>CM051256.1:59103780-59311280 GCA_027921565.1 Artemia sinica | reverse complement strand
CCTCCTCACAAAACAAATCTTCCTTCACATCCAAGGTATCACAAACTTTTTCATTTTCCTCTATATTTTTTCCTGCAACTCTATCTCGGTTAAGCAAATTCTCAAAATGTTCGGCCCATCTCGCTTTAGCTTTTGTCTTATCGCTAATTGCCACCCCATTCCTATCTTTAACTGGGACAAGTCCGGATTGACTACTACCTCTCAATTTGTTAACGTGCCAGTACAATATTTTACTATTATGCCGTCTAGCTGCATCTTCTAAATCCTCGGCAATTTTATCCATGGCCTCCACTTCACACCTCCTTAGTTCATATTTCATATTTATATATATATATATATATATATATATATATATATATATATATATATATATAAAGTATCGAGAGTTCGGCGGCTTTGCCACCGGGCCCCGGCTGGGCTGCGCGACAGGCTTCTATATACGAATTTGCATTGCCGATTGTCTTCTAAATGCAGACAATGCGAGTCTCATTTTCATGTCATGACGCCATCATATGTTCAATACAACCACCCTGGGATAAATACGAATTTTTACTCAAAGTTGTCACCTATTTAGATCGTTTTTGTGGCCAGAAATGTTAATGTGCCAGTTTTAAGAAAGCAAAACTATTAGATGATTTCCAAGGCCAGGCCCCAGCACGGCTACGCGAAAGGCCAGTAAAAATTGATTCTTATTGTTGCTTGTCTTATAACCACAGACAATGTGAGCTTCTTCTTAATGTCACGGGGCAACCATAGGTTCGACGCAACCACCTTGGTTAAAATACAAATTCTTCCTCAAAGTTGTGACTTTTTTAGATCGTTTTAATGGCCAGAAATGTCAATACGCCAGTTAATAACAAAAAAGGAAACTATGCTGCAAATTTCGAAGCCGGGCCCGGACACTCGACATGTGATAAGCTTGTATATATTGATTCTCGCAATAAGTAACACCCTTTAAATGAGTCACCTTTGTTTGCAGCTCTTTCCCCGGGAAAATGAAGGGCTTTCTAGGGAATAAATAATGTTAAAGGGTCCCAATGACTTGTAATCAACAACTGTGTAGTTTAGGGCATTTTGTTGGTTCGAACCGGGTTTTGCGCCACAAACATTGTATTGGCTTCGAACACTAGGATGGCGTTGTTCTTCTAATGTAATATTTCTTTGTTCTTCACTTTCATTTTGACTCGTTCTTATTTTGTGCTGTCGCTCGTCTTCTTACAGCACACTTCTTAGTTCTTCACTGTATTTTGACATGATCTGAACCTCGCTTTCTCGCTATTACTTGTGGTTCTCGCTGCCGCTTATCTTCTAACCACGCATTTCTTTGTTCTCGCTGTGGCATACGTTTTAGCCGCGAATTTCTTTGTCCTTCACTTTCATTTTAAATTCGTTCTATTCATTGTTCACATGTATTGTACCTGCATATTTTTTTGTTCTTAACTTGTTTTAATTCTTGTTGCCGCTTATCTTCGAACCAGATATTTCTTTGGTCCTCACTTTTGTTCTTTACTCCATTTTTTACACGTTCTGATGCTCACTTTCTCGCTATTGCTTGTAATTCTTGCTGCCAATTATCTTTTAACCGCATATTTGTTCTCGCTGTGGCATACATTTTAGCCGCAAATTTCTTTGTTCTTCGCTTTCATTTTTAATTCGTTCTTTTCCTTGTTGTCGCGTATTGTAACCGCATATTTTTTGTTCTTCATTTCTGTTTTTGACTTGTTTTAATTCTTGCTGTCGCTTATCTTCGAACCGGATATTTCTTTGGTCTTCACTTTTGTTTTTGACCATCTCAAGTCTGTCTGTTTGGTTCTTTGTTAGCCTCAAATGCCAATCAGGACACACATACTCAAGAGTAACATAACTGCCGTACACAGACTTGAAAACCTCAGACATACCAAATCTCTTCAGGTTGAAAAAAGAATGTAAAAGTGAGGCACTTTTTTTTAGTCAGATAGTCAACGTTTGAATTCCTTTTTAAATTTTCGTCCGAAAAGCCTTAAAGGTATTTTAACTGTTTTCTTCGCCGGTAAGGAGTCATAAGAAGTGTGGCTCTCAGCCCCTAGGAAGTAAAAAAATATAATTTAAAAGCTCTTAGTCCAACTAACCGTCAGTTTCATCTGTCATACATTAGTTTTTGACTGATTTGAAATTCTCGAGTCAGTCTGTTCCATACTTGAAGCGCCATGGAAGTTAAGTCCTCGGCGAATTTGAAAGTTGGCAAGTTGTCGTTGAGACACGGTTACAACAATAAGAAACGAAAGCGGCCCGAATTTAGACCCGTGAATCGAACTGCAAAAATTCTATTGCTCAATCCATTTTTTAAACATTTAAGGATGGTGTTCAAAATTGTGACCAAATAATGCACAGTACTATAACAACGCCTAAATCTAAATTGTTGAGAATATATCTTGTCTTCTGAATACTCAAATGGAAATTCAAAGAAAAAACTTTCGAAAGAGCCAGTGTTTTCAAAATCGACCTCATACCAGTAACATTTTTGGGGCCTTATACTTGGGAATTGGGGTGTTTTACAATTGTTTAACAATACAAAGGAAAATAGCTGACCCAATATTGTCGCTGACGCAAGTATTCTGACTGTATATTTTTGTTCTTCATTTTCGTTTATCATCACTTTAGACATTTATTCAATACCCTTTACCTTCGCTGCTCGGATAGGTCTTGTCACGTTTGATGGTATAGGTTGTTCATTTGCCCTCTAGGCATTATGAAACTACTTAAATCGCCTTTTCTAAATAGACTAACTACACTTGGTATTTTATACTTAGCTATGATCCTTTTGTAATATTGCATGCGTCATAAAAAAAACGATACGTTCACTTTTGGGGAGGGGTCAGAAATTATGTAATTTATTCTCTTACAATGTACTCTTGAATATGACGTCAATCATATGATTTTTCTTGTCAATCATATGTTTTTTGTGTAATTTTGCCAGCATCATAGACACTGAAAACGATAGAACAGCTACTAAGGCAAATATGACGTATGTATGCTTTTCGAATGTATTCATAAATATGACGTCACTCAAATGAATCTTTTTTTTCAAAATTAAGGCTCTTAGCGAATTTTCAGAAATTTCTGACCTATATAGACCGTTCTTTTTTTTAGGGCAGGAAATCCCAGGATGTCAAATTTCCCGAAAAAATATGGATCCATTTTCGAGAAAAAAATAAAAATATACATAAATACATACAGAATTATTGCTCCTTTAAAGAGGGCTGAATCGTATATGATACACACCTTCCAGCACAGTACAAATAAGCTGTACGTTTGGAGGTGGTTGTCCCAGTGAAGCAGCGCTCTAATTTACACTATCCTCCCCTCCACTTCTTGCATTTTCATAAAATCTTTGGCAGATCTGTTCATGTCTCCTGAAGTTTCTTCCAAAAGATTCATCAAGCTACGAAAAATTCCATAATAGAAAGTATGTGCAAAGTTTTGTTTGCACATACTATTTTCAACAAAATAGCTATCTTAAAACTTTTATTGGATGCAATTAGGAAAAAATTATTTTTTTTTTGGAGGGGGCTAGTTACCCTCCAATATTTTTTGACGCTTAAAACGTGAACTAGAACTTTCAATTTCCAATAAAATGAGCCCTCTTTGAACTTTATACAAGCATTCCTTCCATAAGAACCATGTGTACCCCCTGGGCATAACTTATAATCCTTGCCCCTGAAGACTGTTGGGGGAGTGTCCTGCTCAAACATATAATTTCCAGAACTTTCAACTACGCTGAACAAAATGGCTACATCAAAATTTTGATTGGATGTGTTTGGGGAAATGGTGGGCGTGGAAGGGGTGTCAGTTGCCTTAGAATAACTTTCGACTATTAAAAAGGGAACTAGTCATTTAAATTTCTAATCGAATGAGCCCTTTCTGAAGTTTCTACGACAACATAGTCTATACAAAACCTTATATGCCCCCGGGGCATAACTTACAACCCTTGCCCTAGGGACTGTGGGGGAGTTGTCATCCTCAAAGACCTAATTTCCAGAACATAAAACTACGTTTAATAAAATGACTGTCAAAATTTTGATCGGATGTGTTTGGGGAAAAGGTGGGCGTGAGAGGGGGGTTAGTTTCCCTCAAATCACTTTCGACTATCAAATGAGCCTTTTTTGAAGTTTCTACGACAACGCCTTCTATAAAAACCTTATATACCCCCAGGGCATAATTTAAAACCCTTGCCCTAAGGGTTGTGGGGGAGTGTCCTCCTCAAAAATATATTTTCTATATAAAAATCAACTACGCTGAACAAAATGACTATCTCAAAATTTTGATTGGATGTGTTTGGGGGAATGATGGGCGTGTTTGGGGGGAGGCTAGTTGCCCTCCAATTACTTTCGACTATTAAAAAGGGCATTAGCCCTTTGAATTTCCAATCGAATGAGCCTTTTTTGAAGTTTCTAAGACAACGCCTCCTATAAAAACCTTATATACCCCCAGGGCATAACTTAAAACCCTTGCCCTGAGGGTTGTGGGGGAGTTTCCTCCTCAAAAACATATTTTCTATGTGGAAATCAACTACGCTGAGCAAAATGGCTATCTCAAAATTTTGATTGGATGTGTTTGGGGAAATTATGGGCGTGGGGGGGGGGGCTAGCTGCCCTCCAATCATTTTCGACTATTAAAAAAGGCACTAGCCCTTTGAATTTCCAATCGAATGAGCCTGTTTTGAAGTTTCTACGACAACGCCTTCTATAAAAACCTTATATGCCCCAGGGTATAACTTAGAACCCTTGCCCTGAGGGTTGTGGGGGAGTATCCTCCTCAAAATATATTTTCTATCTGGAAATCAACTACGCTGAACAAAATGGCTATCTCAAAATTTTTATTGGATGTGTTTGGGGGAATGATGAGCGTGGGGGGGCTAGTTGCCCTCCAATCACTTTCAACTATTAAAAAGGGCCCTAGAATTGTCAATCTCCAACCGAATGAGCCCCCTTTGAAGTTTCCATTCCATATGAAGTGCCTCTGGGAAAAAATAATAAAACATTTGAGCCGTATAGCCTTTACTATAGGCAACGCTACAGCGTTGCCTTTGATATTTCTTTACTCTCCAATTTCATTTATGATTCGGTGTGATTGTTGTTGTCGCAGAACTTCTAACCACATATTTCTTTGTCCTTCACTTTCGCTTTTGATTAGTTGTGATCTTCGTTGTTGCAAGTCTTCTAACCGCATATTTCATTGTTCTCCCCTTCCGTTTTCGACTCATTGTGATTCCTGCTGTCGCTTGTCTTCTAGCCGCATGTTTCTTTGCTCTTCACTTTCGCTTTGAGTTCATTGTCATCCTAGTTGTCGCAAGTCTTTTAACCATCCATTGCTTTGTTTTAAATTTTGGTATATCATTTTCAGACATTTTTTCCGTACTTTTTGCTTTAGCTGCTTGGATTGGTCTTGTCCCATTTGATGGTCCAGGCTATTCATTTTCAGCCATTGTGAATTTGCGCTTTCCGCGTTTTCATCTTTGTCCTGTCACGTTTGATGGTTCAGGTAGTTGGACAAAATTTCTTCTTGTTCAAACGAATTACCACTTACAAAAAGTGTAAATTTGCCTTTTTGGGGTATTTTTTATTCTTATTCAAAATTAACAATAAAAAAGTAGGGATTTCTTACTATTTTACACTCACTTTTTGTATACTTAGTTATACCTATTCTAGTTTAATGTTTCAAAACTAACATACCAGACAAATAAATTGTTCGAATATTTCAAGGGTTTCAAGGAAAATGTCGTCCAATTCCTATTTAAAATGAGTTTTATTTTGGATTTCCAGACAAAATAAGTGTATTTTTTTTTCTTCATTTAATAGAGTTCTTAAGGAAGGATCTGCTCAAAAGGAGCGTCCCATAGCCGTATAACGTCATATACATGAAAAATATGTTTCCAGAGTTAGGGTTCTAAACCAATTTCCTGAAATTCGTGACCTGTCTGGGATTTTTTCAGGCAAGAAAATCTGACTTTGCCAAGTATAAAAAAAATGTAGACATTTTCCAAAAAAAAAATTCTAGATGAATATATCTAATCTTTTTACATTGGCAACTGAGTATATATTTATAAACTTTTTTTTCTTGAAAACAGCTTCATATTTTTTTTTAATGGGCACCCTGGGATTTTATGGACTGAAAAAAAAAACGACCTAGATAGGTCACAATTTCGAGAAAATTTATTTAAAGCCTAAATTTTGGGGAAAAAATGATATGAGTGACATATGAGGCAAAAAATAAGTCATTTTCCCCCTATCAGTGGTCGTATTGTTTTTAGTATCTATGTCGCATACAAAATTACACAGGATGACAAACTACTCTGCACAGCTAAAGAAAAGGGCATGAAACAAGAAACCACAGAAATCGCATTGAATTGCCAATGAAAATGTTGCACAACGTAATTTGTGGTTATTAGACAAAGCAAAATTACAAGGAATGACGGAACGTGTTAAATTAGCATGCGTGAGTGTGTGAAGGATAAAAAGGAAGGTGGAAATAGTTTTTAGCATCCATCACACGTGCAAAATTACATAAGATGATAAATGACTCCAAATAGCTAAAGACAAAGGCAAAGAACAAAAAACACAAAAAGTTACATTGAATTCACTTAAATCACTTAAAACTAAAGAATAACACGACAATTGTTATTGAATCATTTAGATATTTCAGAAATTAAACTGTAATAAGGAACGTGTTGTTTTATCGTCTGCAAAGGATAAACAGGAAGGAGGAATTGAATTCATGTAAACTTTCTTAGTTCATCTGAAATTGCTGATTTACCACCATGTGACTTGAAACTAAAGAATAAAAGAACGATTATACAAACGCGTAATTTAGATATCTCAGAGGACATAGGCATTGTACCATTCCTGGGTTTTACTGAATTATGTAACAAAGCAATTAAAGCAAAAATATAACGACAGGGGACAAACTAGTAAAAAAGTTCTTTGGTATATATGAAGCCATGCAAAATTATACATAACTTTGAATGAAACCGACCAGCTAAGCCAAAGGCATGGAAAAATGCATGAGGTACTGATGTACAAAAATGAAAAGCAACAAGATCTGCGGCTAGAAAACCTGCGACAGAACGGATCCCAATTGGAAATAATAGACAATGAAATCTGCAGTTAGAATATATGCGACAGGGATGATTACATCGAATCGTAAATGATAGCTGCGGTTAGAAGAGAAGCAGACGTGAAAATATCAATGAATCCCAGGAGTAAACAAACCCTATGAAAGGGATGATTTTTTGATGCATTAACAGGAAGGGGGAATTGAATGCACGCCAGAATTTCTTAATTCAATTTAAATTACTGATTTGACACCTCGTAAATCAATACTATTGGATTGATATAATGCGTAATTAGAGGATCAAATATATACAGGCCTGCCGCGTGCCGATCGCCAAGGCCCGAGCTCCCTGTAATTTACTATCTTTATAAACGAGCAATAATTATATATGTATGTATCTATGTATCTTTTCTAGAGAACGAATCCATATTTTTCGAAAAAATTGGCATTCTGGGATATTCTGGCTTACAAAAACGATCTAGATAGGTCAGAAGTTTGAAAAAATTCGAGCCTTAATTTTGGATATAAAATATTTATGTGAGTCACGCTATTTTTATATACATCATTATTGCAATGACGTCATCCACTAACATAAAAGTCTGCAGTCATGTTAAAAGAATTTTTTGAAAGAGAATCAAGTATCTATGAAAAACTGCAATCAGTTATTATGTAAATGGCAAAAATATTTATGGTCACTGAGCAATAATTTTAATGTTTTAATTCAAACTAGGAAAATACCTGAAAATTTTAAAATAAACTTGGTTTTTTGTTAGATTTAATGTACTCGATACGTGATTAGGTTTACAGTTGAACGCAACCAGTTATATAATGTCAGTATAAAGACCCAAAAATCAAAAATTTGTGATAATCACAAATGATGATTCTTTGAAACCACCACCTGAACTATCAAACGATATAAGACCGAGAGAACTGTCCGAACAAATTAAATTCACAATGGGTGAAAATCAACAATCTGGACAAGACCATCATTTGCGACCAGACAAATAGGCCTACGGGCAGCTAAGGCAAAGGGTGTTACTAAATTTTCTGAAGCAGTCAAAATCCAAAATGAAGAAGAAAGACAAATGCAGTTAGAAGATATGCAAAAGCGAGTATCAAAACTTGTCAAAAATGAAAATGAAGAGCAAAGACACAGGCGGTTAGAAAACCTGCGAAAACCATAATTAGAGCGTGTCAAAAATGAAAATAAAGAGCAAAAACGCGGGGTTAGAGGACATGAGACACTGAGATATTCTGGCCCACAAAAACCCTCTAGATAGCTGAAGTATGATGCACCTAAAAAGATATACAACAGTGAGAACAGGGAAATATGCGGTTAAAAGATAAGCTGTAGTAAGAATTACAAGCAATCATGAGAAAGCGATTATCAGAACGTGTCAAAACTGAAGTAAAAAACAAAAAAAATGTGCAGTTAGTGCAAAAATGAAAGTGAAGAGCAAAAGAAATATTACGATAAAGAACAACGCCATCACAATATTCAACGCCCATAAAATGTGGCTCAAAACACAGTACAAATCTACAAACATGCCATAAACAATGGAACTCTTTATTACAAGTCACTGGAACCCTTCAACGTCCTATGTGTTCCCTGGGGAGCCTTTTATTTTCCCTAGGAAGGAGTAGCAAACAAATCTCACTCATTTGGAGGTTGTTACACAGAAAGAGAATTATTATATATACGAGGTCGCCACTTGCCGAGTGCCGGGGCCCGTATCGAAATCGGCTTCAGTTTTTTTTTAACTGGCACATTGACATTTCTGGCCACTTGAAACAATCTAAAAAGGTCAAAATTTTAAGGAAGAATTTGTGTTTTTCCCATAATGTTACCTCAAACTTTTTCCATGACTTTTTCTTTAGTTGTCTGGATTCAATCAAAATCATGTTCAATTTTGCATAGCGTCATAGATACCAAAGAAATTATTTTCCATCTTTTTCCCAGTGGTCTTTTTTTTATTTAATTACGTTTTTATATAGTTCAAAGCAACCAGGCATGGTTATTACGCATTAGCATAATCACCGTGTTATTCTCAAGTTTTAAGTCACGAGGTGTCAAATCAGCAATTTTAATGGAATTAAGAAATTCTGGTGTGAATTAAACCCCTCCTTCCTGTTAATGCATAAAAAATTACCCATTTTGTAGGATTTGCATTCTCCTGGGATTCGTTATGATTCACACGGTTATTTCTGTTCAAACCGCAGGTTTCATTTACAAATCGATGCGATCATCCCTGTCGCTTGTCTTTTGATCCATTTTGATGCTTGGTATCGCTTATCATCTAGCTATGATCTAGCCATATAATTATCCATTTTTCACTTTCGATTTTAAATCGTCTTGATTCTATTGATCACTTATTTTCAAACCGCATATTTCTTTTTTCTTCACTTTCGTTTTAATTGGTTATAATACTCGTTGTCGCAAGTCTTCTAATAGCATATGTCTTTGTTCTTCACTTTCGTCTTTGATTCGCTGCAAGTCTTCTAACCGCATATTTCTCTATTCTTCATTTTGGATTTTAATTACTTCAGACGTTTTTTCAAAGCTCTTTGCTTTAATTGCTCGGATTGGTCTTGTCTCATTTGATGTTGCAGGTTGTTCCTTTTCAGCCATTGTAAAATTATGTTTTTCGGGTCGTAATGTTGGTCTTACCACGATAGATGGTTCAGGTGGTTGGACGAAAATTTCCTCTCGTTCCAACAAATCATCATTTATAGCAATTGTAAATTTCAATTTTTGGGGTCTTCTACTAGGCATATTTTTTAAACTCATATAACTGCTAGCTTTTGAAAAATGGACTGATAGATTTTCCTAGACATAGCCAGTCTTATGCTATGTACTGAAATACATATTATGATGTGATTTTTTATGTGACGTCACTTATAGCTGTAACATGTATGTAATCTC
The DNA here is from genome assembly GCA_027921565.1 of Artemia sinica. Classification (NCBI taxonomy): domain Eukaryota; kingdom Metazoa; phylum Arthropoda; class Branchiopoda; order Anostraca; family Artemiidae; genus Artemia; species Artemia sinica. The sequence continues at coordinate 59,301,268 of CM051256.1, read as the reverse complement.
ATATATTAGTGCACGACGTCATTACAGTACTGATGAAAATGTGACGTCATTTAAATGAAAAGTGTATTTCCAAAATTAGAGCTCTAAACAAATTTTCTCAAACTCGTTACCTATCTAGATCTTTTTTTTTCAGACCTGAAAATCTCGGTGACAATTTTTGAAAAAAAGTATGGAGATATCAAACTGCTACTCACCAATGTGCGTCCTCATATGACTTCTCAACAGTGCGTCACGGCGAAACTTTTTAGGACAAACACTGCAGTGATAGGAAAACTTGTCATTATGAGATTTAAAATGAGCGTACAAATTCTGCAATCCATCCACTTTTATACCACATCTAGAGCAAAAGTAAACTCCTTTTTTTTTATGTGCTGAAACCCTGTGAAGTTTCAAGAGCTCTTTCGAATCGAAAGTGGCTTGACAAAGAAAACAAGTGTAAGCATCTTTAGTACCTAAAAAAGAGGAAACTTTAAATGATAAAAAGATAGTGGAATGGATAATCTACATAAGAATTAAAGGCTGAATTAAACTAAGAGGACCTTAGAACTTAACAATTCCCACGCCGTATTTCTATCTCTGTTTATTTAGTAGCAGATAGGTGTTCATCTAATCGCGGTGTTCATTCATCGCTAAAGTTTCTTATTACGTTTCAAAAAGTTTCTTATTGTTCTGACTAAACAGCCCTTGCACTTACTTTCATTTGAAAAAACTTGTTTTTATTTATTTAATTTATTATTTTTTAAATAATGCCGCGAAATCCAGCTTCCCCATCCATAGAAAATTCCCTCATTCAACGGGGAAATTCCCCTCGGATAATTCTATTCTGTCCCATTCTCAATAGCTCACTCTTCGCGCTGTTTTCAAGAACTTTAAAAAGCACTTGTGTTTCAAAGGTCGTTCTCAAAGAATTGAGACAAAAAGTCAAACTTTAGCTCAAAGAACGAAGCATTGGGTAGGGAGCAACCCCCCTTATATGCAGAATAATTTCTCTTCGTTTAAAAAATTAAGTTAAGATAAAAAAAAAAAAAAATTATTACATGAATTCTGTCACATTCCCAAAGTTTTATGCTTCCCCTGGAAGTTTCACCCCCTGGAAATTTGTCCCTTAAAAACGGCAACATAACTTTGAATTTACATTTGAATAAGCCCTCACTCGACATTCTAGGACCATCTATTCGATACAATCACCCCTGGGGAAAAAAACACAACAAAAACAAAAACATAAACACGCATCCCTGATCTCCCTTCAGGCAAAAGAAAATAGAAAATTCCGCATTTTTGCAGATGGGAGCTTGAAACCTGTACAGCTAGGTTTCATGATACGCTTAATCTGGTGGTGAGATTGTCATTAAGATTCCTTGTTTTTTTTTTAATTTTTTTTTTTTACCTTTTTTCAAAATCAACCAATTTTTCTCAGGCTCGTAGCTTTTGACAAGTAATAAAAACTTAATGAATATTTTATATTTGAAATCAGCATAAAAAAAACAATTCTTTGGTGTATCTATTGATATTGACATTCTGATTCTTTTAAATTTTCGATAGATGTTGAGCCGACTCACTCCTTACTTACAGATCGTTACCACGAACTGTCTGATTGATTAGACAAAAAGGTTTTTATGATGAAAGTTAAGAGCGAATTTAAAACTTACAAAAATTATTTAAAACTTACAAATTATCTGTTTTACAAAAAAAGACACGATTAATGTTTCGTGGTTTATAAAACATGTTTTTCAAAAAGCATTTCAAACGAACTCGCTCTTGATATTTCCGTATACTTTTAGGATTCTGAAAAACTAACACTTTACTGAAAATACAAAACCGACGCAAAATAAAAAAAAAATAAAAAGAAACAATAAAACCCTGAAGTGGCTTGCGGGAACTAAGTGAACAATTTAAAAAGCTTTCAACAGTCTTTTATTGGCGATCAAATCAATAGCTTTTACGACACGATTCTAACTCTCTAAAAAAAATCAAGAAAGCCTAGTTTTCAGTAAAGCGCTCGTATTTCAGAATTCTAAAAATAGGGAAATATAACAAACCAGTTTGCATGATGCAGTTTTTAAAAATATGTGTCAAAAATCAAGAGGCATCAATTTTGTTTGTTTTAAGTTTCAACTTCGCCTTTTACTGGAAAATAATATGAGTTTTTACTAAAATTAATTTTAAACTTTCAGCACAAAATATATTTTTACGGAAAAGTGAAGAGCTACATTAAAAAAAAATGAGCAGAAATAAAGTCAAATAATCTTTCAAGCGTAAAACTACCACAAATCACCATCAATAAATAAATGAAACCTAAAACGAACAGAAATTACAATAAATAACCGAGTCAAACTCAAAACGAGCAGGAATCAACATGAGTAGGACTGACAACCCTCACACCTTCTCAAGACCAGAACATAATTTGCATTTCAATGAAAAAACAAAAAACAAATGAACGTGGATTTGCAGTTTGATGTACTTAAAGTGATATTTATTCAAAAAAGTGAAAAAATAAAACGTATTTTGTTTTCAGTAAATTAACTTTTAAATTAGCTTCTAATACAAAATTTTTATTAACATAAAAACTAACTTTAAAATAAGCCCTTAAGCACCTTTGTAGAATTTTTCAGTGTCTTACTAGCGACAAAGAAAAAAAAGCAGAGAAATAAAGGATATATCAGTGTTGCTCACAGAAAAATTGATTTTCCTTGTAAGATGGGGGGGGGGGTGTAAGTAACCTTTACACAGTTTTCTATAATGGCAATTCCCTTAGTGTACTTTTCGTTTTGATCTGACACCAATCTCGAGGGGTTTCAGGGTACAACCCCCAATGGCCAGAGCAACGGAACACATCTGTCACCATACCGTTATATAAAAAAGGGGATAGCATGGATCTCAGGAATTACCGCATGATCAGTTTGGGCAATGGTGTAAGCAAACTTTTCGCGAAAGTGTTAGGGAATAGATTAGATAAGTGGCTAGAAAAATCCCGGAAAGTTATCGAAATACAAGCAAGATTTTGCGAAAATTATAGTACTATAGATCAAATTTTTATTTTAACCAGTCTAATTAGGAAATATACCAGGAAAAAAGAGGATAAGTTGTTTATGGCCTTTTTGGACTTAAAAAGTGCTTTCGATAGTGTAAATAGGGAAATTCTTATGCATTGTTTGATTAATTTAGGATTACCGCGTCAGTGTGTGCGAATTTTATTGCAAGTGTATTTGACGGTAAAGTTTGTTGTGCGGGTTGGTAAGGAAACTTCCAGGGAAATATTTAGAAGGTTAGTGGTAAAACAAGGTTGTACTTTGTCTCCGAAGTTATTTTCGTTGTATATTAATGACATTAGTAGCAAGCTATATAAAGGCGCGGAACCTACAAGGAAACCTACGCCTGGGGTATGAATATGCAGTGCAGTTTAACCGGTACATTGGCTTACCACGGTCATTCATCTACTACCACGACCGGTATATACCTTAGCAGACAGGTTTCTGAGGCAACACCCATTTTTTGGGGCCAATCAGAGAGAGGTGATACAGAGGGTACTCTATATACGGTAACTTGATTAGTAATCGGATTCAATTATAAGGAGTGATTTTCATTGTAATTCATATTAGTAAGAGAATTGAATTCAGAGAGAATAGTTTATTTGAGACGATATTAGTAAAGAAAATGAGTAGTACATTTACACTTTTGGAGCTTGATGGTGGAGCAGGTAGCAACAATGATACAAGGATGAGAGTACCAAACGTGGCTGTGGAAATAACACGAGGATGTAGACTAAGCCTTGAATGGGACGATATGTATGCTAGACATGTGATATCATTGAGCAAATTTAAATTGGAGGAGCAATTATGCTTTGCTGCGAAACTGAACATTGTGCACATAAATAGACTTCAAGCTGCATTAGATACACTGGTAAAATATATTGAGGAAAATAAATTGAATCAGTGATTATTATTGTTGTAATTATACTCAATAAAATTGTTTCTAAATCGAAGATATTTCTCTTTCTATAGTAGGTTAGCGTATATTTTTTAGAGTAGAAAAAGAATCCTGGTTAGTCTGAAGTTGTTTGTGAGTGTTAGGACTCTAAAAAATTGATAGATTTGAGAAGGGGAAAATCATGAAGGAATCTGGTGTTTATGGAAAAACTTTGATTCTAGATGATGATTTTCTGGAGTTATCCATTCAAAGTAAGATACTTTCTCGAGGAATGCTTATCGATAAAATGAAAACTGATTCTCCATCATTAGACTATTGCAGGAAGCTTTAACGTCGTGGTCCAAAGGCATTTACACAATTTATTGACATATTAATCACGACAAGACAAAATGATATTGTGGATTTGCTTTTAAACACACACACTAGCTAGGAAATTTAGGACTTTTTCCTTGAAAAAGATGTTATTCAAGGAGGATTTACTCCTCTCTCTCTCTGTCTCACTCAATTTATTGATCGTAGCTCAGTTTCATTTCGGCGGTGAGAGTGTTAACACATGAAAAAATGTTCCATACGTGTCCACTATGCATTTATATACTGGGCAGCTGGTCATCATGTGAGAATTGTACAATGATTGATGAGTATGATGAAAAGTGTAGATTATGCAACCCGTGTAAATTGCATAGAGGATATGCCGTACAAATTAAAGGTTGTAATTCCTGTCTTGAAGGGGTGTGTGACTCTCATCCTAGAGGACACCTATGCTCTAATTGCCACTATGATAAATGTAATCAGTGGAAGAATACATATCCTGGTATGGTTGGAAAGAATCTTAATCGTGATTTTAGTTTATTGCTAAGAGATTGGTATCGTCGCTGCATTAGATTCTTCTGGGAGGAGGAGTCAGGTCTACGATTCAACTGTTGGAACAACGAAAGAATTTGGTTTCTACGTCATCGTTGTGAAGACAATGGCTACTATGATTATAAGCCTACTGATTTTTATTTGGCTATTACGGAATGTGAATCACCACTTGAGGACACTGTATGTGACATTGCTTCAAATAAGCAAATTGAAACATGCAAATTTTACAAAATTAACGAGAATAGTATCATTGACTATACAAAGAGATATGATAAGAGTGAAGTTACACTGTACTGTAGAAAACGTGACCCTGACATTGCAGCACATCAGGATCAGTATACTGTGAAGTCAGATAATCTACCTGCATTAGTCGTTCTCGACAAATACCTATACGTAATAGAAGATGAAATCTAAAGAGTAGAAAAGTAGTTTTATCATGTATATACATTATTTTTATTAATAAACAATTTTACATACATTTTTAGAACATTTTATTCGTAGGGCACTAAAATCAATATTAAACAAGCTTGAAAGTATATTTTCCACTAGGAAGTCGTTCAACCGAGGAAAGTCAACGTAAATGATGAGAAACTGCTTGTAGGTATAGCCACGACATCTGAACATGAAAAAGAGTAGTGCATGAAAGCCACATGTCTTAGTCGTTAAATCCTGTACTCTCCTTTGATTCTGAATAATAGTTTTCCCACTGCTATCAATAAAGTTGTTGATGTGTGGAGTGTAAAATTTATATGATAGACCAAGAGGATCAAGAAATTCGATACTCTTCCCTGTTTGAAAGATGCATAGCCAATGGCCTGTCTTCAAAGTCGACGGACTACTATTAACAATAATTAGGGTATTGTTAACACTTGGAATTTTTTCAATGAAGTCCGATGGTATGCAATAGAACTTGTACTGGAACATGTATAGATCCATATTAAATACGCTGATTATTTGGTTTGTGTTCGCGCGGTCGACCCTCTGGGGGCCTTGCAACTTTAGTTCGCCTCGCTAAGAAATCTGAGCTTATTTCTTCTGATCATAATTTACTGGCAATAAAATACGGTAATATGGTCCTCATCAATGTCTATATCCCATACAATCGCAAGAACATTTCTTCCCTATCTGTCTTCGCGGGTTCTTGTTAGCGACTCAGGACACTTCTGCTAAGAGTGACCAATCAGGGACTAAATTGGATTGTGGCTGGTGATATTAATGCTAATCTTATGTCCCAATCTGAAAGAAGTAACCTGTTTTTCGATGCTTTGCCTAGTGGCTATCAGTTAGTCAATAAAGATAAACAGTTTACCTACATTCATAACCGTGATGGTTCTAGATCAAACCTTGATCATATTATAGTTTCAAGGGGATCTCTCGTGGTTCCTCCTGTCATTGTTTTGGATGATAAAATTGAGGATGATCATTTGCCTTTAACTTGTGAAATTGAGTCACTTGCTCTACTGGCTTATAACCGTTTTTCTTACCATAATAAATGGTTTGATAAGCCAAATTGGAAACGAGTAAATTCCGAAGTTTATTTGTATGTTCTGGGCTCGTTATTATCAAGCCTGAAAGTGCCTTTTCACCTTTTACAAACCTCTGTAAGGTCACCGACAGCTAAGATTGATTTAAATTGTTACTATTACCAGATCGTGCATTGTTTGAAGTCAGCTGCTTCAGTTTCAGCTCCTGTTGAAAGTGTTAGATTTGGCACCAGAAAACCGTTATGGAATATGTGCCCAGAAGTGAAAAAAGCTAAACAACGCGCGAAGTTTTGGCTCCGCCTTTGGATTGCTTGTGATCGGCTCAAGTCTGGTGAAGTATTTAAAATTAAGCAAAATTCGAAACGTCAGTTTAGATCTTCTTTGCGTAAAGCCCGCCTGAATGGTTTGGATGGCCCCTCGGATCGGAAATCTTGGTCCAAAGTAATTAATAGCAGCAAGTGTGTGCCTGCTACCGTTTCGATTAGCAAAATCAGTGATTTTGTTGCTCATTTTACTCGTGTTTTTTCTATATTTAATCATTCTATCCAGTCCATGTTTTCTTCCTTATTGCATAATACTGTTCCTCGAGTTCTTCGGCAAATCCATATATTTTCAATATCTAGTGGTGATATCTATCGGGCTTTTAATAGTGTTAAGAAATCAAGTGCTCCTGATATGGATGGTCTGTGTTATAATCACTTCACCATTAAGTGTCCATTATTGTTAACACACATTCAGCTTTTATTCCAGATGTGTTTAGCCCAGTCGTTAGTTCCAGATAGTTTTATTTCGGGAATCGTAACATCAGTTTTGAAAAAGGGAAAGGACGCAGATCAGTGTTCCAGTTATCGACCAATTACAGTGTCCTGTTTCATGAGCAAGCTGTTCGAGTATGTCGTATTGCCTGAAGTTTTGACTAAATGTGATTTTTCTGATTATCAAGTTGGGTCCAGAGCCGGTTTTGGTTTTTCTCAAGCCCATCATACACTTGGTCAGTTGCTAGTTTCGGCAAAAATGCAAAAAAGGCAAAATTTATTTTTGCTCGGTTGATATCTCGGGCGCTTTTGACAACGTTGTACATTCGCAAGCACTTCACTGCTTAGTTAAAGCAGGAGTTAATTCTTCCGCAGTAAAAGTTCTTCAATATTGGTATTCCAATTCGTTGGTTTGGTTAAAATGGATGTCTGATATATCCGAGCCTATTTCAGTAAAGAAGGGAGTCAGGCAAGGTGGTGTGCTGTCTCCATATATTTTAAAAAAGCGTTTTTACCACTGATCATATTCTGTTTAAAGCCAAGAACATCTCTCAGATTATCATTTAGATGAATCATTTCAGTGTCAACAGGTGAGGCAATGTAAATCCTATCGTGTTCCATTGAATAATTAAAATGGGATGTACCATTCCTACGATGTGAGATTTTTCTATTGATTGTACGACAAAAATCCGTCATAGTACCATATTTTTTATATTTCAATGTGACATGTGGATGTTCACTAGATTTAAGTGCTTCAACCCATTCATACTCGACAAAGAGTGACCAATCGAATGGTATAACTTTTATCTCATACACACGATCCTTTCTCAGGATGTCATAGGTATTTTTGAGAATACAGTCGACAGTAGAGCAACTTCATACTTTCCGTCATCGAATTTGATGGTGGGGGAGATTTTCTTCCAAAATCATTTGTTTTATTCAACTCATTGTAGAGAGGATCGGAGATGTTGGACATAAATGTTACATAAAAATCATTGGGCATTGTCAATATCTTCAACACTGATCCAAGAATCAAAATCAGAGTTGTATCCTAGCCACCGAACAAGTAACTATTTCTTACCCCTACGAGTACGAGTCTTTAATATCTTTTCAATTTGATAGATTTCACTAATATTTTTAACTTTTTGTAGTTCAAAGTCATAAAAGCCGCCGAGAATCTCTTCATCTTTGGTACCTCGCAGACGATAAGTTATGGGTTTGGTGTCTAGGATTTTCGCCACTTTGAAAAGTTCAGTGGACCACAAGTAATTGCCCTTTCGAAAAACATTAGTTGTTCGATTAATTTGAACAGTATAACCAACATTGAATTTTTTCTTCACAATCGTTTCATTGGAATATTGTTTAAGAAAAGTATCAAATGTATCATGATCAGAATGATGAACTTCCGTTGGGGTTGAGTTGGACAATAATCGATGGGGTCGTTGATTATAAATCAACATGGTTTTATCTAAATCATGAATAAAAGCAGGTGTATTTTTCAATGTACATATCTTGAAAATTAAGAGTCGAATAGTTCTTATCAGTCGTTCGGCCAATGCAGCCTTTATAGGACTATGACTATGATAGAGCAGCTTATTATATTTCATTAGTACTTTGTCAACATGTGGATTAACAAATTCAATACCCCGATCTATTTGAATTTTTTATATGAATCTTGTTCGAGAATACTTTGTATAGCCTGAGCAACTTCAACACCTCTCTTTGACCGCAATGGAGTGGCATATGCATAGCGACTAAAAACACTGATTGCAAGTAGAATGTAATTGTACGGTGTATTATGACGCCTTTGAATCTCATCTACAGTTATGAGATCTGCTTGCATTATATGTAGGGGGGAAAAGGCTTTAGTTTTTCGATAATGATTAGCACGAAGCCTATGATTTCTGTGAATAGTGTAACTTGATTCATTTTGTAGATAGGCTTGTACACTTTTAGTGTAAACACCAGTGACTTTGGAAAGAGTGGCGAGGGAACTTAAACTTCCCACTTCACCATATTTTCATAAACATGTTTCAGAACTTCAACCATTTTGAACGTAAACACGTAGTGTAACGCCCACTACCTTTTTGTATAATAGTAGGTGATGATGGTGGTGACGTTGACTTGATACGTCTTCGCTTTTGTCTAACTATCAGTGGTGTGCTCATCCTCCTCCACATTGTCAAATTAATGTTTCCACTAGGTGTGCTAGTATTTTTCCATATTGATTTAAAATCTTCTTCTTCTTCTTCTTCGTGTTTTAATGTTGTTGACGATGAGAGAGCATGTTCATTTAATTTTTTTAGAATTTGCCTATTGCTAATAAGGCTTTTGGGGATGTTTAATGTATTTAGAAAGTTGTATAGATGAGTGTCAAATGATAAAAGTCCTTTACGATTTGTAACCATATCATAGATTAAATCAAGTAGATTATAGCTCTTCCCTTGAATTATAATTAATTTCCTATTGCTGTCAACCTGGATATGATCTTGACCACTCTCCATGAGATATGTTATGAGTCGTTTACTTTGTTCAAGATATGAGTGCGGCATTAGATTTCCAGTGCTCGACACTATTGAATCCGATTCCTCCTTCTTTAATTGTGTTCCAGCAGCGATAGGAGAAGAATCTTGGGGGGATGGTTCTTTTTTGTGATCAATGCCACTAGCTCTCGCACAATAGGGCTTATGTTTTTCTACTTGGGGAAGTGATTCTTGAAGTAAAAGTAGTTTTTTATCATCCTCAATATTCTCGTTGTCAATGAATTTACTCACATTGTCCTCAAAGTGCTCCACGGGTGAAAAAGCGAGTTATATTAGAGTCAATTTATAGGGTTTAGCCATCTAGAGAAAACTATCTACAAGTCCCGCAATTATTGGCAGTAAGAGTGTAAAAAAGCTACCGCCCGCTTGAAGAAGACGTTTGCTTTTTAAATTCTTTCCTTTCTTTTTACAGGCCAATACACGTACAATGGAACGATGTTGCTTTGCCTGTTGCTTAACTACTTCAGGCAGTTGAACATTGCCCTCGGTTAAATTTAAACAAAGTTCAGATATTAGATTAATGACATCATTGTCAATACCATGTTTGAGTGTGGCTTTCCTAAGTGGGGTTTTGATGTCCTTAGAACGGAAAAAAAATGTCTGTTTTCATGTAGTTTCTTCAGTGTCAATATGCCAACTAATAGCCTTTTTTACTTTTCACGGGGAGATATACTGTAATTTCATTGTCAAAAATATCTGTGACTACACGTAAATCCTCGGGTGTATTTTGATTAAGTTCCAATAGAATGTAGCCGTAGGGCTTATTAGTTGTCTTATTGTACGCTGAAAGTAGAAATTTGGGGGTGCCAGGGTATATTTGTTTATCGAGAGTTATTAGCCAGCTAGAATCACGAACAACTCTGTAGATGATATAGTAGGTGCAGTTCAAAGCAAGTGCTCGCACATATTTGCTCTGATGAAAGAGATTGTGTAGAACTAGAGTAACGGAGATCCGTTCATGATGAGAGCGAACGGTAAACAATTGTAGCATTTCCTGGGACCAGTGTTCAATGGATTCAGCTAAATCGTCAATAATCAACCAAGAGTTTGGTTCAATAATGTTGAAAACATCAAGTCCCTGTAAGAATTGTATCTGCACGCCCGATATAGCAATTGATTTTATTTTATCATATGACTCCTGCCAAATACTGCAACAATAGTAGATTTTTTTCGGCTTTTCCATAAGCATTTTATCAAAATTTTTTATTTAGTTAAGGGTGTCGTTTTGCCTGACATTGATGGACCACACAGAAATGATCTGAGTGGTGTTTTAAATTGATACATATTGCTGTTCCCTTCAACACCTCACATACAACTAACTGTAGACTATAGATGTCTAATGACTAAATAATTTCCCTTTTACTACTCCGTTTAAGAATAATGAGAAGAACAAAATCAATAAAGAATCATATTTTCTTTTATTTTTAACATAAAATTAGCAGAACTTTACAAATAATACATTACAGAAAAAGGCACCTTAAACAAGAAAAATACACTTAAGATTTTTTTAATTTATTTATTTATAAGAAAAACATAAACATATATTACAAATGGGCACTAGAAAAATACACTTAAAATAATATCACACACACACACTTTATATTTAATAAATATAGTTTTTTTTTATTTATTTATAAAAAAATTACAACATTTATTAAACAATACACTTAAAATAATATCACATTTTTAATTTGAAATGGGGTCCCCCACCCCCGGGGGTGGCCGCTGTGGCAGCCGAAGGCCAAGGCGGCCGCTGCGGCGGCCGAAAAGTGCGGCAGGTCGGGCCGGGCGGGGCCGGGAACATTAAATAACTCTAAATACTAGAAATTATGAAGAAGAAGTTACTGCTCTGCCTTGCACACGCACATATTCAAAATTTATTGATAAAAAGAAAAAAAATTGAACACCCACCAACCCACCTTGTAGTATTAAAGAATTTAAGTTAATTTTTTCGCACCGAGTTGTTTTCTATACTCTAAACATTCAACTCGGTCCGAGATTAAGTAGTGACCGTGTGGTAGTACCTTCACACCATCCTCAAGTACATAAACTTTGTCTGATATGGCCTACATGGCGTTTTTCTCAACTCTAATTATGTAGTTTTTTAATTGAAAAGAGCGAATCACCATGACTTTCACTCATGGGACTAAACTACGGTCCAAACAGTTTAAATAGACACTCTTATCGAAATTATTTTTTACAAAGTGTGCAGGCACCCCCTTGCAAACTTGTTTGATATCCTTGTTGTGCGTTTCCACAGAGTATAACTTCGGCCCAGGAAACACACCACTGGATATCAGATCGCTTCCCGTTTCAGATTTTAACATTAACAATTGATTTGGGGCCTGGCGTTTCACTAGCTCTGGGTAGAGGGATTCATTCCAGTATGTGTAGTCCATTCGTGAGCTAATGTACTCTCCATTTTCCAAATCATTTAACAAATTTTCAGTTTTAACTTTTAACAAGAGTGAATCAGTGTCCCCGTAATACACTTGAACTTGTTCCTCAATCGGCCATTGTACCTTACAAACATTATAATAAAATGGCAACATGAGTTTTTTAGATATTTCACGTTACTGCACTCCCCCTGCAATATTTTGTTTAAAATAATGTTTCTTTTCTTACGTTGTAGGAGCACCATATCGGCATCAATACTTTTAAGGCTTTATTTGACGAAATATTATATTTACTCATAATATCAAGTCAAAATTGAATGAGAGTTGCATTCTGAAAATTTATTTTAAAGAACTGTCACAAGCTAATCCAATCAACTTTTCTTTCTCATTACTTGTTAATTTAAGTTTATTATCTTCATTGTTGATAGATGGATTGTGCAGTCACGCGTATTTCGTAAAACCAAGACCTCATGGATTTCTTATGAATGCTTTCACACTCCGAAGAGAAAATGAGATTCCTCTTCTACAGCTCCATGCTTATTGCCGATATTTAGTTTATAGTACAAGCAAACTAGCCAAAAATATGGGTCAACCCCAAACAAATTGCATCAGATATGATTTTTTTTAACAAGCTGTAGAGAAAAAAAAGAAGCTCAACAACATATCCAAAGTTGCACATTCTAGGTCGACGCAAAACTATTTTTTTTTTTTTGCTTTTCGGGTCATTTTTTTAGTTTTTTCTAAAAAAAATGAACTGTCGGTAAATGTTTGTTTTCCTGTATATGAAGTACCGTTCCGATGTAAAATGAAGAAATGAGCCCGAATTAAAAGCAAATTTGATGTAAAATGTACCAGAAAAAGTTTCATAATCATAAATATGTGATTTTACCCTTCTCATTGTTTTGACCTCTTTTTCACCATACTATCCGAAGACAACTATTTTGACACAAAATGATGAGCTGAGCCCAAAAATCAAATTAACCTGATGTAGTGTCTACTAGAAAACCCATTTCATACTCATCAATATGCACTTCTGTATTTTCATTTGACTTGTTTCCTTTAGCATTTATTGTCCACCAATTCGTCGATTGTTGGTAGAAAGGAAAACAAAATAATTAGGCTGATAAATTATGGATGGCTCGTTTAGAAGACCAGTTAACGCACAGGAGGCAGCTACACCACTTTCATTACCTTCGTATGCAATAAATTATATCAACGTTTCGTCCCATGCTTTGTCCAAGTCATTTCTCGGATAAAGCCCTAAGCTAGAAAGTCACAGTTGAAAATTACCCCGAGTAATCATTTATTAAGTCACGTTAATGCCCGTGTTTGATATCTTGCCATCTATAGATACAGAAAAGTCATCCGATATATCCGCCACCTAACAAGCTAAAAAAGTTTCAATGCGAATGTTCTTCTTTCCCAGTGAATTGATATTTAAAGGTAAGAGATCATTTTTGTTTGTGTCATTATTTCAACCAAAGATCAATAGTCTGGAATGGTAAGTTAATGTATCCAACCGTACGTAGTAAAATTTTCGGAATTTTATATCAAAGAGCTGTTTATATTTTCTCTTTTCACAGAGACATCTATTGAGAAGATAATCGCACCTTGAAAAGCATCTTATGCTAACAGATGACCCTTAACGTTAGGTGTCCAAAATGTCCAAACTCTCCTTTTTCAGAGGCTCATCACGCTAGCAAAAGAGGGTCAATCTCACGGAATCTGTGTACTTTCAACACGAACTGTGTCCCTACCCAGCATCACTTTTTGACAGTTCTTGCATGTTCCGGTCTCTGAAGAAGCTAGTTTGCCAAGGCTATAGCACAGACATGCAATCTTGAGGAGCGTTCTACTCCCCTTGCCAAAGGCATTCAATATATCATCAACGGTGAAGCTCTTCTGCACAGAATTCCATGAGCCAAAAAAGAACGATATTCTGAAATCCTTGACTGATTATCCATCTGCCACTATTGTGTTCGACGATTACTATGGCGGAGCTACCATACAGGAAATGGCCCAGTCGAAGAGAAGTCGTATAATCGGCCGTGAGATCTTCTACACAGCAGATATGCAGCTGAAGGTAAAAAAGGATGAGTTCTTGTCCTGCAAGAAAAACAAGACCTATTTTATCCGCACGTTGGCTGTTTATCTCCTACCAAAGAGCTTCGTCGTAGTCCAGGCACCAGGTGATGCAGATGTCCCAATTGTGCAAGCTGCTGTTGATTCTTCCCAGTATTACGACACTGCCGTCATTGGATATGATACTGGTCTTTTGGTTCTATTGTGTTATCATGGTGACCTATCAAGCGAGAAACTATTCTTTGCACCTGAGCCAAAGTCGAACAAAGCTTCCCTAACATGGGATATTCACAAATTGAAAGAGAAGCTGGGCCAAAAGATATGATATCTGCCACTTTTTGCTAACGCCATCTTAGGATGTGACTCTACTTCACGGATCCACAGTGTGAGAAAAGGCCTTGCTCTGAAGAAGCTAATGGCAGATGCCGATTTTCGCTCATCAGCTGCAGTTTTCATGCTGAAGTCAGCTTCGAAGGAGGAAGAAATGGTTGCTGGTGAAGAAACTCTGCTCATGATACATGGCTCATCAAAACGGGGAAATCTGAATGAATTCCGCAGGGAAATTTTTTAAAAAGAAGGTGACTACTGCTAGCACGTTCGTCCACTCAGAACAGTTACCACCAACGTCTGATGCGGATAAATTCCACAGTTACAGGGTTTTCTACGAAGTTCCGGTATGGAGTGGAGATCCCGATTCTGAACTTAAAGCCGAGAAATGAAGTTCGAAAAATGAAGATGACTTTTTGTATCCATTGACTACTGACGTCCCACCAGCCCCTCGTCTGCTTCTGAAAATCGTGAAGAGCTCCTGTCAACTGGAATGTAGCTGAACGGGATGTAGCTGCTTTGAAAACGGCTTAGCTTGCACTGCAGCGTGTAAAACCTGCAAAGGGACAGCATGTTCTAACTCTCCAAGAATCGAAAGCTATACAGATGAGCTCAACGTCGAACCTTAGATATCTGAATCAAAAGAATAAGTTGTGAATACTAATCGGAGTTTGATTCTGTCTTTGAAATGTTCACGAAGTTGATTAGATTATTTTACCAGTTGTGAAGACTAGTCAGTGTGTTGATAATAGTTTATTCTAAAAGGGATTTTAAATGTCGGCCACTGAAAACTAGTTTCATAGATGATTTCCCTTTTCTAATATACTTCATGTTCTAATAAACATCTTACAATCGCACTTTTTTAGGCCGACCCATCAGGGGATGGAGCCAGCGACGATCAGATTCAGGCTAACTAATTATTAGATCTCAAAACCGACAATTTAGCCAGCGAAAAATGGTCTGGTAAAAAAAAGGGGGGGGGGGGTCACGGCGACGAGAAGCGTAAAAATCTCTAATTGATGATTATGAAACTTTTTTTACATACCGTACACCAAATTTGACTCTATTTTCGCACTCATCTCGGATTTTTACATCGGAATGATAATTCAGTTCCAGAAAAAACGAACAATTACCGGAACTTAATTTTTTTTTTTTTTTTGTTAGGAAAGTGAGAAAACTGACACGAAACGCAAAAAAAATAGTTTTGCGTCAACCTAGAATGTGCAACTTTGGATATATTGTTCAGCTTTTTTTTCTCTACAACATGGTGCATAAATCATTTCTGTTGCAATTTGTTTGGGGTCAAACTCTAGTTTGCCTGTACTATTACGTCTGTGACGTACTTTCGCGTCCCAAACAGATTATTTCTAATTTTTGGAGCGGCAAACAACCCCGCCCTTAAAGAACTTGGTTGGTTTTAAAACCTTCTGTGTAAACTTTCAAGCAAGCAACAAAAATGAAAATTTCAATTCAACATGATTGGCTCTTCTGTGTAAAAATATAAACGAATAAAAAGACCGAGCAGCTTTGAGTCATGAACAAGTGTTACCACTCTTTGTCTATGTTTTGACTATGCCATTATTACAGACCAATATTCTTAACTTTCATGTTCTCTCAACTCTCAATTTTTCTGAACTTAACTGACTATAGAACATTGGTTACTCTGTATTGTAGTCACACGTATTTCATAAAGCCGAGATCATCAAAATAATTCGAAAAATAAATTAACAAAGCCTTCAAGTGTACAGCAAATGGAATTTTGTTTGCTTTTATGTTAATCTTGGGCGCATAAATTTAAAAGTGGAAACATGTGAAGTTTATTTTTTTTCCAAATTTGCGTTCCATAACTCCATTTTCTTATGATTGCTTTTACGCCATCTTTTGAATCAATTGATGTGTTTGTTGCCCTGACATCGATTTATTCAAAGAACTTAGATTGCCTAAAATATCCACCAAACAGGTCAGTTCAACAATTATATTGACATTTCTTAGCATATTTGAGTCCTCATTTTGATTTTCATTGATAAAAATTGCAATTTTCCCTTTGAGTTCCATGTACCATCTAAATCGCTGGCACGGATAGCCAGCCTTCTGCTTAGTAGTTCAAAAGGAGTAAAACGTGCAAAGGTGTAAGTAGCTCCCATATTGTCACACAGCTTTGTAAATAATCGAACTTATAATAGATTGTTTTCAATGTAGTTTATAGCTTTCGTTACTTGGGTAAAAAACGACTTTCAGTTGCTCACTCACATTTTTTGACGAGAGCTGCCCTGTGCATCATGCAATACGTCCAGAGGACATCGGGCGTTTTTATATTAATTTATCAAAAAACTTTTTGCACAAAATAACTTTTTCAAAAAAAAGTAAAGAACTCCATTAAACCAAAAATGAACCAAAATAGAATCAAATAATCTACCAAGCATACAACTACCACAAATCAGTATCAATAAATAAATAAAACCCAAGACAAACAGAAATTAAAATAAGTCAAACTCAAAACAAGCAAAAATTAATTTGAGTAGGGTTCTAAACCCTATGCTTTCTAAAAGCCAGAATATAATTTGTACTTTACTGAAAAAAAAATTCAAATGAATTTACTGAAGAAAATGAGCATTGTCAGTTTAATATACATATGCTAATATTTATTCCTTAAAATCTTAATTAATTTTTGTTTTCTTAAAGTTATAAGTGAAAACATTTAAAAGAAGTTTTTTCAGTAAAGTAAAAATTATATTCTGGCTTTTAGAAAGCATAGGGTCTAGAACCCTACTCAGATTAATTTCTGCTCGTTTTGAGTTTGACTTACTTTAATTTCTGTTTGTTTTGGGTTTTATTTATTTATTGATACTGATTTGTGGTAGTTGTGTGCTTGATAGATTATTTGATTCTATTTTTGTTCATTTTTGGTTTAATGGAGTTCATTACTTTTTTTTGAAAAACTTATTTTGTGCAAAAAGTTTTTTTTGGTTAATTTCTGTTCGTTTTATATTGACATAGTCTTTTTCAGGGAGAAAGACTGAGCCTCTTGTGAAGTTAAACAACCATCCCTTCCATAAAAACCATTAATACCCCCTGGGCATAACTTACAACCCTTGCCCCTAATTTCTGGGATTTGTTTCAACCCCAAAAGCCTTGTTATATGATATTTAGACTACTTTCAATAGAATGGCTATCTCAAAATTTCTAGTAGAAGCATTTCGGGACAATATGATGTGTGTGTAGGGGGTGAGAGGGTAGCTGCCCTCTGATCACTTTGACTCTTAAAAAGAGCACTAGAGCGTCTGATTACCAATCAAATGAGCCCCCTTTGGAGTTTATATGACCGCACTTTCTATAAAAACCCTATATGTCCCCATGGCACAACTTACAACCCTTGCCCTGAGGGCTGGGAGGATTTGTTATCCTCCAAACACATAATTTTCAGACCTTTCTGATAGGCTTAACAAAATGGCTAGGCTATATCAAAATTTTTGTTGGAAGAGTTTGGGGGAATGATAGGCGTGGAGAGAGACATTTGCCCTCTGATCACTTTTGACTAATAAACAAGGCACTAGTCCTCTCAACTTCCAATGGAATAAGCCCTGTTTGAAACTTCTACGACAAAACTTTCTATAAAAACGTTACATGCCCCAAAGGCATAACTTTCGACCCTTGTCATGAGGGCTATGGGAGGAGGGTTGTCATCCTCAAAGACATAATTTCCAGATCTTTTAACTACGTTGAACAAAATGGCCACATCAAAATGCTGATCGGAAATGTTTGGGGAAATGATGGGCGTTGGAGGGGGGATTATCCCTCTGATTACTTTCGACTATTATAAAGAGCAATAGCCCTCTCAATTTCCAATCGAAAGAGCCCTTTTTGAATTTTTTTATGACAAAACTCTATATGACATTATATTCCCCCAGGGCATAACTTATAACCCTAGCCCTGAGGGCTGTTGGGGGTTGTCATACTCAAAAACATAATTTCCAGACCCTTCAACTACGTTCAACAAAATTTCTATATCAAAATGTTGATCAGAAGTGTTTTGGGAAATGATGGGTATGAAGGGCATTCTCCCTCCGATCGCTTTTGACTATTAATAAAGGCCCTAGCCCTCTCAATTCCCGATTGAATGAGTCTTTTTTGAATTTTCTACGACAACGCTGGCAAAGACCTAATTTCCAGAACTTTCAACTACGTTGAACAAAATGTATATCTCAAAATTTTGATTGGATGTGTTTGGGGAAATGGTAGCCTTGAGAGGGGCGTTAGTTGCCCTCCAATCACTTTCGACTATTGAATAGGGCACCAGCGCTTTCACTTTCCAATCGAATGAACCCTTTTTGAAGTTTCTAAGACAACGCTTTCTATAAAACCTTATATGCCCTCAGGGCATAACTTACAACCCTTGCGCTGATGGCTGTGGGGGAGTGTCATCCTCACAGACATAATTTCTGGACTTTTCAACTACGTTGAGCAAAATGGCTATCTCAAATTTTTATTGGATGTTTTTGGGGAAATGGCGGGCGTGGGAGGGGTGTTAGTTTTTCTCCAATCACTTTTAACTATTTAAAAAGAGCACTAGCCCTTCGAAGTTTCTATTACAACGCTCTATAAAAACCTTATATGCCCCCAGTGTATTACATATAACTCTTGCCCTAAGGGGTGTGTGGGGGGGGGGGGGTTGATCATCCTCAAAGACATAATATCCATAACTTTCAACTACGTTGAAAACAATGGCTATCTCAAAGATTTGATTGGATGTGTTTGGAGAAATGGTGGGCTTGAGAGGGAGGTTAGTTGCCCTCCAATCACTTTCGACTATTAAAAAGGGGACTAGCCTTTGCAATTTACAATCGAATGAGCCCTTTTTGAAGTCTCTACGAACACGCTTTCTATATAAACCTTATATGCCCCCAGCGCATAACTTACAACCCTTGCCCTGAGGGGTTTAGGGGGTTTGTCAGCCGCAAAATCATAATTTCCAGATTTTCAACTACGTTGAAAACAATGGCTATCTCAAAGATTTGATTGAATGTGTTTGGGGAAATGGTGGGCGTGAAAGGGGGGTTAGTTGCTCTCCATTCACTTTCAACGATTAAAAAGGGCACTAGCCCTTTCAGTTTCCAATCAAATGAGCCCTTTTTGATGTTTCTACGACAACACTTTCTATAAAACCTTATATGCCCCCAGGGTATAACTTAAAACCCTTGCCCTGAGGGCTCTGAGGGGGTTGTCATCTAGAAGACCTAATTTCCAGAACTTTTAACTACGTTGAATAAAATGAATATTTTGAGATATTAAGAATATCTCGAAATTTTGATTGGATGTGTTTGGGGAAATGGTGGGCGTGAGAGGGAGGTTAGTTGCCCTCCAATCAGTTTCGACTAGCCTATTAAGGCTAGTCCTTTAAAGGACACTAGCCCTTCCAATTTCCAATTGAATCAGCCTTTTTTGAAGTTTCTACGACTACATTTTCTATAAAACAAAACTACATTTTCAATCCTTGCCCTGAGGAGATTAGGGGGTTTGCCATCCTCAAAATCATAATTTCCGGAACTTTCAACTACGTTGAAAAAAATGGCTATCTCAAAATTTTAATTCAATGTGTTTGGGGAAATGGTGGGCGTGAGAGGGGGGTTAGTTGCTCTCCATTCACTTTTGACTATTAAATAGGGCACTAGCCCTTTCAATTTCCAATCAAATGAGCCCTTTTTGATGTTTCTACGACAACACTTTCTATAAAACCTTATATGCTCCCAGGGTATAACTTACAGCCCTTGCCCTGAGGGCGCTGAGGGGGTTGTCATCCTAAAAGACCTAATTTCCAGAACTTTTAACTACGTTGAACAAAATAAATGTTTTGAGATATTAAGAATATCTCAAAATTTTGATTGGATGTGTTTGCAGAAATGGTGGGCGTGAGAGGGAGGTTAGTTGCCCTCCAATCAGTTGCTGAGGGGATTGTCATCCTAAAAGACCTATATTCCAGAACTTTTAACTACGCTGAACAAAATGAATATTTTTAGATATTCAGAATATCTCACAATTTTGATTGGATGTGTTTGGGGAAATGGTGGACGTTAGAGGGGGGGGGGTTAGTTGCCCTGCAATTTTTTTTCAACTATTAAAAAGGGCAGTAGCCCTTTCAATTTTCCATCGAATGAGCCCTTTTTCAAGTTTTACAACAACGCTTTCTATAAAAAACCGCATATGCCCCCAGGGCATAACTTACAACCCTTGCCATGAGGGATGTGGGGGGTTGTCATCCTCAAAGACATAATTTCCAGAACTTTCAACTACGTTAAAAAAATGACTATCTTAAAATTTTGATTGTATGTTTGGGAAAATAGTGGGCGTGAGAGGATGGTTAGTTGTCCTCTAATTACTTTCGACTATTCAAAAGGCCACTAGCCATTTCAATTTCCAATGGAATGAGTCCTTTTTGAAGTTTCTACGACAACACTTTCTATAAAAAACCTCATATGCCCCCAGGGCATAGCTTACAACCCTTGCCATGAGGGCTGTGGGGGGGGGGGTGTCATCCTTAAAACCCTAATTTCCAAAACTTTCAACTACGTTGAACAAAATGGCTATCTAAAAATTTTGATTGTATGTTGTTGGGGAAAGGGTGGGCGTGAGAGAGGGTTAGTTGCCCTCCAATCACTTTCGACTATTAAAAAGGGCACTAGCCCTTTTAAATTTCCAATCGAATGCACCCTTTTTCAAGTTTCTACGAAAAAGCTTACAATAAAAACCTTATATGCCCCCAGGGTATAAATTATAACCCTTGCCCTGAGGGCTCTGAGGGGTTTATCATCCTCACAGACCTAATTTCCAGAACTTTCAACTTCGTTGAACAAATTTTGAGATAGCTTCATTGAAGCTACCTCAAAATTTTGATTGGATGTGTTTGGATAAAGGGTGGGCGCAGAAGGGGTGTTAGTTGCCGTCCAACCACTTTCGACTATTAAAAAGGGCACTAGCCATTTTAATTTCCAATCGAATGAGCCCCTTTTGAAGTTTCTACGACAACTCTTTCAATGAAAACCTTATATACCCCCAGGGCATAACTAATAACCCTTGCCCTTAGGGCTGTGGGGAGGGGGGGTGTCATCCTCAAAGACCTAATTTTCAGAACTTTCAACTACGTTGAACACAATGGCTATCTCAAAATTTTGATTGGATGTGTTTGGGGAAAAGGTAGGCGTGAGAGGGGGGTTAGTTGCCCTCCAATAACTTTCGACTATTAAAAAGGGCACTAGCCCTTTGAATTTCCAATCGAATGAGATTGGAATGAGAATGTCATTTTCCAATGACAATACTTTCTATAAAAATCTTGTATGCCCCCAGGGCACAACTTACAACCCTTGCCCTAAGGGCTGTGGGGGAGTGTCCTCCTCAAAAACATAATTTCTATCTGGAAATCAACTACTCTGAACAAAATGGCTATCTCAGAATTTTGATTAGATGTGTTAGGGGAAATGATGGGCGTGGAAGGGGTGTTAGTTGCCTTCCAATCACTTTCGACTATTAAAAAGGGTACTAGCCACTCCAATTTCCAGTAGAATGAGCCTTTTCGAAGTTTCTACGACAACTCCTTCGATACGAAGTGCCCTGGTCTAAACCCCTCCCCCCCCCAAAAAAAAAAATGAATAAAATACATTGTGCCAACATCGTTCTTTACTTAGGCAGCGCAATTGCGCTGCCTGTGATCAGTGGTAGAAGGCCAGATTTGTGTCATAACTGTTGCGCTTTCTGTTCAAAGCCAAACGCAATATTTCCACAATATGCCTTTCTCATTAAAAAAATTGTCAATTATATTAAAAATTTCTCAGGATGTGCCTTTGCCAGAAATAAGTTTGCCAAAAAATATACCTTTCAGTTATATTATTCTCTTCTACACATCGAATATATCCAATTAAATTTGCGGTTCTAGATAAGTCACTTCCTTCTCCTACTTGTAAAGCGAATTTTGTAGTGCGTATCTGAGATACTAACTGATCGCAAAGATCGTCCCTAAAAATCGTCTAATTGATCGTCCCTGCATGGAGCATCCAACTGCATGTGTAAAGTCTTTCTAGTTTTACCTTGAGATGGCGAACCTAGATTTTGTTCAGCATGAGCCTCTAAATCCCGTCAATTACGAAAGGGTTCAGATATTTTTTGTTTTAATTTAATTTGATTTTCTGTCAATTCCGGCCAATATTCCAGCTGCAGCTGTTCGGAGGAAGAGGTTGAATCGGGCACATCCCAAAAAGTACCAGCTGAAGCTGTTGGGGGTTGTAAGGCGATATAGTCTCCACAGAATTTCCGCTCTCTTGGTAGTACTATTTGTCCCCGGAAATTAATACCTAAACATGGATTCCTGTAGCACATCTTCCCCCTGCAAAGCTTTCTGATAGCCCCCCCTCCCAAACCTCGATATTTGGGCCTTTGGGAAGATTTTTAGTAGAAGGGTTCATTATGATCCTTTACAACCTAAATCTATTTAGAAAATTAATTTAAGAAACTGTTTCCACAAAACAGGTTTTTCAAAGAAAAGTAAAGAGCTCCATTAAGCCAAGAATGAGCAGATAAAAAGTCAAATAATCTTCGAGGCATAAAACTACCACAAATCACTATCCTTCTCAAGACCAGAACATAATTTGCGATGTACTGAAAAAAAAAAAAAAAAATTAATGACCGTAGATTGTCAGTTTAATTGCCACATACTGATATTTATTCCTTAAAGTTTTGATAATTTTTATTTATGAAAGTAAGAAAAGTGGAAACATTTGAAACATATTTTGTTTTCAGTAAAAGCACAAATTATGTTCTGGTCTTGAGAAGACACGGGAGGGTATCAGCCCTAATCACGTTAATTTCTGCTGGTTTTGAGTTTGAATCGGCTACTTATTGTAATTTCTTTTCGTTTTGAGTTTCATTACTATAACTGGAAAATACAAACAAGATAAAAATATAAATATAATTGATTTCACTTATTTTTAAGAATAGCCATCCAACAAAGAACTGATAATACTTGCTGGCAGCCAATTTCTCCCCTTCTACGTCAAACCTAGAAACGGTATTACTTCTTCAAGGTAAGTGAGGAAGGAAGGAGGGCAAACTTACCGGAATGTTTTTTCATGTGATTGATTAGTGAAGCTGACTGAAGGAACTGTTGACCACAAACTTTGCACAAATTAGGGCCTTGTTCAGTATGGCGAAGATGATGTATAAGCAAACGATCCTTAACTGGTGTTGTATAATCGCACCGTACACAGAAAAATTCGCCGTTTTTTATGTGAGTAGAATCGTCATGACTTTTAAGACTCGTAACAGAGTCAAACTGGATTGCACAGAAGGGACACATGCGTTTTTTCACTCGATCTGGAAAAGAAAAATAAACAGTTTCATAATCTCTCATGTTCTATTTTACCTTTCTCGGTGGGACATTTAAGATCAAAAACTGAAAAAAAAATAAGAAAAAAACAAGTTTTGAAAAATTGGAGATCTAAGATGAAGGTGCAGCTAGATAAGTAGATATCCCTCCGTAGTTCCTGGGGGAAATACTATGGAGAGTCACTCTCTTTTTTTCTAGGCCGTTTTCCCTATAGAGAGGCACTACCTTTTTTATATGGGAAACTCCTATGTAACTCCACTTTTTTCCACTCCGATTTCCCTATGTAACTCCCCTCTCTTTTTTATAGGACAAATTTCTATGTGGCATGCTGCGACATTTTATAGACTATTTCTCACGCCCTTTTTAGTAGGTTGTTTATAACAGGAATTTTACTTCCAAACCCTGTCACTAGGGATTCATAGCGCTAGTATCTTTAGAAGATACCATAATCCATCAAATCTAAGGGTCCAACTTTTTAAGTTTAATGGAGGGTATCAAATTACCGTTTCTCCAAAGTTTGCTTTCTGAGACGCAATCATTTCAAGGTATACTATGGAACCAAACAGTACTTGGAAACAAGGCGCTTTCAATTCCGTTTATTAAATTTTTAAACAATTATTTTTCTATATTTCAAAATTTGGTCTTTTTAAGGGGAAGGCTCTATACGGCCACCCCCTTTTGGGTCCTTCTAGGGTTTGAGGGGGCCGACATACAGTTAGACTTAATTAACACATACTTTTGTGGTTATGTTTTGTATTTCCCGTATTTTAAGATTTTTTTATATTTTTATTATTTTTTGGGGTTTAATGGGTCCAGCACATGAAAAATTTAAGTTCGTGGGCAGATTGGCAAAGCGCTATGAGGCCACTACTGGCCAGGCGCTACATTGGCGAAGGGGAGCCAATACAATTGGAGTAGGGTTGTATCAGATTTTGGGAGTTCGTCTCAGGGAAGAAACCCTACTAGGTTTTGAGGTTTTTAACCAACTATTTTCCGTTTTTTAAGATTCGTTTCATATTTATCGTTATTTTCTCGGGTTTAATGGGTCCAAAACATGAAAAATTCAACTTCGTGGCATAGTGGTACAGCACTAGGGGGCGCTACCGACCAGGCTTTACATGGGCGGAGGGGACCAACATACTTAGAGTATGGTTGTTTCAGATTTTGGGGGTTAGTTTCAGGAAAAGAACCCTTCTATGTATTGACAGTTTTAAGCAATTGTTTTCCATATTTTGAGATTTCTTTTTTTTTTTCATATTCTTATTATTTTCTCAGATATAATCAATCCATCACATGAAAAAGATTCAAGTTTGAAGCCAGAGTGGCAAAGCGCTAGGGGGCGCTAGGAGGTGAATTATTCTATGGAAAGGATTCTAAAAATCTAAAGCTGTTCAATGATATAAATAATATGTAATATTGTATATGATGTTGTTTCATTAAATTTGTTCTTTTGCATTAAATAGTTGTGATTATTTTATTCTAGGATTAGGGCTATTAATGGAGTGTATAAAACTGTAAAGAAATAATAATGTTAAAGACTAAAAAAAGCAAACGAACTTAATAAATGGAAAAACAAAACGTTAAAAGTAGTTAAAGGTATGGTGTTAGAGAAGTTTACGAAAGAATATGGATTTAAAATGAAGGAATAAGCCATTTTTATCATTATGCCCCATATCTCCAAATGCGAGATGTTATTTTTGCGTAGACAAAAAACGTCAAATGGGTCATTCACTGTCTAAAGTGAGTAACTTAATCTGATAAAATATAGAACGCCCTTTTTAACTATCTGCTCTAACCATGTTTTGACCCAATAAATATCTCCGTGATAAGCTTAAAAATCTTAAAAGTATAAAAGTTAAAAAAAATGTATAAAGCTTTAAACGTAAGTAATTAAAAACTTAGACTTTAAAATCCCCTGAAATCGAGGGAGGGAGAAGCTCTCTACAGGCGTTGAACCAAAGCCTCAAGAGGGGGTATAGAGAGTCCCCCGTTAAAAAGGTCCAACTTTTATGATACAGATTAGTTTAAAATCAGTTAGAATTCAATGAAATGGAAAAAACAGCACATCTTGAAAAGTGAGTAAGTAAGTAGGGTTTATTCGGGAACATATTCTTTCTAAAAGAAAAACAGTAGGTATTGTTAAAAATGGAGTTTACGCTATACAGTGTAACCTCCAGAGAGGGATTCCATGGGTAAGAGACAATTCAAAGGTAACTGAGACTGTAATAAGTTTCTTCGAACGGAAAAAAAAGGGTAAGATATGTAAGCTGTCTTACAATACGGAAAATAACCGCTTAAAATCCTCAAAACCTTGAAGGGTTACTTCCCTTAGACGAGCTCCGAAAATCTGAGACAACCCTACTCCAAGTGTATTGGCCCATCCGCCCGTGTAACACCTGGCTGGTAGAACAAATCTTAAAATATGGAAAAATAATGGATTAAAACCTTCAAAACCTAGAAGGGTTACTTCACTAAGACGAATTTCTAGATCAAAAACAGCCCTACTCCAAGAATATTGGCCCCCTCCGCCCATGTAACGCATAGCCGGTAGCACCTCCATAGCGCTTTGCCACTCTGCCTTCATGCGATGGACCCATTAAACCTGAATATGGCCGAACTGTATATAGGCCCCACAAACCCCATAAGGACCCAAGAGGGGATATAGACACTTCCCTTAAAAAAAATTAAAATATAGAAAAATATCTGTTTAAAAATTGAATCAATGGAAACGAAAGCGCCTTGTTTCCAAGTACTTTTTGGTTCCTAATCATAAAATGCTTGCGTTTCAGAAAACAAACTTTGGAGAAACGATAATTTCGTACCTCGCATTAACCTTTAAAGTTTGACCCTTAGATTTGATGGATTATGACATCTCCTAAAGATGCTAGCACTATAAATCCCTAGCGACAGAGTTGGGAAGTAAAATTCCTGTTATATTCAAACTACTAAAAAGAGCGTGAGAAATAGTCTAAACAATGTCGCAGTATGCCACACAGAAATTTGTCTTTTAAAAAAAAGAGAGCAGAGTTAGACAGGGAAATACGAGCTGAAAAAAAGAGTAGATAATTATCTACTTAGATAATTATATATTAAAAAAAAATTATGCAAGAAGAATAACTCGTTAGTTAATCATTATCGTCTTACCGGGTTGGAATATAAGCCATGTTAGTGAGAAACATTCTAAGTCAAAGTTTTTGCTAGTTATGACGGTCATCAAAAAACCTTAGTTACATGGAGAAATAGAAGGCAATCATATCAGTAAGTAATTTTTTTTTTTAACTATGACTAGCCATGGTTACTCCTCTCCTAAGTATGGTGATAGGAAAAAATACTATAAAACGGACTCCTTTGGTCAGTTGAAGCAAACAATTCAATTGCACATTCAAGAATTGAATTAACACCATCATTCTAAACTTAGTGGATGCCTTATGATAGTCCGTCTCACTAGCCTTTGCTTGTTAAACTTCCATGCCAAGGAATCCTTACAAGTCTAACAGGATTTACAAGAAGTTACATGGAAAATTGGAACGTCCACAAAACGGCAACACTGCATATTAATAATTTTCCTGTCATTATCTGTAATTTCTAGATTAGTCGTAGAGTACGAGCCATGAGGAGTAACATGACACGACATCTGGTGGACACAAGCGGAAATAGGTAGTACCTTCTATCACTAACAGATTGCGCTAATAGCACGTACAGAATAATCTCGTTGGTTCGAGAAAGTTCTGATGTCTTCCATTCACTTCTAGTTGGCAGTAATTGGAATATATAAGAAAGCTAGTGGTGCAACCACAAGTCAGCTCCTATGCCTCTGTTGTGAAATAAAATAGTGCGTACCTCTTTAAAACGTGTTTTTTCATGTTTAAGTTTAAGACATCTTTGTAAAAGTATTTTGATTTGAATTGTCGCTTTTGTGTGTGATTTAGTAGTATGGAAAAGAAGCGAAAAATTGATAGTGAATGCAGAAAATTCAAAGATCAGTGGAACATTCAGTATTTCGTAATTGAGTCCAGTAACAAGGCGCTATGTTTGATTTGCAATGAAAGCATAGCCGTTCTCAAAGGATATAACATTAAACGTCATTATGAAACAAAAGATTCTCAAAATTATTCAAAATATACAGGAAGTTTGCGGACAAAAAATTTCGAAGCTATGAAGCGCGGATTGAAATCGCAGCAGTCTTCATTTACAAAACTCAAAACTGAACAAGAGGCTGCAACCCGTGCCAGCTTTCGTGTGGCTCTTGCAATTGCGAAACGTGGAAAACCATTTACCGATGGAGAAATGATCAAAGAATGCATAATTGCCGTAGCCGAAGAAATGTGCCCAGAAAAGGTAAATTTATTAAAAACTGTCAGTATGTCAGCAAACACTGTGGCTCGAAGGGCAAAAACATCGCTGAAAATATATCCTCTCAACTGTTCGACAAAAATGGAGAGGTTGAGTGGTTTTCTTTGGCCTTGAATGAGTCAATGGATGAGTCAGATACTGCTCTGGTGTTGATTTATATTCGAGGAGTAGATAAAAGCTATGAAGTGCATGAGGAACTTCTTGATATGTATAGTATTCATGGCAAAACTACTGGTACAGATATTTTTAAAGGAGTTGAAATCGCCATTAATCAACAGAACCTTCGATGGACAAACTTGAAATATATTACAACTGATGGAGGCAAAAACATGAGTGGGAAAGATAAAGGAGAGTAGTAAGGCAATAGGGAATATCACGATTACATGAATATACAGTACAGTTTGACGATTACATTGCAAAAAGCGAGCAAACCTTTTATATTATATACCTATAAAGTGATCAAACACGTTTTGGAAGTATAATTGTGATTGTATAACACAAGCAGACTGGTTTTTCAGACACTTTCATCATAACATGTTTTCTTTTTTTTGTTTTTTTTTAACCAGAAACTAGAAATTATCAAATTGCGCATTTAGGAATGATTTTGTAGGAAAAGCTGTCTATCACTCATGCATTATCCAGTGTTCCATTTCTTTGAAGTATGTGCTATCAGACTGGTTTCTGATTTTTTGGACGATTGCCTTTAGTCAAGACTAGTTTGTTAGCAATGTGTCGCTAGATAGCATTTGCGAATTGGATCGTATGATGGTGCAGAAAAAAGGGTATAGCATTTGCGAAATGGACTATACGAACGATATTAATTGAATAATAGGGAAAAAAAAACAGAGCTAGGTTAGGTTGGAGTTGCACGGGGGTTGAGTTGCATGAGGGTTCAGTTGCACGAGGGTTCAGATGCACAGGGGTTCAGTTACACGGGGTTTCAGTAACAATGGAACCCACACAAAAACAATGGGGCACACACAAAAGCCAAATTAGGCCAGTGGCCTATGAGAAATCGTAAAATAACCAAAACAATGAACAAGTCCCAATGGGGCAAGTATTTAGTTAATATAATGCTTGGAAGGGAAATTAAGTTTTGAGGGGGGTTTAAAAATGTTACTTATTTAATATCCCGGTAAACATACGACTAGAAATGCTTCAGGAGAAATAGACTATTGCTTCTTTCTGAACTAATCGCAATTCCTTGACAAATATTTTTTTTTATTTTTACTTTATTGCTATTAGTCAAAACATTGCATTGTCTATGCCACACCAAACTAGCGAATATTTATCGGGGCTTTTTAGGTCTTCAATTTTTTTTTTCGGTGTAATTAATAACATAATTGCTTCTTTCTGAACTAATCGCAATTCCTTGACAAATATTTTTTTATTTTTACTTTATTGCTATTAGTCAAAACATTGCATTGTCTATGCCACACCAAACTAGCGAATATTTATCGGGGCTTTTTAGGTCTTCAATTTTTTTTCAGTGTAATTAATAACATAAAAAAATTATGAAATTTAGAATTGGCTAAGCTCTATTTTGACTACGTTATATGAAGTGAGGGGTGGGGGGGGGGGCAAGTATTTAGTGAATATAATGCTAGGAAGGGGAATTAAGTTTTGAGGGGGGTGTAAAAATGGTACTTATTTAATACCCGGTAAACATACGACTAGACATGCTTCAGGAGAAATAGACTATTGCTTCTTTCTGAACTAATAGCAATTCCTTGATAAATATTTTTTTATTTTTACTTTATTGCTATTAGTCAAAACATTGAATTGTCTATGCCACACCAAACTAGCGAATATTTATCGTGGCTTTTTAGGTGTTCAATTTTTTTTTTCAGTGTAATTAATAACATAAAAAAATGATGAAATTTAGAATTGGCGAAGCTCTATTTTGACTACTTTATATGAAGTGATGGAGGTGGGGGCAAGTATTCAGTTAAAATAATGCTAGGAAGGGGGAAATTAAGTTTTGAGGGAGGTGTAAAAAAGCTACTTATTTAATACCCTGGTAAACATCTGACTTGAAATGCTTCAGGAGAAATAGACTATTGCTTCTTTCTGAACTTTCTGGGGAGGGGGTGGGGGCAAGTATTTGGTGAATATAATGCTAGGAAGGGGGAAATTAAGTTTTGAGGGGGGTGTAAAAATGGTACTTATTTAATATTCCAGTAAATATACGACTAGAAATGTTTCAGGGGAAATAGACTATTGCTTCTTTCTGAACTAATCGCAATTCCTTGACAAATATTTTTTATTTTTACTTTATTGCTATTAGTCAAAACATTGCATTGTCTATGCCACACCCAGCTAGCGAATATTTATCGTGGCTTTTTAGGTGTTCAATTTTTTTTTTCAGTGTAATTAATAACATAAAAAAATGATGAAATTTAGAATTGGCTAAGCTCTATTTTGACTACTTTGTATGAAGTGAGGGGGGTGGGGGCACGTATTCAGTTAAAATAATGCTAGGAAGGGGAAAATTAAGTTTTGAGGGAGGTGTAAAACTGCTACTTATTTAACACCCCGGTAAACATCTGACTTGAAATGCTTCAGGAGAAATAGACTATTGCTTCTTTCTGAACTTTCTGGGGAGGGGGTGGGGGCAAGTATTTAGTGAATATAATGCTAGGAAGGGGGAAATTAAGTTTTGAGGGGGGTGTAAAAATGGTACTTACTTAATACCCGGTAAACATCTGACTTAAAATGCTTCAGGAGAAATAAGGCTATTGCTTCTTTCTGAACAAATCGCAGTTCCTTGACACATATTTTTTTATTTTACTTTATAACTATTGGTCAAAACATTGCATTGTGTATGCCACGCCAAACTAGTGAATATTGGGGCTTTTTAGATGTTCAATTTTTTTCAGTGTAATTAATAACAAAAAAAAAATTGTGAAATTTAGAATTAACTAAGCTCTATTTTGGGTACTTTATATTGGGTGAGGGGTTTGGGGGCGAGTATTTAGTGAATATAATGCTAGGAGGGGGAATTAAGTTTTGAGGATGGGTGAAAAATGAACATAGTTTTTTAACTTTATAAAATAATGGCTATTTCACATAGAAAATAAACCCTTTTTCTACAGATTAATGAATTAGCAGCGCCATCACCATCAGGTCATGAAGCATCCATTTTTAGTGGACCTGAACCAATCATCGCACCACCAATGGAGTTTAGGGATGAGCCTACACTAGTTCTTGATAATATGGAGTGGCATAGAGGTTTTTTAAATGATTGTTTTGGGGACATGGCCTGCCTAGATGATCTAACCTGTGACATTGACAGGGTGGAGGACCCGGAATGGACAGATAGATTTACGAGAGAGCATTTAGGTGATGTACTAGTGCACCTGAACCGGGTCCTCATAAATAAATTCCGTCACAGGACAATACAGGCTGGCTTGATCAACTATCCCCAAACACCCTGGAAGACATACTAACTAGCCTAGGGGATTTCATGCCACATCTATCCAATGCAATTGAACAGACTGGGGGTGGTGCTATTGACAATTCTATGCCACCCCCACCATTCTGGTTAATGATATCGCTAGTACTAATAATGATATAACATCATTACAAGTATCCCCACTTCCAGATTTTTTTTCTCTCCAACTCTGCCTTGCACCATACATTGATGAGGACTGATGGTTCTAATTCAATATTTTTTCATGCAAAAGAAACTATTTTTTTAACAAATTTTTTTTTTGGACTTCGAAATTATTCAACTTTTTTTACATCTCTAAATCATACCAGAAAAATAGAATGACACTTTTGATTTAAATTTTAAAACATATTCTTGTGCATACCCATACTCCTATTGATGAGGACTGACGGTTCTCATTCAATATTTTTTCATGAAAAACAAACTATTTTTTTAACTAAATTTTTTTGGACTTCGAAATTATTCAACTTTTTTTACATCTCTTAGAATGACATGAAACATACTTAAAACATTAAAACTTTACATTCAATATTTTCCAAACTCAAAATGAGAATGGTATAGATATGTTAGTAATGACCTTTACTATTAGAAAATTAATGTTTGTAGTAGCACTTTTTTTTATATTGGACTAAATTTTTTATGCACTTAGAAATTCTTCAACTTTTTTTTACGTATCTTAAAATGATATGAAATATGCTTATGGCTTTAACAATTGTACTCTATGCTTGCTCAGAGACACGATGCGGCTTTCCCACTGGTACTCTATGGCCGGTTATCGACACTACCTAGTTTATTGCATGCATTAAATCAGTGTTTTTTACACAATGGAACGACAAACTCATAACTACAATCTCTAAAAAGTGAAGATGAAGCATTTTAAGAAAGTGTGTTCACATGATAGTGTTATTGTAGCATTGAATGCTGACAAGGAGAAGTATTTAAACTATGAAATAAGTACAAGTGGTAGCACTATCGGAAACGTATGCGTGCATTGTCATGACAGTAAGGAATTGAATTTCTTTGGAGTACCAAAAAAATTCAACTCTTATGATGGTGGATCTGCGAGATTGAGGTCTCCGGAGATGATTGCACTCAAAGAGAATGCCAACATTAAAATAATAGTTGATGAAGAGGGGCATCTTCCTGCTAGTGCTTGTGGTAACATGTTACCCAGTGTTAAACCATATCGTCAGCTTTCCGGTATTAGCATTCAAATGAAAGCAAAGACGAAAAGAAAGGCCTACTCTTCTACTAATATCATAAACCATATCTTGTATACGTGCCGGAACTGTTACCTGTGTAAAAATAGTGTGATAATAGACAGTAAAATTGCCAGAAAAATAAAAAGGACATTGGCAGAAAATATCACTAAGGAATATAAAGATGAATCGATGAAAAACAAAGTACCAGCAAGCGTTACTGCCATTGATCAAACAGTCAATGAACCAAATAATACCAAAGACGAAAAGCATATTGAGCCTGTCGATGATACACCTGTAAAAATTGTCTATGACTCAAAATGGAACAATGATTATTGTACTGATTACGGACTATGAGAAGACAATAGCTATAGTATCAAGAGAGAACATGGTGAACCATTTTATGGAACAGATTCAAAATGTCCAAAGTTGTTCAGTGATATTAATAATGTATAATAACATATTTTTTTATTAATATTCTACATGACATTATTTCATTAAAAATATGTTATGCATTGCATTGTTATGTGTTCATTATTTTTAGAGTAAGCTAGCATATCAAACGTTTAGAATGTCTATTAAAACATCGGAGATGTAAGAAAAGGAATTTACATACATCATATGTCGGATAGATAGGTAAACATGGAGAAAATCTAAGTATAAGAATGAATAAATTCTCTATCAACATCTATTGACGGATACTTGGGATAGCATTAACAAAATCCAAGTATCAGAGTGAATAAATTCTTTTTCAATGTCTTTTGACAGATACGTTTGATAACACTGACATAATTTAAGCATCAAATAGAACGAATTCTTTATTAACATTCTTTATCGGTATCATTTGTCAGGTACGTTGGATAACATTGACAAAATCTATCTATTAGAATGAATAAATTATTTATCATCATCCGTTGTCAGATTTGTCATTATGAAAAAATTGTAAGTAAGTCAGTAACAAACTCTTTCTTGAATTCACCTCTTGGATACACAATACAGAAATTCTAATAAAAAATTGTAATTTCCAGACTTCATTTGCATGCAATAGATACCGAGAGTTCTATGACTCCTCCCCGCAATGAATTCTAAGAGTTTTATGACTCCTCCCCACAATGAATTCAGATGGTTTTAGGACTCATCCCCCTAGCCATAACTCCATTCAATCGTGAACGAAGGTATAAAAGTTTGATGAAGTACTTCTCTACTTAACAACAACATTAATAGCTTCCAAGATGATAGGACTGTATGACACAGAATTTATCGGTTTGAAAAAATCATCTTATGGTGTTATATTCGAATGTGCATTTTTATTATTGTCTATGGAACTCGAAGAAATTGGCTGTTATCATTGGATAGTGAACTATAATATGTTTGAGTATGATAAAAGCCTGTGGAGTACTACATTACGTCAAATAAACAGACTGGGATTCTACGATAGAGTGATTACACCACTTAATAATAGTGGTCAGGAACTGAGAAATGTTCAGGAGGAGGTCAGTAAAATTTGCAGCTTTTTCGGGGTTGAAGGATACCTAAGGACAGACCTGATCGTGATAAATGCATAAGACGCGGAAAAAACTATTCCATATCATGGGATCCTCGTTTCTGGATGTTTAAGAGTGAACTTTAAGTACTATTTTTATGTAAATATGTGTTTTTTCTCAAAAAATCTATTAATATGTTTAAGCAATAAATATCTTTAAGCTTAACCCGTCTTTATTCTTTAGAATAGTTCTATTCATTTCATTAAATTATGAAGAATTTCTAAGTAAGTAACAATCGCTTTCTTGAATTCACCTCTTGGATACACAATATAGACATTTTATTCAAGAAATTATGACAAAATTCTAAGTAAGTAACAAACTCTTTATTGAATTCGCTGTTTGAATGCACAATACAGAAATTTAATTCAGGAAATTATTAAAAAAAATTGTGAACAAACTCTTTCTTGAATTCACCTCTTGGATACCCAATATGGAAATTTCACTCAAGAAATTATTAAAAAAAAAATTGGAAGTAAGTAATAAACTCTTTCTTGACTTCTCCTCCTGGATACACAATACAGGCATTTCATTCAAGAAATTATAGAAAAAAATGTAAGTAAGTAACAAACTCTTTATTGATTTCACCTCTTGGATACACAATACAGATATTTCATTCAAGACATTATGAAAAAATCGCAAGTAAGTAACAAACTCTTTATAGTTTTCACCTCTTGGATACACAATAGGGAAATTTCATTCAAGAAATTATGATAAATTGCAAGTAAGTAACAAACTCTTTCTTGAAGTCACCTCTTGGATACACAATGCAGAAATTTCATTCAAGAAATTATGAAAAAATTGTAAGTAAGTAACAAATTCTTTCATGAATTCGCCTCCTGGATACACAATACAGACATTTCATTTAAGAAATTATGACAAAATTCTAAGTAAGTAACACTCTTTCTTGCGCTTTCTTGAATTCACCTCTTGGGTACACAATACAGAAATTTCATTCAAGAAGTTATGAAAAATTCGCAAGTAAGTAACAAACTTTCTTGAATTCGCCGTTTGGATACACAATACAGAAATTTAATTCAGGAAATTATGAAAAAAATTGAAAACAGACTTTCTTGAAATCGTTTCCTGGACGCACAATACAGCAATTTCACTCAAGAAATTATGAAAAAAATTGTTATTAAGTAAAAAACTCTTTCTTGAATTCTCCTCCTGGATACACAATACAGACCAAAAAGTCGGGTTGATCTAGGTTCGCTACAACCCAACAATGACAAGCATTGGGACGAGCAAACACCTACCCTGACTTAGAGTGGTCAGACACACAATCATAGTGAGAGAGATATCCAAAAAGTTGGGTTAATCTAGGTTCGCTTAGAGTGGCGAATTCAAGAAAGAGTTTGTTACTTACTTGCGATTTTTTCATAATGTCTTGAATGAAATTTCCATACTGTGTACCCAAGAGGTGAATTCAAGAAAGCGCAAGAAAGAGTGTTACTTACTTAGAATTTTGTCATAACTTCTTGAATGAAATGTCTGTATTATGTATCCAGGAGGCGAATTCACGAAAGAATTTGTTACTTACTTACAATTTTTTCATAGTTTCTTGAATGAAATTTCTGCATTGTGTATCCAAGAGGTGACTTCAAGAAAGAGTTTGTTACTTACTTGCAATTTCTTATAATTTCTTGAATGAAATATCTGTATTGTGTATCCAGGAGGAGAAGTCAAGAAAGAGTTTGTTACTTACTTCCAATTTTTTTTCATAATTTCTTGAGTGAAATTTCCATATTGTGTATCCAAGAGGTGAATTCAAGAAAGAGTTTGTTTACAATTTTTTTTATAATTTCCTGAATTAAATTTCTGTATTGTGCATTCAAACAGCGAATTCAATAAAGAGTTTGTTACTTACTTAGAATTTTGTCATAATTTCTTGAATAAAATGTCTGTATTGTGTATCCAAGAGGTGAATTCAAGAAAGCAATTGTTACTTACTTACAAATTCTTCATAATTTAATGAAATGAATAGAACTATTCTAAAGAATAAAGACGGGTTAAGCTTAAAGATATTTATTGCTTAAACATATTAATAGATTTTTTGAGAAAAAACACATATTTACATAAAAATAGTACTTAAAGTTCACTCTTAAACATCCAGAAACGAGGATCCCATGATATGGAATAGTTTTTTCCGTGTCTTATGCATTTATCACGATCAGGTATGTCCTTAGGTATCCACTGCGCGAAGAACCTAACCTCGTCTTCAGGACGGTGATAAGCCCCTTCAAATTTAGGACACTTAAATTCTTCTAGATTGAAAAGTGGAATCCTAGGATCACACTTTTGAATTAAAACTTTATCTGTAGGTACATTACCCTTTACGTAGAGTGCTTCAACCCCGAAAAAGCTGCAAATTTCACTGACTTCCTCCTGAACATTTCTCAGTTCCTGACCACTATTATTAAGTGGTGTAATCACTCTATCGTAGAATCCCAGTCTGTTTATATGACGTAATGTAGTACTCCACAAGCTTTTATCATACTCAATCATATTATAGTTCACTATCCAATGATAACAGTCAATTTCTTCGAGTTCCATAGACAATAATGAAAAAGCACATTCGAATATAACACCACAAGATGATTTTTTCAAACCGATCAATTCTGTGTCATACAGTCCTATCATCTTGGAAGCTATTAATGTAGTTGTTAAGTAGAGAAGTACTTCATCAAACTTTTATACCTTCGTTCACGATTGAATGGAGTTATGGCTAGGGGGATGAGTCCTAAAACCATCTGAATTCATTGTGGGGAGGAGCCATAAAACTCTTAGAATTCATTGCGGGGAGGAGTCATAGAACTCTCGGTATCTATTGCATGCAAATGAAGTCTGTAAATTACAATTTTTTTTTATTTCTGTATTGTGTATCCAAGAGGTGAATTCAAGAAAGAGTTTGTTACTTACTTACTTATAATTTTTTCATAATGACAAATCCGACAACGGATGAAGATAAATAATTTGTTCATTCTAATAGATAGATTTTGTCAATGTTATCCAACGTACCCGACAAATGATATCGATAAAGAATGTTAATAAAGAATTCGTTTAATTTGATACTTAAATTATGTCAGTGATATCAAACATCTGTCAAAAGACATTGAAAAAGAAATTATTCACTCTGATACTTAGATTCTGTTAATGCTATCCCAAGTATCCGTCAATAGATGCTGATAGAGAATTTATCAACTCTTATACTTAGATTTTCTATATGTTAACCTATCTATCCGACATATGATGCATGTAAATTCCTTTTATTACATCTCTGATATTTTAATAGACATTCTAAACGTTTGATATACTAGCTTACTCTAAAAATAATGAACACATAACAATGTAATGCATAACATATTTTTAATGAAATAATGTTATGTAGAATATTAATACAAAAAAAATATATTATTATACATTATTAATATCACTGAAAAGCTTTGGACATTTTGAATCTGTTCCATAAAATGGTTCACCATGTTCTCTCTTGATACTATAGCTATTGTCTTCTCATAGTCCGTAATCAGTACAATAATCATTATTCCATTTTGAGCCATAGACAATTTTTACAGGTGTATCATCGACAGGCTCAATATACTTTTCGTCTTTGGTATTATTTTGTTCAATGACTGTCTGATCAATGGCAGTAATGCTTGCTGGTACTTTGTTTTTCATCGATTCATCTTAATATTCCTTAGTGATATTTTCTGCCAATGTCCTTTTTATTTTTCTGGCAATTCCACTGTCTATTATCACATTATTATTACACAGGTAACAGTTCCGGCACGTAGACAAGATATGGTTTATGATATTAGTAGAAGAGTAGGCCTTTCTTTTCGTCTTTGCTTTCATTTGAATGCTAATACCCGAAAGCTGCCGATATGGTTTAACACTGGGTAACATGTTACCACAAGCACTAGCAAGAAGATGCCCCTCTTCATCAACTATTATTTTTATGTTGGCATTCTCTTTAAGTGCAATCATCTCCGGAGATCTCAATCTCGCATATCCACCATCATAAGAGTTGAATTTTTTCGGTACTCCAAAGAAATTCAATTCCTTACTGTCATGACAATGCACGCATACGTTTCCGATAGTGCTACCACTTGTACTTATTTCATAGTTTAAATACTTCTCCTTGTCAGCATTCAATACTACAAAAACACTATCATGTGAACACACTTTCTTAAAATGCTTTATCTTCACTTTTTAGAGATGTTGGTTATGTGTTTATCGTTCCATTGTGTAAAAAAATACTGATTTAACGCATGCAATAAACTAGGTAGTGTCAATAACCGGCCATAGAGTACCAGTGGGAAAGCCGCATCGTGTCTCTGAGCAAGCATAGAGTACAATTGTTGGAGCCATAAGCACATTTCATATTATTTTAAGATACGTAAAAAAAAGTTGAATAATTTCTAAGTTCATAACAAAATTTAGTCCAATATAAAAAAAAGTGCTACTACAAACATTATTTTTCTAATAGTAAATGTCATTACTAACATATCTATACCATTCTCATTTTGAGTTTGGAAAATATTAAATGTAAAGTTTTAATGTTTTAAGTATGTTTCATGTCATTCTAAGAGATGTAAAAAAAAGTTGAATAATTTCGAAGTCCAAAAAAAAATTTAGTTAAAAAAAATAGTTTGTTTTTCATGAAAAAATATTGAATGAGAACCATCAGTCCTCATCAATAGGAGTATGGGTATGCACAAGAATATGTTTTAAAATTTAAATTAAAAGTGTCATTCTATTTTTCTGATATGATTTAGATTTAAAAAAAAAGTTGAATAATTTCGAAGTCCAAAAAAAAATTTGTTAAAAAAAAATAGTTTGTTCTTCATGAAAAATATTGAATGAGAACCATCAGTCCTCATCAATAGGAGTATTGGTATGCACAAGAATATGTTTTAAAATTTAAATCAAAAGTGTCATTCTATTTTTCTGATATGATTTAGATGTAAAAAAAAAGTTGAATAATTTCGAAGTCCAAAAAAAATTTAGTTAAAAAAAAATAGTTTGTTTTGCATGAAAAAATATTGAATGAGAACCATCAGTCCTCATCAATGTATGGTGCAAGGCAGAGTTGGAGAGAAAAAAAAATCTGGAAGTGGAGATACTTGTGATGATGTTATATCATTATTAGTACTAGCGATATCATTAACCAGAATGGGGGGGGACATAGAATTGTCAATAGCACCGCCCCCAGTCTGTTCAATTGCATTGGATGGATGTGACACGAAATCCCCTAGGCTAGTTAGTATGTCTTCCAGGGTGTTTGGGGATAGTTGATCAAGCCAGCCTGTATTGTCCTGTGATGAGGACCCGGTTCAGATGCACTAGCACTACTAACATCACCTAAATGCTGTCTCATAAATCAATCTGTCCATTCCGGGTCCTCCACCATGTAAATGTCACAGGTTAGATCATCTAGGCTGGCCATGTCCCCAAAACAATTATTTAAAACACCTCTATGCCACTTCATATTATCAAGAACTAGTGTAGGCTCATCCCTAAACTCCATTGGTGGTGCGACGATTGGTTCAGGTCCACTAAAAATGGATGCTTCATGCCCTGATGTTGATGGCACTGCTAATTCATTAATCTGTAGAAAAAGGGTTTATTTTCCATGTGAAATAACTATTATTTTATAAAGTTAAAAAACTATGTTCATTCTTCACCCCATCCTCAAAATTTAATTCCCCCTCCTAGCATTATATTCACTAAATACTCTCCCCCCAACACCTCACCCAATATAAATTTCCCAAAATAGAGCTTAGTTAATTCTAAATTTCACTATTTTTTTATGTTATTAATTACACTGAAAAAAAAATTGAACACCTAAAAAGCCACGATAAATCTTCACTAGTTTGGTTTGGCATACACAATGCAATGTTTTGACTTATAGTAATAAAGTAAAATAAAAAATATTTGTCAAGGAACTGCGATTAGTTCAGAAAGAAGCAATAGCCTTATTTCTCCTGAAGCATTTTAAGTCAGATGTTTACCGGGGTATTAAATAAATACCATTTTTACACCCCCCTCAAAACTTAATTTCCCCCTTCCTAGCATTATATTCACTAAATACTTGCCCCCACCCCCTCCCCAGAAAGTTCAGAAAAAAGCAATAGTTTATTTCTCCTGAAGCATTTCAAGTCAGATGTTTACCGGGGTATTAAATAAGTAGCATTTTTACACCTCCCTCAAAGCTTAATTTCCCCCTTCCTAGCATTATTTTAACTGAATACTTGCCCCCACCCCATCACTTCATATAAAGTAGTCAAAATAGAGCTTAGCCAATTCTAAATTTCATCATTTTTTTATGTTATTAATTACACTGAAAAAAATAAAAATTGAACACCTAAAAAGCCACGATAAATAATCGCTAGTTCGGTGTGGCATAGACTGCAATGTTTTGACTAATAGCAATAAAGTAAAAATAAAAAATATTTGTCGAGGCATTGCGATTAGTTCAGAAAGAAGCAAAAGTCTATTTCTCCTGAAGCATTTCTAGTCGTATGTTTACCGGGATATTAAATAAGTACCATTTTTACACCCCCCTCAAAACTTAATTTCCCCCTTCCTAGCATTATGTTCACTAAATACTTGCCCCCACCCCTCCCCAGAAAGTTCAGAAAGAAGCAATAGTCTATTTCTCCTGAAGCATTTCAAGTCAGATGTTTACCGGGGTATTAAATAAGTAGCATTTTTACACCTCCCTCAAAACTTAATTTCCCCCTTCCTAGCATTATTTTAACTGTATACTTGCCCCCACCTCCATCACTTCATATAAAGTAGTCAAAATAGAGCTTAGCCAATTCTAAATTTCATCATTTTTTTATGTTATTACACTGAAAAAAAATTGAACACCTAAAAAGCCACGATAAATATTCGCTAATTTGGTGTGGCATAGACAATGCAATGTTTTGACTAATAGCAATAAAGTAAAAATAAAAAAATATTTGTCAAGGAATTGCGATTAGTTCAGAAAGAAGCAATAGTCTATTTCTCCTGAAGTATTTCTAGTCGTATTTTTACCGGGATATTAAATAAGTACCATTTTTACTCCCCCTCAAAATTTAATTCCCCTTCCTAGCATTATATTCACTATATACTTGTCCCCCCACCCCCTCAGGGGTTGTCCCCTCCTTAACGCCTCGCTCTTTACGCTAAAGTTTTTTATTGTTTTAAAAAATAAAAATGTGAGACAGAGTCAAACTTTAGCGTAAAGACGAGGTGTTGAGGAGGGGACAGCCCCTTTCATATACGGAATAATTTCTGTTCGTTTTAAGTTTTAATGTCGCTCCTTACTTTCAGTTTAAAAAACTTGTTTTTTTAAATTTCTGATCGTTTTTTAGTTAATGCAGGTTTTATTTTGGCTCACCGTCATTGAATAAGTTAACAAAATTTGCATAAAAATTTTGCTTTTCTTTTGCTAAATGGCTGTCTCTAAATTTGGTACTGACGTAATTTACAAATTAACTTACGTAACGAACTTCTATATTCGTATATTTTTCTTCTGGCAAAAAATACGAAGTTGCAGATTTTTGCAGACATGAGCTTGAAACCTATCTAATAGGGTTTTCTGATACGCTGAATCTGACGCTGTGGTTTTCATTAAAATTCTTTCACTTGTAGGGGATGTTCCCCCTCCTTAAAAAATCAGGTAAATTTTCTCAAGCTTGTAGCCTTTGATGAATAATACTAAACTTAATAAAATTTATATATTTAGAATTAGCATTATAAGCCCATTCTTTTGATACATTTATTGAGATCAAAATTCCGTTTTTAAAAGTTTCGATTACTATTGAGCCGTATCGCTTGTTTTTTATTGTTTTTTTTATTACGTATATGTTATTACGTACGTGAGGGGGTTCTCCCCTTAGTCAATACCACGCTCTTTACGTTAAAAGTTAAAAAAAAATTTAATTCACAAACCCCTGAATCACAAAGGCCGTTTAATTAGAATAGATAGCTCTTTTGAAAGCACTAAAAAAAACTGTAGCGTAAAGAGCGAGGTATTGACTTGGGAGAGAACCCCCTCATATACGTAATAATTTCTGTTCGTTTTAAGTTATAATGTTGCTTCTTACTTTCAGTTGAAAAAACTTGTTTTTTTATTTAATTTCTGATCGTTTTTTAAATAATGCTTGGAAATCTGGTGCCCCCTTCATAGAAATGTCCCTTACCCCAAAGAAACATCCTCCACGGAAATATTCTCCCGAGTAACCCCCTCCTACAGCCCCCCCCCCCACCAAAAAAAAATCCTTCCTGAAAATGTCTGTATACTTCCCAATAACCAATACAATATGTAAGCAATGGGCAAAGTTCATAACTTGCAACCCTTCCCCAGGGAGCTGTAGGGGATTAAGTCATCCTAAAAGACATATTTATTAGATTTTCGACTATGCTGAACAAAATGGCTGTCTCAAAACTTTAATTGGGTGACTTTGAGAAAAAACTGAGCGTGGGAGGGGGCCTAGTTGCCCTCTATTTTTTGGTCACTTAAAAAGGGCACTAGAACTTTTAATTTCCGTTCCAATTAGCCCTTCTACGATATTCTAGGACCACTGGGTCAATACGATTATCCCTTGGGAAAAGAAAAAAAAAAACAAAACAAAACAAAAAAAACAAATAAACACGCATCCGTGATCTTTCTTCTGGCAAGAAATGGAAAATTCCACATTTTTGTAGATAGGAGCTTGAAACCTCTACAGTAGGGTTCTCTGATACGCTGAATATGACGGTGTGATTTTCATTAAGGTTCTATAACTTTTAGGGGGTCTTTTCCCCTTTTTCGAAAATCAGCCAAATTTTCTCAGGCGCGTAACTTTTGATGGGTAAGATTAAACTTGATGAAACTTACATATTTGAAATTAGAATTAAAATCT
This sequence comes from Artemia sinica, assembly GCA_027921565.1. Taxonomy (NCBI): domain Eukaryota; kingdom Metazoa; phylum Arthropoda; class Branchiopoda; order Anostraca; family Artemiidae; genus Artemia; species Artemia sinica. The sequence continues at coordinate 59,258,079 of CM051256.1, read as the reverse complement.
GATTCTTTTGATGTATGTATTGGTATCAAAATTCTGTTTTTTAGAGTTTCGGTAACCATTGAGCCGGGTCGCTCCTTACTTACAGTTCGTTACCACGAACTGTTTGATAACATAACAACGCATGGCAGTAGAAGGGCCTTATTGACTCCCACGACTCACCCCTGCTGCCACCTACAACTTTTTTGCACCCCATATATGGGCATAGAGTCCCTAGGGGAGATGGATTTCTGAGAAATTGATTGTGTAATCAAAGTGTGTCAATGACCTCTTTTTTTCAAGGTCGATTTGTTTGTTGTTTCTAGGTGTAATAACTCCGGGACGAAGGTTGCACATGCGCATTGAATTCTAAGGGGAACAATGTTATTGATCTAGGACTCGAGGGGGAAGTGAATTTCCGAGAACTTGATTGCATAATCGATCGTGAATGTCATGGTGTCCAGAAATAGTATTTGTTGTTGTGGATAAAATTGTTCAATGTTATGAGTTTCCCGGAAACAGTTAGATCACGTGTTTCCTTCTCAGCCAATCAGAGGGCTTGTTTACATAACAATTCGCCCTTGAGATTTCGTATATAACGGGCATGCAATGTGATTCAATTATCAGAAAGTAAAGTAACCTGACAATGGATAGAACAATTAACAGAATTGATGAGCTTGAGGCCTTGGCAACTGCAATTTACCATGTAAGTACATTTTTTATTTTCAAATGAATTTTCCTTGGACGCCTCCAGTATATTCAGCTAAAAACGTAAATATATTCCTTTACCCCCAACCCCCCCCCCCCATTGTTTTACAATCAAATTCTCGCAAAAAGAAATACCATTTCGATAAATTCCTTCCTTCTATATTTCCAGCTAAATCCCCCCCCCCACCATTGTTTTACAATCAAATTCTCGCAAAAAGAAATAATTATCCTTCCTTCTATATTTCCAGCTAAAGCGATCACTGACTTTCTGTCAATTTTTAATGAAAATGCCGCTCTGTTTTGACACAAGACTCCAATGTGAGGCCTATAATTAGCTGTCACCCTTTTCCGATGTGTTCACGCTATCGGTCTAGTCAAAGGGTTTTGTTTTGGCTGTCAAATTAAAACAGTTTTAAGCAAAAAGAGATTGCTGTATATTAAGCTTGTAGTTTCGTAAACCTTGTATTTGTCAGAGAAGCGATGAAAGAGATTATTTCAAATTAAGTTTAACAATATATTTAGAACATTATGTGAAAGGGGGGAGGGGGCAATACATTGCTTCTAACAGCTTCGTTGTAAGTAAATATGTAAAAGGGGGAGGGCAATGCCTTCAATTCTACCACCATCAGTGTAAAATGAATACAAACTATTTCTTCGCATTAAAAGTAAGGGCCTTGTATTTGTCAGAGAGCCGGTGAAAGAGATTATTTTCAAATTAAGTTTAACAATATATTTAGAACATTATGTGAAAGGGGGGAGGGGGCAATACATTGCTTCTAACAGCTTCGTTGTAAGTAAATTATGTAAAGGGGGAGGGCAATGCCTTCAATTCTACCGCCATCAGTGTAAAATGAAAACAAACTATTTCTTCGCATTAAAAGTAAGGGCCTTGTATTTGTCAGAGAGCCGGTGAAAGAGATTATTTTCAAATTAAGTTTAACAATATATTTAGAACATTATGTGAAAGGGGGGGGGAGGGGGCAATACATTGCTTCTAACAGCTTCGTTGTAAGTAAATTATGTAAAGGGGGGAGGGCAATGCCTTCAATTCTACCGCCATCAGTGTAAAATGAAAACAAACTATTTCTTCGCATTAAAAGTAAGGGCCTTGTATTTGTCAGAGAGCCGGTGAAAGAGATTATTTTCAAATTAAGTTTAACAATATATTTAGAACATTATGTGAAAGGGAGGAGGGGGCAATACATTGCTTCTAACAGCTTCGTTGTAAGTAAATTATGTAAAGGGGGAGGGCAATGCCTTCAATTCTACCGCCATCAGTGTAAAATGAAAAAAACAGTGCAGGGCTATAAAAGTCTTTGGGAGTTGCATGAAGCTAATATTATGTATAAATTGAATAGCATTTTAACCTATGTTTGCAAAATATAGTCCTACAGGTCGATGGGTTAACGATCTAATTTAAAGCCTATAGACCGGAAAATTTAATATTTTTCCAAATGGTAAAAATAGAAACAATGATTCCTATCCTATGGCTATAGACTACTGATTGTCTAATAAAAAACGTTTGATTTCTAAGCCTAATATATTTCTCGCGAAATTTTACTTTTTGCTTTACTGAAAAGAGATAAATGCTTTTCTAAACAAAATTATAGTTAATATCTTTCTTTCTTTAAAATAAAGGGGCAAATTATTTTGATACTAATTATTTCTCTTCTTTTAAGGCACATTATGAAGAATTTGCGGACCCTATGGCTGGCGCAAATAGCGAAGAATGCTTGTCGCCGCCACCCGCTAAGAAAGCGAGGGTCTCAGAAGCTATCCCGACTGCACAGCCATATGATATTGCTGGCCCGGCTGCGAAAGAAATTAACGTCACCGGTCCTTCCACCCTCCAACACGTTGACTGGGCCTTCAAGAGCTGCCCCACTTATGCAAGGTCAGGAAGTGGCCCTCCAGCATGCACTACCTGGTCCTTCGGGCACCCAAGCCCAGACGGATTATGCAAATGTAAGCATTTTTTTCCTACCTATCTATTTCTTCCAATTTTTAGTCTTTTTCAATCCCAATATAACTTATCTCTGCGAGATATTAACTCCTCACCCCCAACCATTGTTTTCTCTGCTCCCCCCTCCCTCAGAGATATCTAAATATAATGTAATTTTTTTGCAAAAGAAACCGCTCTTTTCTAATCTTTGCTATCGCTTCGATATCTCATAAGCGAATATTTTTAGGTAATTTCTATTAATAATCACCGCCTTTGAAACTCAAAATGCTATTTTTTCTAATCTTTACTATTTTCTCTGTTGCTATCACATATATTTTTAGGCACCTTTGAAACTGAATGCTATTTTTCACGTAATTTTGAGAGAGAGATTATCCCATCTGTCCACATCAGCGTTCTAATTTACACTGAATATTTCTATCGTGCCAAAGATTTTAGTGAGGGGAAAGCGACTTAACGGTTCTCGACATTTTGAAGTTCAAACTCATTCATCTAACCTCCATAATTAAACTCATGTGTTTACTGAACCTGTATGGAATTAGAAATATTTCAACTTTTGAAGGGCATTATGTAAAATGCGGACTGGGAAGAGCTGTGGGAGGCGTTGCATGAAGCGCTACGGCTCAAGAAGCGCCACGGGTCAGGGAAGCGCCACAGGATGCGCTGCGGGCCTGAGAAGAGCCACAGGGATGCGCAACGAGTCAGGGAAGCGCCGCAGGATGCGCTGTGGGCCAGAGAAGCAGCACAGGGATGCGCTATGGCTCCGAAAAGCGCCGAAAAAAAAAATAAAAAAAATAAAATAAAATTAGTAGGGATGATTTGAACACTTTTGAAAATAAGCTATTTTTTTTGAACAAAATCAAATTGCACGCCTTCCATGTAAAGCGGCATTTTAGATTGTATTTATCTTATATTAAGTTGGATTTTCTTTCAGTTGAATTAACCAAATGCTACTATGCTCATACTGCTACTACTACTACTACTACTAAGCACTGACTTTAAATAATAATTCAAATTTTAACAGTAGGGATGATTTGAACACTTTGAAAATAAGCTATTTTTTCATTTATAGAATCGGACGAGCATTGGTCCCCTACTCTCCGTCCAGTGAAGAAGGGGAGGAACCACCATCGGAGTTTCAAGACAATGAAACATGGGACGATAGCATTGAAGTACCTTTCGATATTTATGAGTTTATAGCTGATTTTTTTAAAGTAGATAATAGCACAGTTGAGCTGGTAGACTTGAGCCCGAACACTTTGCAGCTTTTAGAGGATTTTACAGGGAACCCTCCTCCCACTGATTACCCACTTCAAACAACTGAAGTGGAACAGAGTCCAAATATTATTGAACAACTGGGGGAGGGGGGTACATCTTTCCCCGATTTTCAATTATCCAACACATTATTAAATAATATAGTTGTTTTCACTGCAACGTTTGGGATCCTTTTAATACACTTATGGGGGGAAAAATTTTGTTTTTGATCCTGTAGAGATTGTGCATGCCTATGTAGACAAAATTCGTGCACTACTGGAGAACCAAATTCAATTGTGGGGGGGGGTAGGGATTCAATTAAGGTCTCCATTGTTTTTAAGGTTTTTTATTTGAATGAGGGGGAAAAAAGTGAGGTTTACTATCATTTTATACATTCCGAGATGCGCGTAATTTATCCAAATTTAGAAAATTTTGAGGGAGTTTTTAGTGAGTGGGTAGGACAAATTATAGCGCATCTCGAGAACTATAACGAAAATGGGAGTGGCTCAGTAGTTTTATTTATTGAAAATTTAAGTGTAAATATTTGTAAATTTAAGAAAGATTTTATTTTAAGAGGGGGGACAGGTGGGCATGAAAGGGATACAGTTTTAAATTATAATCCAGATCTAGTAGGTTGTCGTGGTGTCCAGAAGATCTGTTTTGAAACAGATCAAATGTGTTTCAAGTATGCTTTCCTCATTTCAGCCTCTAGCAGATGACGCTACCAAGAAGAATTTAGACAATTGGGCTGTACATGAGAAGGAAGGGTCCGATTTCCCCAGCTGTAGATTTTTCTTGCTTAGAAGGAAAATACCCAGTAACGCTAAAATCCATTGACATGTTTGAAAGGGCTAATGCTCATTTAAATATCGGCGTTACTGTGGTACAATACGAAACAGAATTTAAAGATGGAACTCGTTCTAAAAAGAAGGGGGTGGTATTCCCCGTAAGGGGCCCGTCAGTTGATTTGGTTAAACACTGGGTTTGGTTGCTATACACACCACCTAGTCAACCGAACACAATCGGTCATTTTAAACCCTATCACTGACATTAGTAGAGTTCTGGGGCAGGGTAAGCGTAGGGGGGAATGTTTCTACTGTCCAACATGCCTATCTAGATTCCGTAGTGATATAAAACTACGGGGTCACATGAAGCATTGTAGACGGCATGGATATCAGACAGTGGAAAACGGTTTCAGGGGATAGGTCCATTCTACGATTCAAAAATTTTCAAAAATACCCTTCTCCAATGCAACGAAATATCTTTGGACTGTGAAGCTAAGCTGGTGGAGGTGAATGACCCCCAATATCCAAACCGAGTCAAAGAACATCAGGCCATTGCAGTGTCCTATGCCCACGCGCAAAGAGATAGTTCTAGCACCATGCGGTTGTTAGAAATAGTAGAAACATTGGATGAGGGGCCCGAGTGCATGGTCAAGGCACTGACTAAACTGATTGGCACGGCTAATGGTGCTATTTCTCGTTTGAGAAATACCATTATCCAATGGTGCTGTCTGCAGAGGATCGTATCGCGATTAAAAATCAAAAAATATGTTGGGTTTGTAAGGGGGAGTTTGTAGAGGGGGATAAGGGGACTAAAGGGAAAAGGAGGGGGGAGGGGGAAAGTCAGAGACCATGACCCATTTGTGCAGGAAATATCATCTGGGGGTAGTAATTTTAGCGGGGGGCGGGGGGGGGTAGCGCATCAATCGTGTAATTTAAATGTTAGCCAGCAGTTTTTTATCCCAGTTTTTATCCATAATTCTAATTTATGACTTAAAATTTATTTTTACCGGCACTGGCACGTATGCACAGGGAGGGAGGGGGAATAGACAGTCCATGGGTGAATAATTCATTTACCTACAACATTATTCCCAAATCAGCCGAGAAGTTATTGCTTCTCGAACTGAAATGGCAGGTAGTGGATAATGAGCGTACGTGCTGGAATAAAATTAGGTTTTAGATTCTTTTAGTTTTTTCCCCAAATCCTTAAGTCAACTAATTCAAGTGCAGAAAAGCGACAATTTTGATAGCTTTCCCTTGCTTAAACAGCACTTTCCAGACAGTGAAATGTATGACCTGTTGACTTGCAAAGGAATGTACGCATACGACTATTACTGTTCTGGCGCTCGCTTAAGTGAGGAGAAACTACCTCCAATTGAAGCTTTTCACAATTCACTGACCAGCAGTGAATGCACAGTCGAGGATTATGATTTTGCCAAGAAGGTGTGGTCCAAGGGGGATTGTAAAAATGGGTGGGATTATTGTAGACTGTACTTGGCCAGTGACGTTCTAACTCTGTTGGATATAGTCTGTAAGAATACAGACCAGATCTATTCAGAGTTCGGGTTAGATATAGGCTATTATTTTTTCCACACCCCATTTAGTAATAGATTTAATTTTAAAAATTAGCAGGGAGGAAATAGGCCTAATCACCGATGTAGATCAACACCTTTTTGTAGAGCGTTCAATGCGGGGAGGGTATATTTTTCATGGGGACCGCGTCTTATCAACCGATCCGAGCGGACAAAGCACCGGTGCAAAGTCAAATGCAGTGTTCTTGGACATGAACTCGTTATACCCCTCGGCAATGTCCCACTACTCTTTGCCGTGTGGGAACTATCAATGGCTTGAGAATCCTTGTGAGTTCCCCGACATTAACACCGTCGAGGACAACGGGCCACAAGGATGGTTTTCTTTGAAGTTGACGGTCACATTCCGCTGGCGCTTCACGACTCAGTCAAAGATTTTGTTTTTCCCTGTATCAATCGGCCCGTGAGCAGGGACTCTCTGAGCCCATACAATCGTTCATTGGTTGAGGATATGGGGATGCATTGGACTCCCTCTAAACAGACTGCTCTAAAAGAAACTGATTGCTGATTTGGACCCTAAAGAGAATATCGTTGTTCACCATGTGCTTTTGCACTGGATGGTGAGCAATGGTTTCAAGATCACCAAAATACATAGGGTCCTGCAGTTCAATCAGCGACCATATTTGAAAACGTTTATCGATACTTTTGTCGATAAACGTTCTAGGGCAAATTCAAAGGTGGAGAAGGAATTGTACAAGCTCATCCTAAATTCAGCGTTTGGCAAAATGTGTGAAAGCGTACGTAATAGATCTCGCTGCGACGTCGTGACTGACCCTCTAGAGTGTGCACGAATTATAGCCGACCCCAATTTTACATCATTCACGAGCATAGAGGCCGGCATGGTTCTTCTACACAGGCGAAATTGAAATGTAGTACTGAACAAGAATATAGCAGGCGGCAGTTCAGTACTAGAAATTTCAAAGAAGCTCATGTTGTCGTTCTTTTACAATGTGTGCAAGGTGCAATGGCCACGGGGAGGGGGAGGTTCAAGTTTACTATGGGGATACAGATTCTCTGCTGTTAAAGGTAAATGGGACTGAAGATTTATTGGGTGATTTGCAAAATGGGGTGCACATCAGCTCGCGGATGGATTTCACCAACTGGAATCCATCTCTCTACCCCGAGCTGGTGAAACGTCAAGCCCCCAACCAAACTATTAATGTTAAAATCAGAGACGGGGAGTGATTTGATATCCAGGGGGGTGTTCCCGGGTCCCAAAGTTTATTGCGTGGAAAACATAGTGGGGATGAAAAGAAGGCGTGTAAAGGGGTGCCTACACATTTTGTAAAGAGCAATTTTAACATGAGCGTGTACAGAGACTGTGTAGAAAGTACCCTAGTGCCAAGAGCACAAGTGCTTGCAATTCGCTCTCTACAGTATAGAAATTATACTGTGAGAGTAGAAAAAAATGCAATGTCGTGTATATCTGACAAGGTCTATGTGCTCGAGAATGGTGTGACTGTCCTACCTCATGGTCACTACCGTATTTCAGACCGAGTTGAATGCGTAGACTATCGTAATCAACTTGGTCTGGATAAATTAACCTAACCAACTAACCACCACCACCGCCAACCTGTTCATAAATTAACTAACCCAATCTCACTACCTTAACCACCACCACCACCACTAAACCAGAGCAGTGACGACAACTATTGTTTTTCCATCGCGGCCCCGGGGGGGTGGGGGACCCTTCCCGCGGCCGGCTCCCGGGGTGGGGGGGGATCCTACCTTTAAATTCACTGTAATGTTCAACTGTGCTAGTTCCAAGTGTATTTTGTTGTACAAAAAGTGTTGTATAGAAAAGTGTTGTACAAAGATGTTGTACAGAAAAGTGTTTAAGTTGACAATAAGTGCTTTAAAAGATGTTGTTGTACAAAGATGTTGTACAGAAAAGTGTTTTTAAAGACAATAAGTGTTTTATTATAAAGTGTTATCATTGCCGAGTTCATGTTGACCAAGTGTCATGTTGAACAAGTGTTATCATATTGCTGTAATAAATGTTGCCATGAAAATATTGTCTTTGTTGTTCTTGAATAGATAGATCTATGGGAAAATTACTACTTATTCATTGGACACATATGATTTACAGTTAGTCATAGTCTGACTGTTGTCAACAACAAGTATCAATTTAAAAACGCCCTTCAGATCGTTTCTGTGTGGTCCCTCAATGTCGGGAAAAACAAAACTTTTAGCTAAAATAATTAAAAACTGCGATAAAATGTTTTTGGAAAAACCGAAAAAAATCTACTATTGCTATAGTATTTGGCAGGAGTCATACAATAAAATAAAAGCTATTGTCACAACCATACCAATACAATTCATACGGGGACTTGATGTTTTCAATAGTATTGAATCGAACTCATAGCTGATTATTGATGATTTGGCTGAATCCATTGAACAGTTCTCACAGGAAATGCTACAGCTGTTCACCGTTCGCTCCCACCATGAACACATTTCCATTACCCTAGTTCTACACAATCTGTTTCATCAGAGCAAATGTATGCGAACCCTTGCTTTGAATTGCACCGTCTATATTATCTATCGAGTCGTTCGTGATTCTAGCTCACTCATAACTCTCAATAAGCAGATATACCCCGGTGCCCCTAAATTTCTGTTGTCAGCGTACACTCAGGCGACTAGCAAGCCCTATGGTTACATTTTATTGGATCTTAATCAGAGCACGCCCGAGGATCTACGTGTAGTCACCGACATTTTCGACAATGAAATTACAGTATATCTTCCGGTGAACAGTAGAAAAGGCTATTAGTCGCCATTATGACACTGAAGAAACTACACGAAAATAGACACTTATTTTCCGTTCTAGGCACTTCAAAACCTCCGCTTAGGAAGGCTATACTCAAACATGGGGTTGACAATGATTTCATTAATCTAATATCTGAACTTTGTTTAAATTTAACTGAGGGCAATGTTCAACTGCCAGAAGGTGTTAGACAACAGACAAAGCAACATCGTTCCACTGTACGCGCCTTGGCTTGTAAAAACAAGGGAAAAAAATTTAAAAGAAAACGGCTCCTTCAAGCAGGCGGTAGCTTTTTCACACTTTTACTGCCAATAATTGCAGGACTTGTAAACAGTTTTCTCTAGATGGCAAAACCCTATAAATTGACACCATTTGAACTTGTCCTCTCGCCCGTCGAACATTTTGAAGACAATCTAAGCAAATTCATTAACGATGAGAATATTGCCGATGACAAAAAAACTGCTTTTACTTCAAGATGCATCGCGACGTATGGACAAACATAAACCTTATCGTGAGAGACCCGTCACCGATCCCTCTAAACAGGAAACATCTCAAGATTCTGCACAATCAAAGGAGAAGGAATTGAATTCGATTGTATTGAAAATTGGAAACCTATTGCCACTGACCTATCGAGAACAGAGTAAAAGAGTATTATCTTATCTCGTGTTGGAAACTGGTGATCAAGTTCAAGTCGATAGCACAGGGAAACGAATTATAATTCAGGGAAAAAGTTATAATCTAGTTGATTTAATTTGTGATATGGTGACGAATCGTAAAGGACTCTTATCCTTTGACGATAATCTTTACACCTTTCTGTGTGTATCAAACTTTCCCAAAAGTCTTATTGGCAATAAGCAAATTCTAAAGAAACTAAGAGAATATAGTCCACCAACAACACCATTTAAAAAAGAAGAAGAAGATTCAATATTTGAAGATACTAGCACTACTGATTTTACAACAACACCTGCGGCTGCTAGTCAAAAGCGAAGACGAATTGATTCACCCTCCAGTGTGCAAAAGGGGAATGGACATTACACTACGTGTTTACGTTCAAAATGGATGAAGTTTTGAAAGGTGTCTATAAAAATATTGGCGAAGCGGGAAGTTTAAGTTCTCCCAAAACGCTTTCCAATGTCTCCGGCACCACATTGAAAAATGCAAAAGAGTATCTAGAAAATGAACCGAGTTACACACTACATCGAAATCACAGGCTTCGCAGTAAACAATATCGACAAACTAAAGCCTTTTTCCCTCTGCATATAATGCAAATGGATCTTTTAACTTTAGACGCAGTTCAACGGCGTCACAATGCACCCTACAAATATATTCTAGTGGCAATCAGTATCTTTAGTCGCTATGCCTATGCCATTCCACTACGATCAAAGAGAGGTGTTGAAGTTGCTCGGGCCATTGAAAGTATTCTTGAACAGGATTCATATAGAAAAATTCAATCGGATCGTGGCAGTGAATTTGTTAATCCCCATGTGCAAAAGGTTCTTTTGAAATATAACACAACACTCTATCATAGTCACAGTCCGATAAAGGCTGCATTGGCTGAACGATTAATAAGAACGATTCGTCTATTAATTTCAAGATATTGCACATTGAAAAATACACCGGCTTTTATTCACGATTTAGATAAAATCATGTTGATTTATAATCACGACCCCATCGATCTCTGTCCAACTCTACACCAACGGATGTTCATTATAGTGAAAATACATTTGATGCTTTTCTAAAGCAATACTCCAAAGGCAATGAGAAGAAAAAGAAGAAGAAATTCAATGTTGGAGATACTGTTCGAATTAATAGAACCACCAGTATTTTTGAAAAGGGGAATTATTTATGGAGCACCGAACTTTTTTAAAGTGTCCAAAATCCTAGACACCGAGCCCATAACTTATCGTCGTCTACGAGACACCAAAGATGATGAGATTCTCGGCGGTTTTTATGAATATGAACTGCAAAAAGTTAGAAACACTAGTGAAAGTTATCAAACTGAAAAGATATTAAAGAGCCGTACTCGTAGGGGTAAGAAACAGTTGCTTGTTCGCTGGCTAGGATACAACTCTGATTTTGATTCTTGGGTCAGTGCTGAAGAAATTGACAATGCCCAATGATTTCTATGTGACTTTCATGTCCAATGTTTCTGATCCTCTCTACAATGATCTGAATAGAACAAGTGATTTTTGGACGAAACTCTCCCCCACCATCAAATTCGACGGAAAGTATGAAGTGGCTCTTGTCGACTGTATTCTCAAAAATACCTATGACATCCTGAGAAAGGATCGTAAATATGAAATAAAAATTAGACCCTATGATTGGCAGCCACCACCAGGTAATCAAGAACAAATTCAAAAAATCAATTGGTTGGATTATCCATATATTGAATTACCCTACGAGGAACTCACCTGTATGAATGATTTATGTCGTTCTATTAATAAAAAAATTTCCGCTCGTAAAAAAGGAGCTTTTCATTTCAACTATTCAAAGGAGGAGGGCAAGATCTACATTAGTTCACCAATTGCCAGCGAAAAGGTTATTCTCAATGATAATCTAAAGGATGTTCTTGGCTTTAAGCTCAATATAATCAATGGTAAAAGTGCCGGAAACACTAATTTCATTTTTGCTGACTACCCGCCTGCCTTCTCCACAGACACTTGTATATTTCTCTACGCTTCATTTGTGGAAACGTCGAGAGTCGGTAATTCAAATGCCCCCTCCTACGAGTTCTTGAACGAAAAACCAATCAAGAACATATTCACCACTACAATATAAAGCATTTTCAGTATATTCCCCGTAAACACTTCCTATTTGGAACTCTGTCAGTTAACACTAAGAACCGAATTGGGTGATCCCATAGCAATTTCAAAAGGTTTGGCTGTGATTACATGCCATTTTCGACCCATCGTTCAACAACAAGATGTCTAATAAAAAAGTGGTATTCACTTGTCCTGATATTGACTGCTATGTTAATACTCTTGGCCCAAGACAACAGGGCAATGGAATGGACTACTACAAGGGTCGCTCGTCAATGTCTGGTTATGGTCTTGGCAGCTGGTTTGCTAAGCTGTTTCGCTCTTCGCTACCACTGGCTAGAAAATATCTTGTACCGGCTGCGACAGATTTTGCATCCTCTACACTATACGATTTGGGGCTCTGGCAAGGATTTTAAAAAAAGTGCTACGGAAAATCTTAGGTCCAGTGCGCGAACCCTTGGCGAGAAATTAAAACAGAATGGTAAAGGTTTAAAAAGGTCAAGAAACAATGCATCACTCATCAGTCTCTACTCAGGTCGGAAACGTAAGACATCCCCTTTGTCAAAGAAAAGAAGGAAAAAGCCGACACGTAGTGTAACCAGAAGGCCCAGGAAGAAAATTGTTAGATCGAAACTAGATTTCTTCTCCTAAGATGTCCTACCTACCACATAAGGATTCTCAACCTTCAATCACCACCTCATTGAATCTATTCAATGCCGAAAATGTTGATGTGAGTGTCAAGCATGGATACTATGAACAATTTTATCCACAACAACCCCTCTCCGACAATATCCACTTTCAAATTTATTCCAATGAAGACTACTTCATAGATTTATCGTCCACATTTATAGATTTGCAAATGAAAGTCCGGAAATCTGATAATACAATGCCAATTCGGGGCGATGGAATATCTATGAAAATTGTATACTACATAATTTATTTCGTCAAATTAGTGTCTACATCAATGGCACGCTGGTGAGCACTAGCAACAATCTCTCCAACTATGCAAGTTATATGCAATTCATGCTGATGACACCCAAGTCATACAAGGAATTGAGAGGCGCCTCCAATGGATATGAATATATTACTAATGCTGATAGTACAGATGCACTTAAAAATGCTACAACTAGTGAATTACATCTAGTTGGAAAAATATATCATGAAATATTTAATATACCCCAATGGCTGCCGCCCAATGTTAAAGTGGATATAAAACTAACGCTTGCACCCTCCATTTCATATTGAGAAAGGAACTTGCTGGCAATCCCGATGTAAGTCTCTCCCTCACCTCAGCAATACTACATGTACGCAAACAGCAGGTTATGAGTTCTGTTGCTTTGGCCGTGGAAAAACTGAGAGCCAATGGCAACAATATTAAACTACTTGTTCCTCATACAATCACCAATCAACGTCATATTGCCATGGGGTCACGCACCTTCACCGATTCATCCTTTATCAATGGTGAAATTCCATCAAAGCTTGCTTTGGCTTTTGTAAAAAGCGCCAGTGCAATAGGATCATGGACTGAATGTCCACATAAATTCGAGATGTTTGGACTTTCATCTCTTGTGTGCAAAGTAAACGGCATCCCACTCTACAATCTATCTTTTGATAAATCCTATAGAACATTGTATGAGTTGACCATGCAAACCCTAGATCATGATTCACAACTATTTGAAAATGGTATAACCGAAGATATGTTTGCTAAAACACATGGTATCATTGTACTGGATTTGTCTGGCACACAGGATATGAGTATAGTACGTACGGGGAGTGTGCGTTTAGAGTGTACATTTGCCGACCCATTGGCTGAGAGTATTGCCCTAATCTCACTAAATCAATATGAAACCTATTGGGAAATCACTCCCGAAGGTAGTGTTCTACTAGACTTGGCGCCATGAACACCAGTCAAATAATCAGTGTATTTAATATGGACCCCTACATGTCCCAGTACAAATCCTATTGTCTACCCTCAGACTATCTTGGAAAAATTCAAAGCGCGAACAATACCTTGATTATTGTTAATAGCAGTCCATCGACTGTGCTGACGGGTCATTGGCTGTGCATCTATCAAACAATGAAGACGATTGAATTTTTTGATCCTCTTGGTCTACCTATACATTCTACACACCCCACATCAGCAACTATATTGAGAGCAGTGGGAAAACTATTATTCAAAATCGAAAGAGGGTGCAGGATCTAACGACTAAAAGCTGTGGCTTCCACGCACTACTATATTTTGTGTTCCGATGTCGTGGCTATACTTACAAGCAGTTTCTCCACATTTATAGTGACAATCCCCGTCTGAACGACTTTCTAGTGGAAAATATCCTCTCAGACCTATATAGTATTGATTTCAGTGCCCTAAGAGTAAAGTGCTTAAAAAATGTTTGTGAATTTGTTTATTAATAAAATGTATATATATACAACAATGTCTTTAATCTTCACTTTAGATTGCTTCATCGATGTATAGGCAACTGTCGTGAACCACTAATGCTGGTAAATCATTTGGATTCACTGTATATTGATCTTGATTGACTGCAAAGTCTGGGTCACATTTTCTACAGTACAATGAAACTTCACTCTTGTCATATCTCTTTGTATAGTCAATGATACTATTTGCATTCATATTATGGAATTCACGAGTTTCAATCTGTCTATTTGAAGCAATATCACATACAGTGTTTTCAAGTGGTGAATCACATTCGGTAACTGCCAAATAAAAATCACTTGGTTTATAGTCATAGTAGGTGGTGTCGTCACAGCGGTGACGTAGAAACCAGATTGTCTTGTCACCCCAACAGTTGAATCGTAGACCAGATTCCTCTTCCCAGAATAATTTAAATCCACGACGATACCAATCTCGTAGAAATAAACTAAAATCACGTTTAGGATTCTTTCCAATCATAGCGGGGTAAGTATTCTCCCACTGATAACATTTATCATTGTGACAATTGGAGCACAGGTGCCCTCTAGGGTGAGAGTCACACACCTCTTCAAGACATGAATTACATCCTTTAATTTGTACTGCATAGCCTCTATGTAATTTACAAGGATTACATAATTTACACTTTTCACTATAGTCATCTATAAGTGTACAATTCTCACATTGAGTCCAACTGCCAAGAGTGTACAAGCACAATGGACATATATAGAACATTTTTTGGTTTCCGATGTCAACTCACTCACAGCTAAAACGAAACTGATCGTCCTCGCTCGATAAATTCAATGAGAGGGAAATGGGGGAGAGGAGTAACTCTGTGACGCTACCTCTTTCGAAGGAGGAGCCATCTACATTGGCAATGAAAGTATATCCACAATATGATTCTGCTTTGTTCCAATTAATATATCAATAAATTGAGTATAGGAATTTGAATCGCATTTTAAAAGTTTCATACAATAGTCCAATGGGGGAGAATCACTTTTCATTATATTGTTAAGTGTTCCCTGAGAGAATATCCTGCGTTGAAGAGATAACTCGAGAAAATCATCATCCAAAATCAAATGTTTTTCCATAAACACTAGATTTGATCTAATTCTCTCTTTCTCAAATTTATTCATTTTTCAATCCTTTCACTCTGACTGCTGACTCTAGACTGAGCCTGATTCGTTAGCCCTAACCAGAAAAGAAAGGGAACATTTTCGATTTCGAAACAATTTTATTGAATAATTACAACAACATCAATAATACTATGCATGTACAATTAGCGATAGAGTTTATTGTCTTCAATATGTTTCACTAATGCACTTAAAGCACATTGAAGTCTATTCACATGTGCCATATCAACTTTTGCGGCGAAACATAATTGATCTTCCATTTTGAATTTGCTCAAGGATATCACATATCTTGCATATACTGCATCCCATTCCAGACAAAGCCGCGATCCTTTCGTGATTTCCACTGCTATGTTTGGTGCTCTTGTATTATTACCATCAACTCCACTATCAACTTCTAATAGTGTAAACATTCCACTCATATTACAAATATATATCCAAATGAGTAAAGTCAAACTGTTCTCACTCCTTTGAATTCTATTCACAGACTAATAAAACTATAGCAAAAATCCTTTCCTCATATTTCCCTCCGCCGCTAATATGTAACCGACTCGCTGATTGGTTGAGAAGGGGGATGTAACCGACTCGCTGATTGGCTGAGAAGGAAACACGTGATCTAACTGTTTCCCGTTATCGTATCAATAAAATTCCCAATCGAGTTCGCAATCAAGTTCTCGGAAATTCACTTCCCAATCGATTACGCAATCAAGTTCTCGGAAATTCACTTCTCCTCGATTACGCAATCAAGTTCTCGGAAATTCACTTCCCCCTCGAGTCCTAGATCAATAACATTGTTCCGTTAGAATTCAATGCGCATGTGCAACCTTCGTCCCGGAGTTATTACACCTAGAAACAACAAACAAATCGACCTGACAAAAAAAGAGGTCATTGACACACTTTGATTACGCAATCAATTTCTCAGAAATCCATCTCCCCTAGGGACTCTATGCCCATATATGGGGTGCAAAAAAGTTGTAGGTGGCAGCAGGGGTGAGTCGTGGGAGTCAATAAGGCCCTTCTACTCTCATGGCTGTGGAAGTTACCATTCTATGTTGATTTGACAAAACATGTGAACGATCTGAATTTGAGATTACAAGGAGAAAACCAGCATCTTCCTGATTTATACACTAATATGAAAGCATTCCGGAAGAAATAGATGCTGTTCAATCACAACTACGAAGTATTTTTTCACATTTTAAAACATGTGAAATATTCAGCCACGCCACTGAGACTGAGTATCGATTTTACAATCGAAACTTTGAGTGATTTGAAAATAAATTTTGATACTCGTTTCTTGGACTTTGATGCCATTGCGAATCAAATTAAGATTTTTTCAGAATCCTTTTGATGCTGACATTGAAACCCTAGCCCGGGAACTTCAAATGGAAATGATTGATCTACAGTGCAGTGATATAATTAAGAACAAATATCAAAACTCATGTTTGTTGGAATTTTATAAGAGTCTTCCACTGACACAATTTGATAATTTGCATAAATTTGCTCGTGGGCTGTTTTCTGTTTCTGATACTACTTATATGTATGAGAAGACCTTCTCCAAAATGAAGCATACAAAAAATGTTTACAGATCTAAATTAACTGATGAGCATTTTAAATCTCTTCTAATAATTGGTATAAGTAAAATTAGTCTACAACTACAAACTATTGTCAGTCGAAAATCTCAATTACATAAATTTCATTAGTATTTCATATGTCATTATGCTATTTAAAGGTTATGTTTTTATTTAAAATGTGTAAAAATGCTAGTTGGATTCATTTCAATAGTTTGTTAGTTATTATAGTGAGGTTAAATTTTCTACATATTATACATGTCTTTACTCATTACAGTTCTGTGTTTCTTTATCCAACTTATCACAAAAACAATAACAATCCGCCTTGGGCCAACACAGCTACGCACGCTCCTCCATCTCAGTCTATTCAAATCCTCCCTCAGTACACCTTCCCAGGAAGTTCCCATTTCCCTTGAACCTTTCTTTACGACTTTCTCCCACATCCCAACCGAGGACGACCTGCTTTCCGTTTGGCCCTAGACAGTTGGCTGTCTAGTGTCTCCAAAATGAAGCATACAAAAAATGTTTACAGATCTAAATTAACTGATGAGCATTTTAAATCTCTTCTAATAATTGGTATAAGTAAAATTAGTCTACAACTACAAACTATTGTCAGTCGAAAATCTCAATTACATAAATTTCATTAGTATTTCATATGTCATTATGCTATTTAAAGGTTTTTTTATTTAAAATGTGTAAAAATGCTAGTTGGATTCATTTCAATAGTTTGTTAGTTATTATATAGTGAGGTTAAATTTTCTACATATTATACATGTCTTTACTCATTACAGTTCTGTGTTTCTTTATCCAACTTATCACAAAAAACAATAACAATCCGCCTTGGGCCAACACAGCTACGCACGCTCCTCCATCTCAGTCTATTCAAATCCTCCCTCAGTACACCTTCCCAGGAAGTTCCCATTTCCCTTGAATCTTTCTTTACGACTTTCTCCCACATCCCAACCGAGGACGACCTGCTTTCCGTTTGGCCCTAGACAGTTGGCCAAAAAGGACGATCTTTGGCAATCTGTCATCCTTCATCCGCAGAACGTGCCCTACCCATCTCAACCTTTATTTCATTGTAGCCCTAGAAAGCAAGATTGAACCAAACTTTTCGTACAGCCGGATTTAAGAAGCTGGATTTATTAAGATCGTTTAAGTTGAAATTTTAACAGTTAAAAAAATCTAGTTGGTTATCTTCTTTTCTGAAAAACTCTAATTGTCCTGTGTTTATTGGTTTGCCTTTTATCTTGTGCGTATTACTCATCAACTTTAGGTTTAAATAAATAGATCCAAAGACTTTTGTTTTAAAACACCAATAATGTCAATTAAAAAAAAATAATAAGAAACATAGTAGCCTGGGGTTATATACAGGCATTAAGGAGGGGGGGGGGTTGTCTTTCAGTTGTGCAGGTAAACCGGAAGCAGCATTTACAGTTGAATAAATAGGAAATTCCTAAAGGTAAAGAAGCATAAATTGTTATTATTGTATTCTTTTTAGGCATCTTTTAGAAGTTGAAGGGAAGATTTTAAAGAGATTATGTAAAAATATATTTTTCAAATTATATAGGCAACAAAAGTGCCCTCCCTCCCTTAAGTACCACTCTTGATAGCGAAATTAACGCACCCTGCCTTGAAAAGAGACTTTCCTATCAAAAGTTACGAAAAAAGTTACGTTTTAAAAGTTTGGACGTTATAAAATTTTTCGGTCTGGTGGCAACCCTGAATACTTGGGCTATAAAACATAATAATAATAATACTTCGGCTATATACATCGAAAAACCATATTGTTAAGAATGAAACATCGAATCTGTAATGCTCCAAGATGTGCGCGCATCATGAGGGCACAGAATATAAAAGTGTGATGAATCTCGAGGACCGAAAAAATGTTTACGGCGGGCCGCAGGTTGGCCACCCCTGCTTTAATTAGTTGTACATGGAAAGGGCTTTCTGACTGTTAATTTTATTGCCTCTTCTTTATCCAATATTGGACTTTCTCTGAATGTTGATAATTA
Source organism: Artemia sinica (assembly GCA_027921565.1). Taxonomy (NCBI): domain Eukaryota; kingdom Metazoa; phylum Arthropoda; class Branchiopoda; order Anostraca; family Artemiidae; genus Artemia; species Artemia sinica. Next base: position 59,239,152 of record CM051256.1, on the reverse strand, counting down.
TAAGTTTCCCTCTTTTAATGTTAACCTTTATCTAGATCACCACTTAATTGTCAAAATTTGTCTATACACTTTGCAGAATCCATTAAACTGTTGGGAATCTCAATTACAAGTAATTTACGGTCGTTCGTGTACATTTTCCGGTCCTAAATTCAAGCTCCAGACTGGGTGCTGAAAAATCGTTGCTAACAGGAGTAAATATAAGAGTAAAGTACTAGTGAAACTGTACTCGACTTACTGCGGCTTATTGCTCTGTCTTATCTTTATCTGATTGGTTTCAAATTTTCCTCAAAAAAGAAATCCGAGCTCTCCGCTAGCGTATTTTCGCTATTTAAGATTATTACTTTATTTACCACCATGGTATATAAAAATAGAAAATTCTACAGAATTAGAACAATGCTCCAGGTATAACGGCAAAACTGGCTTCGCTACATGGAAAGTTGTCCCAATCTGCTATTTCAAAGTTTCAGCCATTTCATGGTCTCATTCCATGTTTTTTTTTTTTTTTTTAGTTGATTGTTTATTTGAGTTTCTTTCTTCTAATCCATTTTGTCTTGTTGTTTATAGTGAGTTAAAAATAAAATATTATTAATATTAAATAAAAGCCTTTTTATCATAAATAAATAAAATGAGCGTTAACCAAATATATGTGCCCTAAACTAAATAGTATTTTTTAAAAAAACTGGAATTTATTTACGTTTAGAAAAATTTCTGCCTATTGGTTTTCAAAATAGCTTCTGGTTAAACTGCTGCTCCCCCCCCCCCCCCCCCCTCCAAAAAAACAGTACCTGTACGTATAATTAATTCGAATATAGAGGGGGGCATACAATGTATCTTCCAATGTCTAGGGGGGGGGCAAATTTGTCTTTTTTTTAAATGAAAATACAAAAAAGCTTATGATCTATTATGATACCAGACGTTGCGACGGTAGAATGTTTACCGTCCAGTGTATCCGCGATAGAGTAACAACAGCAAAAAAAAAAAAAAACGCACGATAAAAAACGCCAAGTTTATCTCGTGTCTTAGACCGGGTAACAGAATTACAGACCCACGGGCCAAATAATATTGCTTTCTGAAATTGTTTCAGTGGGAAGATTACGTAAACTGTTAATTAAAAGTGAATGAGCATATGAAAATAAGGTTATATACATCAAGAGAAGGGGTATTCGAATACCAATTGATCACTCAATCATAAACACTTCGCGACGCAATTAATAAATACAATTAACAATTGCATTTCTTTTTTAGCCCTGCTGCATATCCAGTAAAAATCACAATGACAATATGTATCCAAACCTATGTCTCCCAGCCTTTGGGTAGTTTGACACGATGAAAAATAAACGGCACCAACAAAATGTCAGTAAAATATGCAAAATGCCGGTAAAATACGTAAATTATGTAATATAGTAAAATAGGGAAAATACCCATTTTAAGGGGTCCGTAAAATAACGGTAAAATATCCAATTTTACCGCGACAATTTCACCGTTTACAACACTACCCCGACCTGAGGCAAACTCTTTAATATATTTTTCCTGATCTGGAAACATATATTTCCTGATCCGAAACATATTTATTTCTAATATTTTGCGCAAGTTTCGTGTTTCTTATTGCCTGATGGTGTAGCTTTGAATTTTTCGTTGTTACTTTCATTTGGTATCCTTGGATTACAATAAGGCGACTAATTTGTTACTCAAGTCAAACCTTTCTATTTTTAGGAAGCTGTTATACCCAGGACATAACACATATTGAGTCAGGCTTTAGGCGTCTATGCACAACAACTGAAAACACTCAAGCTACTTAGGACTCCCCAGTAAACGTATATATGAAAAGGCAAATAGATTGAACAATTTATCAAGCTCTGTCCAAGATACACTATGCACAAACAAAGTCAGCCAGTTCCTAGGCACACCCTTTTAGATGTGAAGGGCAGTGATTATATTGAAGTTCCAGTTCCATCCAGGAGAAGCAAACTCTCTCAGCTAAAACATGTTAAGAGATTGGCTAGAAAAGGTATCTGGAGGTGGCATTATTGTTATCAAGACAGATTTTGGGTATGTACCCAAAATCTCCAACACTAGTCTTCCAGATTTATTTCGCTGAGGGACAATTCAAGAACAGAGTGCCCACAAGGAGTTGGAATTAAATGCAGAAATCATATTTTATGTCACGTACTGACTTAAATACCCAATATAATAGTCTTCCAGTCTTCCAGATGAAATGATTGAAATGATTGAACCAGTGGGATTTTTAGCTTCAGCTAAAATATCAAATTCTGGTTTTCACGGAGTATACAAAGTCACTTTTATTAGAATTTTCAAGAAACTTAAATATAGGAAAAATGACATTAAAGATGACACTTGAAGACATCCACATTCGAGCCAAGGAATTGCTTTCCTTTTGCAAGAATCGTTGAAGGAGTTCGAAGCACTTAAAAAAATGTTACTATAAAAATTCGAACAATCCTCAACGAAAGGTAAATTGCCTATTTAGCCTCTAACGAAGGGGGGATTCATTTGATTTTATTGAAGCAGCAAGACAAAAGGCGTAATTAACTTTGAATTTAAATGGCGAACGTGATAATACTAAGGAGTTGACCCTCCACTATATGACAGACTTATCAAAAGAATCAAATTTTGATGCTTATTCATAATATATTAAAACTCACCAAGTTTAATGTTACCCATCGAAACTTACGAGCCTGAGTAAATTTGCCTAATTTTTGAAAAGAGGAGAAACAACCCTAAAAAATGAAGTGGTCTTAATGAAAATCACACCATGAGATTCAGCATATCAGATATGCTGAAGAGGTTTCAATCTCTTATATACATTAAATAAAAAAAAAAAAAAAAAAATTAACAGAAAGTAAGGAGCGACATTAAAACTTACAACGAACAGAAATTATTCCCTAGTCCCTAGTTTTCCAGATTTATTTCGCAGAGGGACAGTTCAAGAATAGAGTGCCCACAAGGAGTCTGTGAACCATTGCAAGACTCCAGAAAATACGAATACAGAAGATCCAAGCAATTTCCCACTTAATTAGTGAACAACAGTGTACTACGTCCAAAAAGTGTCATGGTTGTTACACTAGGGCTATCTAAAACATTTGATCAAGCATCTACTGCAAATGTTTGAAACTTATAACTAAGTTCATTTAATTTTCAGTCAAAAATGTGAAATAAAATCAATAAAAAGAGGGTGTTTGTTTTATGGGGGGAGGGGGTCCACTTCACCTGAAAAGGTTTATCATGGTAGCAAGGGGACTAGAACCGTAATTTGCACGCCTTGAGCTCTTGCTTATACCCTGTTTTACTTAGGTTAGACTCTGTTGAAAACTAAGCCAGAATGTTTTTAGCTAAAATCTGAAAGCTTCAACATGAAAAGAAACTGACCGTTTTTCTAACAATTCAGCTATTGGTGATTCAAAATGAACCAATAATACTAATACTTGAGCTGCCACTCAGAAAAAAAAAAATGTCAAGTAGTAGTTTCTTGAAATTGTATTCCGGCTTTATAATCATTCAGGTTTTATCGAGGAAACTATATCGAAAGAGTTGTTGCTATCTTGAGAAAAGCTTCTTGTTTCGAGTAATAAAAAAAAATATCACCAACAGTTTTTTTTTACCAATTTTAGGTATTTTAGTGGCCCAACTGTGACAAAAGAGCTTGTTTTTTTTTACCCTTCTTTTCTATGCGATGACATTAAACTATAAACTATAATTATAGTTTATAGTTATAAAAACTATAATTATAAACTATAAACATTAAACTATAAATTATAGAGAAAAAAAAAAGCAAAACTATATTTTCAGCAATGACAGGATCTGTTGAATAGGTATTCCTTTAAATGCAGAAATCATATTTTATGTCTAATACTGACTTAAATACACAATATAGTAGTAAAATAGCACTTGCAACATCTGTTTAGCCAAAACCTCAAGAGAAATTTACAACTATTTCAGGATTTTCTCAGTGGATAAAGCATAAAGTGCTGAATTTAGATTTACTGCAAGAACTTTATTAGTCAGTTTCATTTACAGAAAAACACAGTTATTAATATCCGTTACGTTAATGAACAAAATTTATGGATCCAGTTGGAATTTGCCCAAGAATTAGAACCAACTCAAAAAAACTAGCCAAAAAACATTAGCGTACAATCAAGGAGGCACACTTGTGCCTCTATAAAGAGGCGACCCACCACAATTTAAGCGATTTCAGGTCCTAGAGGTCGCAGAGAGACGGCGGTAATCGCATTTTGTAGCCCAAGCTCAAACTAAGAAACTTGCAAAATTTCATCCTCCTCCGAATGTATCTTCATGGGGTAAACTGGGCCGGAAGTTTCGACCCTCCCACCACAGCCCCCCTTTAACGTTGTCCGATTGGGCTGAAATTTAGAGGTTAAGCTTTCCTAGGGCCCGGGAGCTTATCCTCGACAGCTCAATCCGATCACTCCTTCCCTGTTTTCAAAAAACCAAATATAGCCACTTAAAATTCATCATTTCTTTTTTTTTTCTTAGCCACGCCTACTAGGCCACAGTTGGCAACTGATCCGGGTGAATGAGGACTCATTCGAAGCAGAATTCGACCTGTTAGGGCCTTTTGATATTTTCAGACCGAAAAAATTATCCCCCGAATTTACATTTACGAAAAACCTCGTTTTCCTATAAGAACCCGCTATAAGCGGGCTAGCCCGCGAAAACGCGGGCTCGTTTTCCTATAGGAGCCCGCAAGCGATTTCGGTCCTAGCGGTCGCAGAGAGACAGCGGTAATCGCATTTTGTAGCCCAAGCTCAAACTAAGAAACGTGCAAAATTTCACCCCCCCTCAGACTTTATCAAGGAGGCACACTTGTGCCTCTATAAAGAGGCGACCCACCACAATGTTAAGCGATTTCAGGTCCAAGAGGCCGCAGAGAGACGGCGGTGATCGCATTTGTAGCCCAAGCTCAAACTAAGAAACGTGCAAAATTTGATCCTCCTCCGACTTTGTCTTCATGGGGTAAACTGGGTCGGAAGTTTCGACCTTCCCACCAAAGCCCCCTTTGACGTTGTCTGATTGGGCTGAAATTTAGAGGTTAAGCTTTCCTAGGGCCCGGGAGCTTGTCCTCGAAATTTCAGCTCAATCCGATCACTCCTTCCCTGTTTTCAAAAAAACCAAATATAGCCACTTAAAATTCATCATTTCTTTTTTTTCTTAGCCACGCCTACAGGCCACAGTTGGCAACTGATCCGGGTGAATGAGGACTCATTCGAAGCAGAATTCGACCTGTTAGGGCCTTTTGATTTTCAGACCGAAAAAATTATCCCCCGAATTTACATTTACGAAAAAACCTCGTTTTCCTATAAGAACCCGCTATAAGCGGGCTAGCCCGCGAAAACGCGGGCTCGTTTTCCTATAAGAGCCCGCAAGCGACTTCCGGTCCTAGCGGTCGCAGAGAGACAGCGGTAATCCGCATTTTGTAGCCCAAGCTCAAACTAAGAAACGTGCAAAATTTCACCCCCCTCAGACTTTATCAAGGAGGCACACTTGTGCCTCTATAAAGAGGCGACCCACCACAATGTTAAGCGATTTCAGGTCCAAGAGGCCGCAGAGAGACGGCGGTGATCGTATTTTGTAGCCAAGCTCAAACTAAGAAACGTGCAAAATTTGATCCTCCTCCGACTTTGTCTTCATGGGGTAAACTGGGCCGGAAGTTTCGACCTTCCCACCACAGCCCCCCTTTGACGTTGTCCGATTGGGCTGAAATTTAGAGGTTAAGCTTTCCTAGGGCCCGGGAGCTTGTCCTCGAAATTTCAGCTCAATCCGATCACTCCTTCCCTGTTTTCAAAAAAACCAAATATAGCCACTTAAAATTCATTTCTCTTTTTTTTGTTATCCACGCCTACAGGCCACAGTTGGCAACTGATCCGGGTGAATGAGGACTCATTCGAAGCAGAATTCGACCTGTTAGGGCCTTTTGATATTTTCAGACCGAAAAAATTATCCCCCGAATTTACATTTACGAAAAACCTCGTTTCCTATAATAGCCCATGTTAATTTTTCCCACCACAACCCCCCTTTAACGTTGTCTGATCGGGATGAAATTTAGAGGATAAGCTCTCCTGGGGCCTGGAGCTTATCCTCGAAATTTCAACTTAATCTGATCACTCCTTCCCTGTTTTCCAAAAACCAAATTTCAAGTTTTGTGGGAATTTGCTTTGCGAAAATAGATTCCATTTACTAAAAAAAACAATTTTTTTGTGCTTAAAAAGTGACCTGGAATGAAATAAATAAATCTGAAATATGGCATCTGAAATAAATAAATCTACTAGCTTTCTGCTAAAATCATTTTCTAAACTTAGAAAATTTAGTAATATAGTAACTAGTCTCACCAAAGATTTGATATCTAAGATTGAGAATATTCAAAAAAGCGATTTCAAAATTACTCTTGGTTCTTCCTTCACTATTTGTAAGGACTCAGTTCAACTCAGCTTAACCTGACTTCCTTGTGAATGAGATGATTAAAATTTACCATGGACTTTAAACTGAATTGTCTTATGCCCGACTTTTGCCTTTATATGCTTTCCAGGAGTAGCATAGATAAAGTGAAATTCGATAATGTAATAAGACTCAAGTGTTGCAAAACAATAATTATAGTGAGACACAAATAGTCCAATATCAAGTCACATTAATTTACAACACCATCCACTTACACCGTCTTAAGGATAGTACATTCGTTGAGACCATTTTGAGATTTCTTAAATTTTTCTTGGAGCAAGAAACTGCTTTAGTGTTTTACATGAATACGAAAAACAACGCCGAAAAAAGAAATAAAAAAAAAAACAAGTTTTTAAGTCAGAAAAAAATATGAACACAAAACAGGCAAATATAATATGGCTCGTACATGTAGTAATTTCACAATATAATTAACTATTAACGCTATCAAGGAGGCAAAACTTGTGCCTCTATAAAGAGGCGACCCACCACAATGTTAAGCGATTTCAGGTCCTAGAGGTCGCAGAGAGACGGCGGTAATTGCATTTTGTAGCCCAAGCTCAAAACTAAGAAACTTGCAAAATTTCATCCTCCTACGACTTTATCTTCATGGGGTAAACTGGGCCGGAAGTTTCGACCCTCCCACCACAGCCCCCCTTTAACGTTGTCCGATTGGGCTGAAATTTAGAGGTTAAGCTTTCCTAGGACCCGGGAGCTTATCCTTGAAATTTCAGCTCAATCCGATCACTCCTTCCCTGTTTTCAAAAAACCAAATATAGCCACTTAAAATTCATCATTTCTTTTTTTTTTTTTCTTAGCCACGCCTACAGGCCACAGTTGGAAACTGATCCGGGTGAATGAGGACTCATTCGAAGCAGAATTCGACCTGTTAGGGCCTTTTGATATTTTCAGACCGAAAAAAAATTATCCCCCGAATTTACATTTACGAAAAACCTCGTTTTCCTATAATAGCCCATGTTAATTTTTCCCACCACAACCCCCCTTTAACGTTGTCTGATTATTCCGTATATGAAAGGGGCTGTGCCCTCCTCAAACGCCTCGCTCTTTACGCTAAAGTTATTATTGTTTAAAAAAAAGAGTTGTGAGAAAGTCAAACTTTAGCGTAAAGAGCGAGGCGTTGAGGAGGGCACAGCCCCTTTCATATACGGAATAATTTCTGTTCGTTTTAAGATTTAATGTCGCTCCTTACTTTCAGTTTAAAGAATTTTTTTTATTTAAAGGCTGCGAAAGCGGGGGGTTTGGGGGGCGGCAGTCCCCCAACTGTGCCTCCTAATCCCTGTACGTTTTAAGGTTCGACCTTGTAACTCAGCCTCTTTAACTCTTTAGAAAACGTAGTTTTTTTCAAATAATTTATAAGCTAAAACGACTTAAAAAACACTTTTGGTAAAAATGAACAAAAGATCTAGTTTTCACCAATACATCTATTTTCTGTCACTTATGGGGCAACAATTTTATTCCCAAACTTATTTACTTAAATAGACAATTAGTTTAATTTTAGTGGAAATCCACAAGAGTTAATATAAGCCGAATAACGTAAATCAGTTTTACCTTTTTTCTCCTTTTGGGTTTTAGTGTGGCGTCTTAAGACAGACTTCTTAGATGCGACTCGAATTTTAGAACTGGCTTTAGATTCCATGTTACCAACAAAAGTGGCAGTGTCATCATTTATAATGTTATTAACCATAGCTCTCTGACCATTTCCATGCCCGAGAGTAGTAGACAATGTTCTTTTCTGAACAAGATTAAAATCTGGATCGTCACTAAAATTTTTCTTTCGAGTCCCCTTCTGGCCATCGATATTGACTTTACTAATGTCTTGCTGCAATCTTTGAGCCACAAGTTCATCTTTGCCATATCCTGTTTCATTAATAGGCTGGTCAGTAACCCTGTCTACCGTGATTTCATCACAGGTTGTTTTTCTTTTCTCTACCAGGAATTTTTTGAAACAAATTCCTTCCTTGAAAAATTTGAATTTGGGTTTTTTAATTTAAGTTTGACAATTTCACTTTGACCAAATGATATCATGAATGTTTTCGCTGCTGATTTCAGCTCATCTATTTCAGAGTCTGTGATTTTTGTTATTCCAAGTAGATTAACTCAATCATATGCTGGAAGGTATTCAGTCTGAAAAAGTATGATGAGCAAAATTAGACAGGGAAATTTTATAACTAATCTTTTAGCATTTTATGAATAAAATTAAAATATTGTAATGTTCTTGCATTAAATAACAAACTTTATATTCAAACACTAAAGCAAATACTGCCACAGTGTCACTGTAATCATTGTCTGGCATCTTAATTGTTAGTTGTTGTTCTTCTTTTTCTTTTTATCGAAACATGTGAAAGACTTAACCAACTTTATTTTAGCATTTAAGCAAAAAAAAAAATTCTTCAAACAAAATTACAGGCAACATTAAAATTCAAAACGACCAGAAATCACCCTGTATGAGAGAACCCACTGATCCTCAACCCCCCACTTTTTACACTTAATTTTAACTATTGCTTAACTAAAAGCATTTTGAAGAGCAAAAAAAAAAGTCAGGTTTTTACAGCTGAAAACATTGTCAGCACCCCCTTCCCCTGATATACAGAAAAAAATTCTTTGTTTTGAGTTTCAAAGTTGCTCTTATTTTCATTTAAATAAAAAAAAATGTATAGGTATTTTGAAGATTATGCTTAGGATACTCTAGGTAGTTAGCCTCCAGAAACATGCCTGTTCTTTATTTCAGCCTTTTGCATTAGAAAAAGTCATTTCGTCTTCAATATCAAATCATGTTTGTTCATGATAGAACCCCTAGTCAAAACAGCTAGGTTATGCATATAGTTTCTTCTGTCTTACCTTTCTGATTCAATTTACTGGCCATTTTTTTCATTTAAAATTAGTCATTCTCTTAAGTTGGGCTGTTAACTTGAAGTATCTTTTCAAAAACCTAAGTTAAATTTGATCATAATATTTGAAAAATCTAGAGTTCAACATTGAATAACAGGCCTACCCTATTTCAAGGATTTCTTTTATAGATTTTTTCATATACAATGAGCTATTCGTTATAGCTTTGTGGCCTTGCTCCAGTGCACTGTTGTATAATTTTTTGAACCATTTTATGTCAACCTTTTTTACTGAAATGGTAAGCTTGAAATCCTATTTTGGCAGAAATTAGACTTGCTTAGAAGCTAAAACACTATGCAATTTTTAGAATGATAAAAACACATAATGCACTAGCCCACAGAAACAGAAAAAGAACATCAAGTATACCTGACATCAGGACAGCTAAAATGCAGTTCAGATCCTAGAGGTGAGTTGCTTGTGAGATTACAAAGCAAAGGACTTTTTGGGCATAAAACAAGTTTGTGACATCTCAAGCTTCCCTCCGCAAAATGAAATACCATATCAGTATCTTCACCAAAAATCCTCTCTGTCAGAATGTTTGATAAATTTCACTGCTATAGTCATTTCGAAGCTTAAGTATAGGACCAGGAATAAAAGTCATGTTTTCCTTCACTAGAATAAAAAAAAGACTTTAAAATGTTTATATTCCATCTGGGCACATAAAAAAAACTATTCATGACAGTAAAGAATGGGAATAGAGACAAATTAAAACTACTTTAAGTGTGATATGGAATTTTTTCATATTCATTGTCGCAATCATAATGTACCTTATTACTATATTTAGCCAATTTTAAATATAACCATACACACATTTTTCAACAAAATACGAGATCAATCTGCTCCCCTATGTGGTTTTTGCACTATATGTCAGGCATCATTGCAGCAATAGCTGCAAACTAGCAAAGAGCACACCCAGCCCATAATAAACAGAAGTTTAAAAGCGCATTTTGGAAAAATAGAACTTTCTAAGGAGAAAGAATTACCGTTTGAATCTGATTCAGGAATAGTAGGCTATCTATTATTTCACTTAATCTTAATAGTAAAAGTAAATTTCTAAAACTTAATTACAAGAATTTCGAAAGAGCCAAAAACCCCTCTAAAATAGCGTCAGATTGAAATGAAAATTCAAGTATTTGAATCATCATGGTCAGAAACCAATCACAGGAAAATGACAATCCTCCACATTGAACAGCAACCAAATTTTACATTGGAAACACTCATATGTCTCCTTTTTTCTTTGCTGGTAGAGGGGCACTGAAACATTCTAGAGAACTGATAAGGACTCACTTGAATGCTAGTTTTTATATCTACATACTTTTTATATTTTAGTCTTAATAAAACCTTTATAAAGTACCATATCATAGGCAGCGCAATAGCGCTGCCTAGATAAAGAGCGATGTGGGCACAGTGTGTTATTATTATTTTTTTAGACCAGGGCACTTCCTATCGAAGGATTTGTCGTAAAAACTTCTAAAAGGGCTCATTCGATTGGAAATTGAAAGGGTTAGTGCCATTTTAATACCCCTCCTCCCATGCCCACCATTTCCCCAAAGACATCCAATCAAAATTTGTAGATATTTATTTTTCAACGTAACTGAATGGTCCGGAAATTATGTCTTTGAAGATGACAACCTCCTCACAGCCCTAAGGGCAAGGGTTGTAAGTTATTACCCTGGGGGCATAAAAACGTATATACAGAAAGGGTGATCGTATAAACTCCGGAGGGAGCTCACTGGATTGGTAATCAGAAGTTCTAGAGCCCTTTTTAAAATTCAGAGTAAGCAGAGGATGGATACCCCCCCCCAAACCTCGTATTTTTTTCCGAAATGCATCTGATGTGATTGGAGGGCAAGTAAACCCCCCTCCCACGCCGACCATTTCCCCAAACACATCCAATCAAAATTTTGAGATAGCCATTTCGTTCGACGTAATTAAAAGGTACAAAAAATGCTGTCTTTGAGGATGATAACCCCCCCCCCCCCAGAGCCCTCAGGGCAGGGGTTGTGTAAGTTATGCCCTAGGGGCATATAAGGTTTATATAGAAAGGATGATCGTGTGTAAACTTTGGAAGGGGCTCATTGGATTGGTAATCAGATGTTCTAGTGTACTTTTAAGATTGAGAGTGATCAAATGGTGGATACACCCTGCCCCAAACATATTTACCCGAAATGTATCTGATACAAAATTTGAGATGGCCATTTGTTGCCGCAGAAACTTCGAAAAAGGCTCATTCGATTAGAAATTGAAAGGGCTACTGCTCTTTTTATGGTCAAAAGTGATTGGAAGGCAACAAGCCCCCCCCCCCTCCCCATCCCCACTAATTCCCAAAACACAACAAATCAAAATTTTGAGATAGACATTTTTTCAGTGTAGTTGAAAGGTCTGGAAATTATGTCTTTGACAACCCCCTATACCTTCTCAAGACCATAACATAATTTGCATTTTACTGAAAAAAAAATGGCAGTGGATTGTCAGTTTAGTATACATATACTGATATATATTCCTTAAAGTTTTAATTTTTTTTTTTATTTATTAAAGTGAAAAAAGTAAAAACATTTTAAACGTATTTTGTTGTTTAATGTTGTAGGATGAAAGGATTAGAGTGGATTTTGAGTTTTCAGCGGGAAAGTGAACGCAAAACAGATATTTTTGTTTAAAAAAACAAATGATAAGATAAGTTTGTTGTAAAACAAGATTTATAACTGATAACTATATTTTATAGCTATTAAGCTATTATATTAAGAAACTTATGTTGTTTGATGTGCTATATTACTGATATTTTGAAATAGCCATTTGTTCAACAGCAGTCAAAAAGATCACATCGCAAGACCTTTCGGATTGACACAATCCCCCAGAGTGTGGGGGGGAGGATTTTAAGTTATGCCCCGGGGGCATATAAGCTTTTTATGGAAGGTTTGGTTGTTTGAACTTTAGAATAAGCTCATTTGACTGGAAATGTGTAGTTCTAGCTCCCTTTTAAGAGTCAAAATTGATGTAGGGCAACAAGCCCCCTCCTCCCTGACAACCTGTTTTTCTCAAAACGCATCCAATCAAAACTGTGCGATAGCCATTTTGTTCAAAATAGTCCAAAGAGCATATAACAATAGCCTATGGCTTCCCAAGGCCAGAAACACAAGTTGCACTTTACTGAAAAATATAAATGTTTTTACTTTTTATAAATTTAATAAATCAAATAATATTAACATTTTGATTACTAAATATCAGTATATGATTATTAAACTGACAATGCACATTCATTTGTATTTTTTTTCAGTAAAGTGCAAATTAGGTTCTGGCCTTGGGAAGGCATATGGGTTTTGAGCCCTACTCATGTTAATTTCTGCTCGTTCTGAGTTTGACTCAGTTAAATATTGTAATTTTCTGTTCGTTTTGGGTTTCATTTATTTATCGATGCTGATTTGTTGTAGTTTCGAGCTTGGTAGATTATTTGATTTTATTTTTGCTCATTTTTGGTTTAATGGAGTTCTTTAATTTTCTTTGAAAAACATATTTTGTGGAAAGTTTTGTTTAATTAATTTTTGTTCGTTTTATATTGACAGTCTTTTCAGGGAAAAAGAAAATAATACTTTAAATCTTTTCGTTTTTTAAGACTTTATAGTTTGGCCTGCTATTTTTTATGCTGGAAAAAACATTTTCAGCAATTTTTAACAACATACACCCTTTTAAAAATCTGGATACAAATAGTAGTATTTAATTTAGTTTTCATACCTCCTCTAGTTGGCCTGAAATAGAAAACTTGATCCGCAAAAAAAATCTGTTTGCTTTCTTTGATAGCTTGGATATACTTACGCTATTTTTGAGTTGGTTAAATTTTAAGAGCAGCTAAGAGCAGAAGTAGCCTCAAAAGTTTGAACATAATACCCTCAGTCGTTCTTGGGATACTGCTGAGATGCCTTATTGATCTAATCTTATGGCAACATTTAGTTTTTAAACATAATGGGCAAATGGAAGGGTGGGCCAGGGAGGGGATTAGTTGCTCTCTAATCACTTTTGACTATTAAAAAAAAGGCATTAGCCCTTTCTGTTTTAAATCGAACGAGCCCTTTTCGAAGTTCCTATGACAACTCCTTCGATACGAAGTGCCCTGGTCAATACAAAGACAAAATATAATACATTGTACCCTCATCGATCTTTATTATAATTAAATAAAAAAAAAAACTTTCGACAAATAAGTTTTTCAAAGAAAAGTAAAGGCCATTTTAAACTTAAGCTCAGGAGATACAAATACCTGTTAAAATTCAAACTCAAAACGACCAGCAATTTACTATTAAAGAATAAATGAAAACCAAAAACGAACAGAAATTAAATAAACAATCATAGCAAAAAAACATACAACAAGTAATAATATAAATGAATAAATAGATCTTAAAGCGAGTAATGCTTCGATTGAATATGAAAATCAAGCTTAAAACGAAAACAAATATTTTGCTATTAAAGTATAAATGAAACTTAAAACGAACAGAAATTAATAACAATCAATGCGAACAAACATACAACATATATTAATGTAAATGAATAAATAAATCTTAAAACGACTGAAACTTAAATTGAATATGCAAAGCAAGTTTGAATCGAATAAAAATAACCACAAACAAGAGTTTGGTATCGCCTCACTGCAGAAGCCTAAAACCTACTCCGTCATTGGCGCTTTACTGAAACGAATTATATTACAAATGCTTTCTTTTGTACTTGATATTGAAAATAAATATTAAAATTACAGTAAAATTTTGAATTCAAAAATACCAATGGCACTTGCTTGCGAGTGGTGGAACACTCCGAAACTTAACATTTTATTATATTTTGGTGTTTCATGCAAGAAAATGCATGTTCCACAAAGTTTGAGTTGCAGTTTTCCGCTCAAATAGAAATGCCTAGAAGCCATAGAATATAAACAAACCAACACGATTAGTTAGTAAAAATGGCAGAGTTAAAAAAAAATGGCAAAACTATATGAGTCTCGAACAGTCTTGGAAAGTATAAAACAAAAACCAAATTGAATATTAGATATATAATGATATTAATTGTTGAAAGATCCATCAGTTCAAGATTTTTTTTCATCACTGTAATTTTATTTTCATTTTCAATGCTGTAAGAACTGGAAAATAATAAATTTGTAATATACGAGTAATTCGTTTTCAGTGAAGCACCAATGAGGCAGAAGGCTTTAGGTTTTTACAGTTAAAGAAGGGGGCAGTATCCAAATTTTGTTTGTAGTGAAAATATATTTGTCTTGACTAATCTTGAAAAAAACTAATAAATTAAGATGAATATTTGATGCATAATGATATTAATTGCTAAAAGCTCATTAGTTCAAAATTTTACTGTAATTTTAATATTTATTTTCAATATTAAGTACAAAAGAAAACATTTTCCGGAAAGTTTTTTTTAATTAATTTTTGTTCGTTTTTTGATTATAAAAGTTTCAAGTTTTTATGGCATGGGGGGGGGGGTACTTACTGTCCGATTACTCTTGACTTTAAGAAACGGATCTAGATCTTTCAATTTAAATCGTATGAGGCTTTTTTCAAAGTCTATACGATTACCTCTTTGATAAAAACCTTATTTATGAACAATAGACAGCTTGCATAACTTGTGGACAGCGATTGACAAACAATGAATGGATTGAAAAAAGAGCTCCAATAAGGGGGTTTAGACCATTTCACTTGCTGACACAAAGGGATCACGACTGTTTGGAATTGACCTTAATAGGATTTTGTGTGCCAAAGCAATTTTACATCTATCTCAGAGTATGTATTTTAACCTCATAATTGGATAATTATAATAGATTTCCAATGTGTCTTTCCCATACAAAAACCCATTCCCATAAGTTATAAACCCCCTTTAATAAGTTATGCCCCAGGGCATAACTTAAAAACGCCTACCCCGGGCCCTGGTGGGCTGTGTCGACACCGGAGTTTTTTGTTATCAGAACTTTGAACTATTTTAACAAAATGTCTATCTCAAAATTTTTATCTGATGCATTTAGGGTGTGGAGGAGGGGGGGGGGGCTAGTCATCCTCCAATCTCTTTTGACTCTTAAAAGTGAACAAGAACTTTCAATTTTCAGTCAAATGAGACCTCTCCAAAGTTTATACGGGCATCCCTTCCATAAGAAATACTAAGAAGGATTCGGAGAATCCTTAAATTGCAACTCTTGCCCTGAGAGCTGTGGGGGAGTTGTCATCCTCAAAGACCTAATTTCAAGAACTTAAAACTAGGTTTAATAAAATGGCTGTCTCAAAATTTTGATTGGATGTGTTTGGGGAAAAGGTTGGCGTGAGAAGAGGGGGTTAGTTGCCCTCTAATCACTTTTTGACTATTATAAAAAGGGCACTAGCCCTTTGAATTTCCAATCGAATGAGCCTTTTTTGAAGTTTCTACGACACCACCTTCTATAAAGACTTTATATGCCCCAGGGCATAACTTAAAACCCTTGCCCTGAGGGTTGTGGGGGATTGTCCTCCTCAAAAATATATTTTCTATCTTGAAATCAACTATGCTGAACGAAATAGCTATCTCAAAATTTTGATTGGATGTGTTTGGGGGGGATGATGGGCGGGGGGGGGGCTAGTAGTTGCCCTCCAATCACTTTCGACTATTAAAAAGGATACTATCCCTTTGAATTTCCAATCGAATGAGCCTTTTTGAAGTTTCTACGACAACGCCTTCTATAAAAACCTTATATGCCCCCAGGTCATATCTTAAAAACCCTTGCCCTGAAGGTTGTGGGGGAATGTCCGCCTCAAAAACATATTTTCTATCAGGAAATCAACTACGCTGAACAAAATGGCTATCTCAAAATTTTGATTGGATGTGTTTGGGGAAATGATGGGCGTCGGGGGGGGGGGGCTATTTGCACTCCAATCACTTTCGACTATTAAAAAGGGCACTAGCCCTTAATTTCCAATCGAATGAGCCTGTTTTGAAGTTTTTTCTACCGACAACGCCTTCTATAAAAACCTTATATGCCCCAGGGCATAATTTAAAACCCTTGCCCTGAGGGTTGTGGGGGAGTGTCCTCCTCAAAAATTATATTTTCTATTTGGAAATCAACTACGCTGAACAAAAATGGCTATCTCAAAATTTTTGATTGGATGTGTTTGGGGAAATGATGGGCGTGGGGGGGGGTCGGGGGGGGAGGGGGATAGTTACACTCCAATCACTTTTGACTATTAAAAAGGGCACTAGCCCTTTCATTTCCAATCGATTGAGCCTGTTTTGAAGTTTCTACGACAACGCCTTCTATAAAAACCTTATATGCCCCCAGGGGATAACTTAAAAAAAACCCTTGCCCTGAGGGCTGTGATGGGAGTATCCTCCTCAAAAAAAATATTTTCTATCTGGAAATCAACTACGCTGAACAAAAATGGCTATCTCAAAATTTTGATTGGATGTGTTTGGGGGAATGATGGGCGGGGGGGGGGCTAGTTGCCCTCCAATCATTTTCGACTATTAAAAAAGGCACTAGAACTCTCTATTTCCAATCGAATGAGCCTGTTTTGAAGTTTCTACGACAACGCCTTCTATAAAAAAACCTTTTTGCCCCCAGGGCATAACTTAAAACCCTTGCCCTGAGGGTTGTGGGGGAGTGTCCTCCTCAAAAATATATTTTCTATCTGGAAATCAACTACGCTGAACAAAATGGCTATCTGAAAATTTTGATTAAATGTGTTTGGGGAAATGATTGGCGTGGGGGGGAGGGGGGCTATTTACACTCCAATCACTTTCGACTATTAAAAAGGGCACTAGCTCTTTAATTTCCAATCGAATGAGCATGTTTGAAGTTTCTACGACAACGCCTTCTATAAAAAACCTTATATGCCCCCAGGGCATAACTTAAAACCCTTGCCCTGAGGGTTGTGGGGGAGTATCCTCCTCAAAAATATATTTTCTATATGGAAATCAACTACGCTGAACAAAATGGCTATCTCAAAATTTTGATTGGATGTGTTTGGGGGAAAGATGGGCGTGGGGGGGGGGGGGCTAGTTGCCCTCCGAATACGACAACGCCCTATAAAAACCAACATTTTCGACAATCATTTTCGACAATTAAAAAAGGCACTAGAACTCTCGATTTCCAATCGATTGAGCCCCCTTTGAAGCTTCTACGACGACCCCTTCCATATTGAAGTGCCTCTGGGAAAAAAAAAAATAATAAATAATAATAAAACATTGAAGCCGTATGGCCTTTACTATAGGCAACGCTACAGCGTTTGCCTCTGAAAAATGTCGCGGCTTCCAATCACTTTCAACTATTAAAAAGGACACAAGCCCTTTCAATTTCCAATCGAATGATCCCTTTTTTTGAGTTTCTACGACAACGCTTTCTATAAACACCTTATATGCCCCAGAGCATAAATTACAACCCTTGCCCTGAGGGCTGTGAGGGGGTTGTCATCCTCAAAGACCTAATTTCCAGAACTTTCAGCTAAGTTAAAAACGGCTATCTCAAAATTTTGATTGGATGTGTTTGGGGAAATGGTGGGCGTGAGAGGGGCGTTAGTTGCTCTCCAATCACTTTCAACTATTAAAAAAGGCACTAGCCTTTCAATTTCCAATCAAATGAGCCCTTTCGAAGTTTCTACGACTACGCTTTCAATAAAAACCTTATATGCCCCCAGGGCATAACTTACAACCCTTGCCATGAGGGCTGGGGGGGGGGGAGGTTGTCATTCCCAAACATCTAATTTCCAGAACTTTCAGCTATGCTGAACAAAATTGCTATCTCAAAATTTTGATTGGATATATTTGAGGAAATGGTGGGCGTGAGATGGGGGTTAGTTGCCCTCCAATCACTTCCGACTATTAAAAAGAGCACTAGCCCTTTCAATTTCCAATCGAATGAGCTCTTTTTAAAGTTTCTAAGACAAAGCTTTTTTATAAAACCTTATATGCCCCAGGGCACAACTTACAACGCTTGCCCTGAGGGCTGAGAGGGGGTTGTCATCCTCAAAGACATAGTTTCCGGACCTTTCAAAAACTTTGAGAAAATGGCTATCTCAAAATTGTGATTGGATGTGTTTGGGGAAAAGGTGGGCGTGAGAAGGGGGTTACTTGCCCTCCAATCACTTTCGACTATTAAAAGGGGGACTAGCCGTTTCAATTTCCAATCGAATGATTCCTTTTTGAAGTTTCTACGACAACGCTTTCTATAAAAAAAAAAAACCTTATATGCCCCCACGGAATAACTTACAAACCTTGCCCTGAGGGATGTGGGGGGAGTGTCATCCTCAAAAACATATTTTCCGGACTTTTTAACTACGTCAGAAAAAATGGCTATCTCAAAATTTTGATTGGATGTGTTTGGGGAAATGGTGGGTGTGAGAGGGGTGTTAGTTATCCTCCAATCACTTTCGACTATTAAAAATTTCAAATCGAATGAGCCCTTTTTGAAGTTTCTACAACATCACTATCTATAAAACCTTATATGCCCCCAAGGCACAACTTACAACCCTTTCCCCGAGGGCTCTGAGGGGTTATCATCCTCAAAGACCTATCTTCTAAAACTTTTAACTATGTTGAACAAAATAGCTATCTAAAAAAATTTTGATTGGATGTGTTTGGGGAAAAGGTCGGCGTGAGAGGGGGGTTAGTTGCCCTCCAATCACTTTCGACTATTAAAAAGGGCACTAGCCCTCTGAATTTCCAATCGAATGAGCCCTTTTTCAAGTTTCTACGACAAAGCTTTGAATGAAAACCTTATATGCCCCCAGGGCATAACTTACAACCCTTACCCTGAGGGCTGTGGGGGGGGGGGGGGGGTGCGTCATCCTTAAAGATATAATTTCCGGACCGTTCAATTACTTTGAACAAAATGGCAATCTCAAAATTTTTATTGGATGTGATTGGGTAAATGGAGGGTGTGGAAGGGGTGTTTATTGCCTTCCAATTACTTCCGACTATTAAAAAGGGCACTAGCCATTTCAATTTCCAATCAACTGAGCCTTTTTTGAAGTTTCTACGACAACACTTTCTATAAAAACCTTTATATGCCTCCAGGGCATAACTTGTAACCCATGCTTGAGGACTGTGGGGGGGGGGTTATCCTCAAAGACCTAATTTCCAGAATTTTCAACTATGTTGAGCAAAATAGTTATCTCAAAATTTTGATTGGATGTGTTTGAGGAAAAGGTGAGCGTTAGAGGGGAGTTAGTTGCCCTCCAATCACTTTCGACTATGAAAAAGGGCACTAGCCCTTTGAATTTTCCAATCGAATGAGCCCTTTTGAAGTTTTTCTACGCCAAAGCTTTCTATAAAAACCTTATATGCCCCCAAGGAATAACTTACAAACCCTTGCCCTGAGGGCTGTGGGGGAGTGTCCTCCTCAGAAACATTAATTTCTATCTGGAAAGCAACTACGCTGAACAAAATGGCTATCTCAAAACTTTGAGTTTATGTGTTTGGCGAAACGGTGGGCGTTGGAATGGGTGTTAGTTGCCTTCCTATCCTTTTCGACTATTAAAAGGGCGCTATCCATTCCAATTTCCGATCGAATGAGCCCTTTTCCAAGTTTCTACGACAACTTCTTAGATACAAAGTGCCCTGGTTTAAAGGAAGAAAATAAATAAATAATTATACATAGGGTCAACATCTTTACTTAGGCAGCGCGATTGCGCTGCCTGCGATTCATCAAGAGAAGCAGAAATCGAGTGGAAACGAAATGGCTGTGGCTTTTTAGAACCCTTGCAGAATAGTTGAAATATCTAACAGCTATGTATTCCTAACAGTATTAATTATCAAAATTGGTAGTATTTTTATTTGTCAAAAATTACTGTATACAAGACTACTTTAAACAAAAAGTAAAAAAAAAAACTCCTTCAGGCAAACTTCAGAAATATGTTAGAACTGTGGATTTGGCTATAGTTATTGTGAATGAGAATCAACTTATCCACTCTGTGTGGACTGAGGCCGTTTCTCTTCTGTCACTATCATAGTCACTATCAGGCCAACTACCAAAAATAGCCTTTCTGTGATGACACTAGTCGCAGAAATAGACTTTATTTTAAAAAGGGCACTAGAACTTCAGATTGCCAATCTAATGAGCCCCCTCCGAAGTTTATTGATAACCTTTTATTGATAACCTTTAAATTACGTTGAACAAAATGCCTATTTCAAAATTTTGATTAGATGTTTTGGGAAATAATGGGCATGGGAGGGGGTTTGTTGCCCTCAAATCACTCTCGACTATTTTTAGTCGTTTTTACTCTTAAACAGGGCACCAGACACTCGCGCTGTAATTGCACTCCAATTACAGCGCGAGTGTCTGGTGCCCTGTTTAAGAGTAAAAAGAAATTGGAGGGCTAACAACCCTTTTTATAAATTTAAATAAATAAAAAGAGTGTAAGTTTATACAGGTTGTCAAAGAGCACAGATGGAATCTCTGAGGAATTATATTACGTTTTATTTTTCAGGTCAACTTCAGAAGCTATAAAATTAAATTCAAAATAATACTGTTTGTGCCAGGATTAAAAATTGTTGAAGATGTTTCTCCAACATACCAATAGCATAAACTAATACTATGGATTGTTATAGTAAAAAACTGAAAAGATATACAATATTATTTTTTCCATGAAAAAGACTTTGTCAATAAAAAATGAACAGAATTTAATTTAAAAACTTTTTCCACAAGATAAGTTTTTCAAAGAAAAGTAAAGAGCTCCACTACGCCAAGAATGAGCAAAAATTAAGTCAAATGATCTTCCAAGTGTTAAACTACCACAAATCACTATCGACAAATAAATGAAACTCAAAACAAACAGAAATTACAATAAATAGCCAAGTCAAACTCAAAACAAGCAAAGAATTAACATGAGTAGGGATGATAACCCCCATGCCTTCTCAAGACCAGAACACAATTTGCGCTTTACTGCAAACAAAATACGTTTGAAATGTTTTCACCTTTCTTACTTTCATAAATAACAAATTATCAAAACTTTAAGGAACAATTGTCAGTATATGTCAATTAAACTGACAATCCATGGTCATTTGTTTGTGTTTTTTTTTTTTTTTTGTTTTTTTTTCAGTAGAGCGCAAATTGCGTTCTGGTCTTGAAAAGGCATGGGGATTATCAGCCCTACTCATGTTAAAATTTTTGCTCATTTTGAGTTTGACTCGGCTATTCATTGAAATTAACTAAAAAATACTTTCCGAAAAATATGTTTTTCAAAGAAAAGTAAAAGGACATTTTAAACTTAAGTTCAGCAGATACAAATACCTGTTAAAATTCAAAACTCAAAACGACCAGAAATTACTATTAAAGAATAAATGAAACCCAAAACGAACAGAGATTAAAAATAAACAACAATAGCAGAAAAACATACAACAAGTAATAATATAAATGTATAAATAGATCTGAAAGCGAGTAATGCTTAGATTGAATATGAAAATCAAGCTTAACACGAAAAAAAAATATATTTTTGCTATTTGAAGTATAAATGAAACTTGAAACGAACAGAAATTAAATAGACAAACAATGCAAAGTAACATACAATAGATATTAATGTAAATGAATAAATAATTTCTTAAGACGAGTGAAACTTAAATTGAATATGCAAATCAAGCTTGAAACGAAAAACAATCACTACAAACAAGAGTTGGGTATCGCCTCCTTCTCTCACTGTAAAAGTCTAAAACCTACTGCGTCATTGGCGCTTTACTGAAAACCAATTTTTATTACAAATAATGTCTTTTGCAGTTGATATTGAAAATAAACATTAAAATTATAGTAAAATTATGAACTGATGATCTTTCAGCAATTAATATCATTATACATCAAATATCAGTTTAATTTATTAGTTCTTTCTAAAGTTGTTGAAGACGAATATAGTTTCACTACAAACAAGAGTTTGGATACTGCCCCCTTCCTTAACTGTAAATAAAAACCAAAAAAGCCTACTGCGTCATTGGCGCTTAACTGAAAAACGAATTATATTACAAATATTTTCTTTTTCAGTTCTTACACCCTTACAGCGTTGAAAATAAAAATAAAATTATGGTGATATAAATTCTTGAACTGATGGATCTTTCCACAATTATAATCATTATACATGAAATATTCAATCTGATGTTGTTTATACTTTCCAAGACTGTTCAAGACGCATATAGTTTTCAGTAAAGCGCCAAAGACGCAGTAGTTTTAGACTTTTACAGTGAGAGAAAGGAGGCGATACCCAAACTTTTTGTTTGTAATGTTTTGGTTCGTTTCAAGCTTGATTTGCATATTCAATTTGAGTTTCTCTTGTTTTTATGATTTATTTATTCATTTACATTAATATCTATTATATGTTAGTTTGCATTAATTGTTTATTTAATTTATGTTCGTTTTTTAAAATTTCATTTATACTTCAATAGCAAAATATTTTTTTCGTATTAAGCTTGATTTTCATATTCAATCTAAGCATTACACGCTTTAAGATCTATTTATTCAGTTATACTATTACTTGTCGCAATGTTTTTGCTTTGATTTTTTATTTAATTTCTGTTCGTTTTGGGTTTCATTTATTCTTTAATAGTAATTTCTGGTCGTTTTGAGTTTGAATTTCAACAGGTATTTGTATCTGCTGAGCTTAAGTTTAAAATGGCCTTTACTTTTCTTTGAAAAACTTGTTTTCGGAAAGTTTTTTTTACTTAATTTTTGTTCGTTTTTGATTGCAAAAAGTTTCAAGTTTTCAAAAATTTCTTATTTCAAAATCAAACTTCAAAAAAAAAAATCAAATGTTCATCAAAGTATTAAAACTGGTATCAAAGTAACAATATCAAAGTGAAAAGATGGGTTTGTATCAACCTCGGAGTTTTTATTATTTGATGTTTGAACTACATTTAGCAAAATGGCTATCTCAAAATTTTATCGGATGAGTTTGGGAAAAAAGGGCGTGGGTAGGGGGCTAAATGCCCTTTCGGTCTCTTTGAATCTTTAAAAGGGAACTAGAACTTTCCTATTTCAATCAAATTTGCCCTCTCTGAAGTTTATACGAGCATCCCTTCTATAAGAAGCATATATACCCCCAAATTATAACATATAATGCCTGTCCCTGGGCCTTGGGGGGGTTGTGTGTCGACCCCGTAATTTTAATATCTGATGTTTGAACTATTTTTAACAAAATGGTCACGTCAAATTTTTATCAGATGTGTGTATCCATCCGATAACCCAAAGGCGTGGAGTGGTGGGAGGGGCTAATTTCCCTACGATCTTTTTTTACTCTCAAGAAACGAACTAGAACTTTAATTTCCATTCAAATGAGCTCTCTCTGAAGTTTATACGAGCATCCCTTTTTTATAAGAACCATATACGACCCCAGGACATAGTTTACAATGCCTGCCCCCCAGACCCTGGGGGGTTGTATCGACACCAGAGTTTTGGTTATCTGACCTTTGAACTATTTAAAATAATGGCTATCTCAAAAGTTGTATCGGATGGGTTTGGGGAAAAAGGGCGTGGCGGGGGATAGGAGCCCTCCGATCTCTTTTGACTCTTAAAAAAAATGACCTAGAACTTTCCCTATCCATTCAAATCAACCCTCTCTGAAGTTTATACGAGAATCCCTTCCATAAGAACCATATATACCCCAGGGCATAACTTGCAACGCCTGCCCCCGGGCCTTGGTGGTTGTGTCAACGCCAGAGTGTTTTTTCCGACTTTGAACTACTTTTAACAAAACAGCTATCTCAAAATTTTTTATCGGATGCATTTGGGGAAAAGGGGCGTGGGGGGATAGTTGCCCTCTTATCTCTTTTGACTCTTAAAAACTGAACTAGAACTTTCAATTTCCAATCAAATGAGCCCTCTTTAAAGTTTATGCAAGCATCTCTTCCACAACAGCTGTATATGCCCTCCAGGCATAACTTACAACGCTTATGCCGGGCCCTGAAGGATTGTGTCGACCCCAGAGTTTTCGTTATATGATCTTTGAACCATTTGAAAAAAATGGCTCTCAAAGTTCTTATCGGATGGGTTTGAGGAAAATAGGACATGAAGAGGGGGGGGGGGCTAGTTTATCTCTTTTGACTCTTTAAAAAGTGAACGAGAGCTTTAAATTTCCAATCATACCGTCCCTTTCCGAATTTTATACGAGAATCCCTTCCATAAGAATTATATATGCCCCCAGAGCATTACTTACAACGCCTGCCTCCGAGCCCTGGGGGGTTTTGTCGACCCCAAAATTTTCATTATGTGATCTTTGAACTGTTTTTAAAACAATGGCTATCTCAACGTTCTTATCAGATGGGTTTGAGGAAAAAAGAGCATGGAGGGGGGGGGGGGCCTAGTTGCCCTCCGATATCTTTTGACTCTTTAAAAGTGAACTAGAACTATCAATTTCCAATCAAATGAGCCCTCTCCGAAGTTTTATACGAGCATACCTTCCATAAGAACCATATATGCCCCTAGAACAGTTCTTATACTACCTGTCCCGGGCCAGGGGGGCTGCGTCGACTAAGGAGTTTTTCTTATCTGACCTTTGAACTATTTTTAACGAAATGGCCATGCGGAAAGGAGTTTTGTTATATGATATTTGAAATATTTTTAACAAAATGGCTACCTTAAAATTTATCAGATATATTTGGGAGAAAAGAGCTTGGGGGGGGGCTAGTTGCCCTCCGATAATAATTTTGACTCTTAAAAAGGGTACTAGAACTCTCGATTCCAATGGAATGAGCCCCCTTTGAAGTCTATACGAAGACCTCTTCTATATGAAGTGCCTCTGGGAAAAAATAAATGGAGTGTGGAGGGATACTAGCTGCCCTCAAATCACTTCAGACTCTTAAAAGGTGAATTACAACTTCCAATTTCCAATCTAATGAGCCCTCTATGAAGTTTATACGAGCATCCCTTCCATAACAACCAAATATGCCCTAAGGGCATAACCTACAACGTCTACCTACCCGGGCCCGGGGGGGGGGCTTTGTCGACAGCGGATTTTTTGTTATCTGAACTCTGAACTATTTTCAACCAAATCAAGGAGGCACACTTGTGCCTCTATAAAGAGGCGACCCACCACAATGTTAAGCGATTTCAGGTCCTAGAGGTCGCAGAGAGACGGCGGTAATCGCATTTTGTAGCCCAAGCTCAAACTAAGAAACTTGCAAAAATTTCATCCTCCTCCGACTTTATCTTCATGGGGTAAACTGGGCCGGAAGTTTGGACCCTCCCACCACAGCCCCCCTTTAACGTTGTCCGATTGGGCTGAAATTTAGAGGTTAAGCTTTCCTAGGGCCCGGGAGCTTATCCTCGAAATTTCAGCTCAATCCGATCACTCCTTCCCTGTTTTCAAAAAAACCAATATAGCCACTTAAAATTCATTTCTTTTTTTTTTTCTTAGCCACGCCTACAGGCCACAGTTGGCAACGGATCCGGTTGAATGAGGACTCATTCGAAGCAGAATTCGACCTGTTAGGGCCTTTTGATATTTTCAGACCGAAAAAATTATCCCCCGAATTTACATTTACGAAAAACCTTAGTTTTTTTTTCAAATAATACAGATAAACAGGTTAGACATGCTTTATTATGAAAATATCTGCGCGTCAATTTTCATAACAAAGCATGTCTAACATGTTTATGTGTATTATTTGAAAAAAACTACGTTTTCTAAAGAGTTAAAGAGGCTGAGTTACAAGGTCAACCCTTGAAACGTATAGGGATTAGGAGGCACAGTTGGGGGGGCTGTTAAAGAGGCTGAGTCACAAGTTCGAACCTTAAAACGTACAGGGATTAGGAGGCACCCTGTACGACGTGATTTGAGTATTCAGGAATTAAAAGCCTTAACACAAGAATGTTCAAGAGCGGGGGTTTGGGGGGGCGGCAGCCCCCCAACTTCAACTCCTGACACGATCAGCTAACAGTTAGTCAAGCAATAATAAGTAATAAACTGTACAAAAACGTGCAGAAATTATTTAAAAAAAACTACGTTTTCTAAAGAGTTAAAGAGGCTGAGTTACAAGGTCGAGCCTTAAAACGTACAGGGATTAGGAGGCACAGTTGGGGGGCTGCCGCCCCCAAACCCCCCGCTTTCGCAGCCTTTAAATAAAAAAAAAAAGTTTTTTAAAACTGAAAGTAAGGAGCGACATTAAATCTTAAAACGAACAGAAATTATTCCGTATATGAAAGAGGCTGTGCCCTCCTCAACGCCTCGCTCTTTACGCTAAAGTTTTTATTGTTTAAAAAAAGAGTTGTGAGAAAGTCAAACTTTAGCGTAAAGAGCGAGGCGTTGAGGAGGGCACAGCCTCTTTCATGTACGGAATAATTTCTGTGTTCGTTTTAAGATTTAATGTCGCTCCTTACTTTCAGTTTAAAAAAACTTTTTTTTTTATTTAAAGGCTGCGAAAGCGGGGGGTTTTGGGGGGCGGCAGCCCCCCAACTGTGCCTCCTAATCCCTGTACGTTTTAAGGTTCGACCTTGTAACTCAGCCTCTTTAACTCTTTAGAAAACGTAGTTTTTTTTCAAATAATTTCTATCTAAGACGGGTTCCATCAGACGGGTTTGGAAAAAGTAGGCGTGAGTGTGGGGCTAGTTGCCCTCAGATCACTTTTGACTATTAAAAAGTGAGCTCGAACTTTCAATTTCCAATCAAATGAGCCCTCTCTGAAGTTTAGCCCTCTTTGCTGGGCCCTGGGGGCTGTGTCCACACCGGAGATTTTGTTATCTGAACTTTGAACTATTTTCAACAAAATGTCTATCTCAAAATTTTTATCTGATGCATTTAGGGTGTGGAGGAGGGAGGGGGCTAGTTGCCCTCTGATCTCTTTTGACTTAAAAAGCGAGCAAGAACTTTCAATTTCCAATCAAATGAGCCCTCTCCGAAGTTTATACGAGTATCCCTTCCGTAAGAACAACATATGCCCCCAGAGCATTAATTACAACGCCTGCCTCCGGGCCCTCGGGGTTGCGTCGACAAAGGAGCTTTTCTTATCTGACCTTTGAACTTTTTAATGAAATAACTGTTTTAAAAATTGTATCGGGTGGGTTTGGGGAAAAAAGAGTGTGTGGGAGGGGGCTAGTTGCCCTAGGATATCTTTTGACACTTAAAAAGTGAACTAGAACTTTCAATTTCCAATCAAATGAGTCCTCTTTGAAGTTTATACGAGAGCCCCTTTTATAAGAATCATGTACGCCCCCAGGACAACACTTATAACGCCTACTCCCCGGGCCCTAGGGGGGCTGTGTTGACACCGGAGTTTTGTTATCTAATTTTTGAACAATTTTAAAAAAAACTGGGAATCTCAAAATTTGTAGCGGATAGGTTTAGGAAAAAAGGGCGTGGGGGGGGGGGGGCTATTTGCCCTTAAATCTCTTGACTCTTAAAAAGTGAACTAGAACTTTTAATTTCCAATCAAATGAGCCCTTTATGAAGTTTATACGAGCATCCGCTTCATAAGAAAAAATACATGCCTTTAGGGCATAACTTAGAATGCCTTCCCCCAGGCCCTGGGGGGTTGTATTGACACCAGAGTTTTTTTTTATCCGACCTTTAAACTATTTTTAACAAAATATCTATCTCAAAATTTTCATCAGATGAGTTTGGAAAAAGAAGGGAGGGGGAGGGGGGGCTAGTTGCCCTCGGATCTCTTTCGACTATGAAAAAGTGAGCTCGAACTTGAAACTTAAAACACCAGCTCCCGGGCCCTCGGGATTGTGTCGACACCTGAGTTTTTGTTATATGACCTTTCAACAATTTTTAACCTAATTACTATCTTAAAATTATTATCGGATGCATTTGAGGAAAAGGGGGCGTGGGGGGGGCAAGTTCTCCCCAATCTCTTTTGACTCTCAAAAACAGAACTAAAACCTTCAATTTCCAATCAGATGATCCCTCTCTGAAGTTTTTACGAGAATCCCTTCCATAAGAACCGTATATTGTTCCAGGGCATAACTTACAACGCCTGCCCTCGGGCCCTGGGGGGGCTGTGCTGACCCCAGGGTTTTCGTTGTATGGTCTTTGAACTATTTTTTAAAAAAAAGGCTATCTCAAGGTTCTTATTGGATGGGTTTGAGGAAAAAAAAGGGCGTGGAAGGAGGGGGGGCTAGGTGCCTCCAATCTCTTTTGACTCTTAAAAAGTGAACTAGAACTTTCAATTTCCAATCAAATGAGCCCTCTTTGAAGTTTATACGAGCATCCCTTCCATAAGAATCATATATATTCCCAGGGCATAACTTACAACGCCTGCCCCAAGGCCCTGGGGGGCTGTGTCGACATTGGATTTTTTTTTTATATGATCTTCAAACTATTTTTAACAAAATAGCTAGCTCAAAATTTTAATTGGATGCATTTGAAAAAAAAACGTGGGGAGCGGGTTACCCTCCGATATCTTTTGACGCTTAAAAAGTGAACTAGAACTACCAAATTTCTAATCAAATGAGCCGTCTCTGAAGTAATACGAGCATTCCTTCCATAAGAACCATATATGCCCTGAGGGCATAACTTATAACCCATGCCCTGACGAATGTGGGGGGAGTGTCCTACTCAAAGATGAAATTTCCAGAACTTTCAACTACGTTGAACAAAATGGCTATCTCAATATTTTGATTGGATGTGTTAGGGAAAATGGTGGGCGTGGAAGGGGTGTTAATAGCCTTCCAATCACTTTTGACGATTAAAAAGGGCACTATCCATTTAAATTTCTAATCGAATGAGCCCCTTTTGAAGTTTCTGCAGCAGCGCTTTCTATAAAAACCTTATGTGCCTCCAGAGCATAACTTACAACCCTTGCCGTGAGGGCTGTGGGGGGGGGGGGGGTTGTCATCCTCAAAGATCTAATTTCCAGAATTTTCAACTACGTTGAACAAAAATGGCTATCTAAAAATTTTGATTGGATGTATTTGGGAAAGGGTGGGTGTGAGAGGGGGCTTAGTTGCCCTCCAATCATTTTCGACTGTTAAAAAGGGCACTAATCCTTTGAATTTCCAATCAAATGAGTCCTTTTTGAGTTTTCTACGACAAAGCTTTCTATAAAAACCTTATATGCCCCACGGCATAACTTACAATCCGTGCCCTGAGGGCTGTAGGGGGACTGTCCTCCTCAAAAACATTATTTCTATTGGAAATCAATTACATAGGCTAGAAGAAAATGGCTATCTCAAAATATTGATTGGATGTGTTTGGGGACATGGTGGGCATGGAAGAGGTGTTAGTTGCCTTTCAATCACTTTTGACCCTTAAAAAGGAAACTAGAACTCTCGATTTCCAATCGAATGAGTCCCCTTTGAAGTTCATGTAACAAACCCCTTCCATACGAAGTACCTCTAGGAAAAAAAACTTTACTATAGGCAACGCTATAGTGTTGCCTCTGATTTCTGTTCGTTTTGAGTTTCATGTCTTTGTTGATAGTGATTTGTGTGGTAGTTTTACGCTTGGAAGATCATTTGACTTAATTTTTACTCATTATTGGCTTAATGGAGTCTTTACTTTTTTTTTGAAAAACTTGTCTTGTGGAAATCTGTTTTTTAAATTAACGAAATAAAAACGTAATGCACTGTGCTATTTCTAAAGCTGAAAGTGCTGGGAGGCCTGAAAAGAATACGATTATAATCTAGATTGTCAAAAACCCATACCCAAGGTCCCCCTCTTGCATATCCAATATCCCAGCCTGTTTAGTAAATTTCATAAATCATCAGCTGACTAGCAGAACTAGCAGGCACACTACAACATTGCTGAGACATGTTTAATGGCTTGTTTCAGAGCTCAATATCATAACCATATGTTTTTTTTTTTTGTAAATTCGTCTTGATAGCACCATCATAAAGTCTCATATGAAAAGAGAAACAAAAAAAGGATACCATTATGATATCCATGTTCAGAAACCCTGAATTGCGGAGGTTCTGAGCCCTACACCTTAAAAATAAGGAAAAAAGGCAGACGTGAATATCTCAGTGAGTGAAGTGTTTTGTTGTCTCAGGTTGGGGTAGGAGGATCCTGTAAGAAAAAATTTAAGGGAAATGGGAACCTCCTGGGTTTGGAATGGAGGAGGACCATACATAGCTGTGTTGGCCTCAGGCGGCTTGGTGCTGCAGTGAGTTGTTAGTTGTAGTATTAGTAGAAGTAGGCACAAAAAGAATGTCACTATAATATCCATGGCTTAAAAAAAACCATTATATGGAGGTTTTACCACTCCCCTCCCAGTCCTCTTAGTAAGTGAGAGCTAAAAAAGACATTCTGTAAAAAAAAAAAACTCCCAAGTGAAAAAAAATGTTTTAAATTTCGTCAAAAAATGTGACTGCGCTCAAACAATCAGACTTAACAGTCTACAAAAAGTCAATTCATCATGATTGTATTTAGATTATACAAAAGCAAACAGATTGTACTGCAGAAATAGAAAGTAATTGAAAGCCAGAACTGCTGATAATGAGACTAATGACTCTGGTTCAGAAACCAGCAATGATTCAGTATTCAATTCATGGCATCACTCATCAGACTTGCCCCATATCGAGGACATACACTCTTGCCACGCCAGCAAGACAAAATCACTGTCCACCATGATCCAGAAAATTAGCCTACTGCAGCTTCCCTGCCTTCTAAGGTCAAAGCGGACAAATGTCCTGGAAGTGCTTTTGCCACAAGAAGTTACCAACAAGTAAAGCTGCTGTCAACACTAAACCTTTAATGAACAAGCTATTTCCAAAAGGAAGGAAGATATAATATTCATAGACATGAACATTTGCTTGCGATGGCTTGCTTGCATTATTTATGCATGCTGTGTTTTGTATTGCTTATGCATTTGCTTGTTGCTTATGATTATCTTATTTCAGTTTTGGGACCTGGGTTTTCTTAAATAAATGATTAAAGAAATATTTCTATATATTTCACTTGTTTTTCAAGCTCATTTGTGGTGGGAAGAGTTAAATTTACCATAAAAATGGGAGTTGTATGTTCCTATTGGTTAAAATTTGGCACTTTGGTGTGATTTTTAAATTTTACACCTCTGGCACCATTTTTTGATTACTTTCAGTCCAAAATAGTGACATCTATGTGTTATAAAAATGAGGCATGATGACAGCATTTACCACCCTGATTTTAAAACAGTTTTAAATAGACTACTTACCTGTTTCATTCCTGAAAGTGCATTGGTTCACATTTATCCCTAACCTTCCTTGATTGACAAATTCACATATATATTTCCATTATGCTGCATATTCCCACTGGATATATCTAACATATGTTACAGATAAATTTCCATTGTGTTTAACAACTGGAAATAGAAAATGCTAGCCTAACATTCTATAAATAGTAATGCTGCTCAAGCAACAAAGAGAAGAGTAGGACTAGACTATTGTGAAAAAGAAAATGTGAAATTGGATGTCTCTTCTAAAGCAAACATTAAAAAAAAAAAAAAAAAAAAAAAAAAAAAAAATAGCACCAATAGATTGCCTACGTTATGCTCTTTCCAAATATAATGGTCATTTTCTACACCTATCTTTCATATGGTCCCAGATAAAACCCTGAGATAACACTAAAATAATAAAATTCTGGCTTTATAATAAGCAGCATGTTTCTATATACCAGATGATCATGTTTCCTTCCATTTTAATCCCTCTTTTTAAAGGTAAAATTATAGATGAGTGGCTTTGTCTATCTTGTAAGGTAATAGCTTACTACTACAACTACTACTACTAACAACTCACCACAGCACCAAGCCACCTGAGGCCAACACAGCCACGCATGCTCCTCCTCCACCCCAATCCATTCAAAATCCCTCCCCCTCTTTACACCCTCCCAGGAATTTCCCATTTTCCTTAAATCTGGACTTGTAAGGTACTAAAGATTTGGCAATCTATTAGAAAAATTTGCGAATTATGCCTTCCTATGGCTTAAAACCCTGCTGAAATAATAAGAATTGCATTTTCCAAAATTAGAGCCAATGAAAAAGAGATTGAAAACCCAAAATTATGAGTTAAATGTCTTTGTCAAAATTTTTATAGGATAAGACCACGAGTACTCAGGCAGTGCCTAATCTTGGACAGATGTCCTGATTTTAAAATGTTCTTCCTAAACAAAGACAGCAGCCTTCTACTCTTTGACATTATGTATGCAAGTTTAGATAGTTTGGATTGCCTCATAATTAGGACTAGACAAGATGGGATTGGCTGACTACAACCTTGGAAAACTTCTGGTTTTTCAACATTTAAATTTGGACAAAGGTTACTGTAACAGTCTAGGCTATTTAAATACAATTATTCTGTTTTAAAATACTTTTCTTAGATTAAATCTGTCTAAGATTGACTCTGTTTGTAAATTCAATATTTTGTTATAACTTTAAACATGTTGAGTCCAATATTAGATAGTATTTTCTAAGATTAGGCTCAAGCTTTAATGTGTGTATAAGGATTGGCTCCACTGTTATCTATCACTATATCTGAATTTGTGAGCATTATATATGACTAAAATATTCCAGCAAATCAGATATTTTGAAGAAGATTTAAACAAATCCAATGGTGAAACAATCTATGGAAACAAACAAGTGCTATAAAAGAGGTTTTACAATGGTTTAGCTTCTGAAGGAAGAGTGGATTAACTATCTGACTACTGGGTTTCTTAGCCTAGGCATAAACCTGTCATCAATGCAATCCTCTAAACCCTAGAAACAAGGAAAGGATAGATCCTGGATAATTTTTATTCACCTAGCTCAACCACTTTTTAATATAGCAAGAAGCCCTTCAGCTAGAATTTTCCTGTTCTAAATCATTTCAAATAATAGTTTTATCCAATATTGGAACAAATAACTCAGGCAAAACAAGAATCCATCAATTTAGTATGGCAGCAAACCTTTATTAATAAATATTTTACAGATTACAAGATTCAAAACAATGCAAAATATACTAATCTAGGGTAAAATTCTAGACAAGCTAATTTTTGCTAACTTGAAAAGGGGTTAGGTTAGGAAAATGAAACTTTCAGTAATGAATCCAGGGCCAAAAACATACTCTGGGAAGGTATTGCCAAGCTACTATGTTAACCCTCTTCTGATTCCCAAGTCTTAGAAATTTGCCTGCTTGACAGGTCTCTACAACTGGAACTTTGACAAACAACATTATAGGCTGCCTTAATTGTCTGTTTTCTTTTTTCTGGTTTTAGTTTTGAAAATGTAATTCCAGTAATTTGAGTAGAATTTTAAGCCATGGCAATGGAATTTTTTCTAAGTTTAGGTAATGAATTTGCAGATCGTTGAAACCTCACAAATTGGGAATGAGCAAAGTTGTGAAGCTGAAAGCACTATTCTTGTGCTTCATTCAATAAGAAGATCTATTTTGCAAGGTTTCACTTTTATAACACAAAGATCTTTAAAGGTCATGAAAGGTCAGTACCCACTAAAAGTAGAAGGGGTGGAGGTAGGCAGGGGAAAGGGGAGAAAAAAACTGTATGTTTTGAGGTTTTTGACCCCATACAACACAGATTTCTAAATAAACAAATTTTCTTTTTACACATATAGATAGCTTAATTATTCACTTTTGGTGAATATGTGGTGAAACTGGTGATTTTATTCAATGACTCCCATTGAGTCGTTTCTTGGTGAGACCCAAAAATGTATGCCCTCTGCATATATCCAAAGTCATCCCAACCACAGGGTGTCTTTGGACATACATGGGGCATTTCTGGACACTCATTAATTAATGCTTGTAATAATGTATTCAGATAATATTAATATTTATACAATTCATATAATATACAAGATAAATGTGACATTTAACTTATCTTATGGAATATTGGGCCAAATCACAGCCAAACACAAGAGCTTTGGCTGTTCACCCACTTCCTCCTACTGACCTACTGAAACTGGTGCAGGAAGCTTTGTGATAATTTCTTGAAAGTTAGTTTCTGGAATATCTTGACATTCAGGGAAGATGAACTTCCCACCAAACTTGCACAGGTAGTTCATTTTTGCTCCTCTGCCAGTTATTTCTTCAACTTCACCAACATAATTAACAGCAGAGTTTAGCTTCTTTCCACCATAAATTTTACAAGTACCAAATTTCAGCAAGAAAATTCTGTATGAGACTGAAGCTCACTGATACTTTGACCATGCAAAGACTTGTCATCCAACTCATGATTGAGGTTCATACCTGTGTCTGAAATGCTGTCTCCAGTTGTGTCAGCAATAAATGAAACCTTTGACTTTTTCTTTTTCTTAGCAAGCCTTAGCTCAGTCTCTGCTTCTAGTTTTCTTTTTTTCTGGTGTTTCCATCAGAGCTCTACTTTTGCTTTTCCTCAGGTTTTTGCATGAACCCACTTGCATTTGTGCCTTTGGATATTGTCTGATACATTCAGGAGTTAGGGTCATAGGAAATTTTGGTGTTGACCCATAATGACAGGAGACAAAGGACAAACTAAACCAGGTGAGGATAATCAATATTGGATGGATCCAGGGCATTCTGTTCAGGTGGGTCTGGGTGGTTATCACCTCAGCTGGCAGAAAATTGGCTTCTGTGAAAATTTTTGGATTTGGAGGCCAAAATTTCGATTTTCTTAAAACCAGCTGTAATGTTTTGAAGATTCAGCTTTTCCAGAAAGGAATGTTTGCAAAACTTTGCTACTTCATGTATTGTAATTCTCTGACCAGGTTTAATTGCATCCAATTGTTAAATGACTCCCTGATGGCATGTTTCAATGGTACATACACTGAAACATCAAAAGGGATGGAGATAATGGGAGCAATGGGGAGGAGAGATGTGGAGGTGGATGTCATTATCTTTGCACAAAGAAACTACTTCTTCTAAAATGTGGCTTTTGTGACTGTTAAACAAGAGTGAAACACTGCAATAGACTAAGCCAGTGCATCTTGGCAGCCCATCTCAATCCACTGCAATAGACTAAGCCAGTGCATCTTGGCAGCCCATCTCAATAAATCCTCTCTACAGCTTTGACTCTGGGAAAAACAAACACTGGTGAAATTGTCTGGCCAGTTGCAGATACAAAAGCATAGCATTTTTTTCCCCCTTTTTCTGCTGACATATTCAGTACCACATATTTTGCTCCTTTTTTAGCAATCACCTTTGGGGCCTGCAAAACTGTGGGTACTCCTGTTCTGTTGCAGTTCCAAATTTGACCAGGAGGAAAATGACACTTGCAAAACAACTTCTGAAGATTTTGAAAGAAGGCACCAATTGCAATGGCATTAAAGCCACCAGCATAAGCCTGGCTTGTATGCTCAGGTTTTCTGATGGACAAACTGGTTGTTCTGCTTGATGGCTTTAATCCAGTTCATCCCTGCTCTCTCATTCAGTTCCCAGCTTGACAAGAATATGCTTTTCAGTGATACTGCCCATTGGTAGGCTAACTTTCTTGTTGCACAGGGAGTCAGCCCATGGTTTAGCAGTGAGCATTTTTAAGGTATGCAGTGAGCTCTTTCTTGTTTTTGGGAGTAAAAACAAGTTTAATGCTCTGCTGAACACTGTCATTGTCATTATTGCTACCATTAGCACCACTCTGCTAAAGATCATGCATTTTTGCCTTGTGTCATGGCATCCACAAGGGTTCTCTTCTTAGAAGAAAATTCTTCTTCAGTTGCTTGAAATGACAAATTCCTACTTACAAACTGAATAACCACATGCCTGACTAATTCTGAATCAGGAAGACAACTCTGCTTTCAACAACAATTGATAGCTTCAAACCAAATCTTGACAAGGATTCAAATTTCAACAACAATCAATAGCTTCAAATAAAATCTTTACAAGGACTGGAAACAAAACCATGGCTCACTCAATGGAATGCAGCAGATATCCTGTAGGC
Organism: Artemia sinica; assembly: GCA_027921565.1. NCBI lineage: Eukaryota > Metazoa > Arthropoda > Branchiopoda > Anostraca > Artemiidae > Artemia > Artemia sinica. Next base: position 59,203,045 of record CM051256.1, on the reverse strand, counting down.
CCATCATCACTAACTGGCATACATTGGTTTTGTTCATATCACTAGCAAGTGCAATTTAAGGTTATTTTAATGTAAAAATATAGTTCTGAAACCCTCCATAAAAGAATATTATAATCCTCTGCATCTGAAGAAAATAACATAGAACTTACATGGATCATGCCACTTCATGCTTTGAGGCATAGAATGGAAAGAATCCTGCAAGTCTTCTATAATGAAACTGGAATACTTTCAATTTCCTTTAGCTACATCTAATTCTAAACCTGACTGCAAGAAGCATCTAGAGTCACCCTCAAGAAAGTGTCTAGATTAACCCCAAAAAGTGTCTTGAGTCACCTCTTATTGATGCCATTTCAAAAATCTTTTTTTTTTTGTAGATAATGTTTTGTACAAAATGGGTTCTAAAAAAAGAACCCAACATTTACCGATAAAATTGCCATGCAAATAGCAGGGGCATATGTCATCTGATCCTGCTGAATTATAGCCAAAGAGCAACAATAACTAAGAAAATATTCAACAAAGACTATATGTGTCAGGATTTCTAGCAAGTATATAAAAACTACTTTACCTCTTTCCATACTAGGCTCTCTTATCTAAAAATTTGAAACTTGCAGAAGGGCATCTTGTGGGAGTTTTTTGAATAGATTAGCTCAAAAACTTTTGACAAGAGGTCTTATGTATATACTTTACATAAGAGGTCTTATGGATATACTTTAGTCTGTAGATCGATTCCTGAAAGTTTTATTTTTGTAACCTAAACCCTTTCCAAGATAGCAAAAAGTAGCTTGTCTAGACTTTTACTGCCTAAATTAAAAAATAACAAAAAAAGAAATCAAGGTTAACATTGCTGATCTTTTTTAATTGTTTCCTTAAGAAGAGCTATCCAACTGCATCATCAGTATAAAATATTATGAGAATATTTGAATTTTGGTGTATATTTATCTATGAAGATGGGGGGGGGTCAAAGTGAAACAATGTGCTATCAAGAATGAAAAAAAACAGTTAGACCTATTTATTACTGTTTTACAGCAGTTTTCAGAATTGTTCAATGCTTTCTTTGAATGGTCCCAAATTTTAAGCATTACCTATAAAATATGATTAAATATTAGCCACTGTCTGATTAGAGGCTTTGCCTTTGGCCTATAGCATTGGGATCTAGTCTACTACATTCATTCTAAAAAGCTTCTGTCACCTAGCAAACTCACTTGCTCAGCTATTTGACTAAATTTGGTAAAATTACACTTTAGCTACTTTTGGCTATCTTGGAAAGGGGCTAGGTTAGGAAAATGAAACTTTCAGGGATGGGTCTACAGGCTAAAGTATGTCCTGGAAAGGTGTACCTACCTCCACTCCTTCTCCCTGACCTTGATGACCTTTAAAAATATGTATAGGCCTATTATAAAAGTGAAACCTTGCAAAATAGATCACAAAAAATAGAGTACAACAAAATTCTTTTCAACTTTACAACTTTGCTCAATCCTGATTTATAAATTTTTAAAGATATGCAAATACATTTCCTAAATTTGAAAAAAAAAAAACAAAAAAAAACATTGATTTGGTTTAAATTCTAGGCCTACTCAAAAAATAGGAATTATATTTTCAGAACTAAAACCAGAGAAAAAGAAACTGAGAACTCAAAATTAAGGTAAAATGCTGTTTAGTCAAAACTTCAATGGGTATAGATCTGTTAAGTAGGAAAATTTCAGAAACCTCTAGAGGGAGGAGTGGAGGTAGGTACTTCAAAACCGGGACATACTTTAGCCTGTATAACCATCCCTGAAAGTTTTATTTGTTTTTAACTTAACCCCTTTCCAAGATAGCCAAAAGTAGAATTTTGTCCTAAATTTTTTTTAGCCGTTAGCTTCAAGGGATCAGTATAACATTACGTATATGTGATGTAGTATTTTTCAAATTCTCTTGCATTTCTAAATTTCAATTTCGTTCTGTTTGACTAGCAAACGTTGCTAAACAGATCTAACTTGCTATGTTAGAAAGGCTTATTTAAGCGTCATCTGACAGGAGGGCGAATTTTGGCCGTAGTCACGTTCTATTTTTATAATGGAATTTTGCAATGGATCAAGCCATAGACGAAATATATATATATATATATATATATATATATATATATATATATATATATATATATATATATATATATATATATATATATATATATATATATATATATATATATATATATATATATATATATATATATATATATATATATATATATATATATATATATATATATATCTATATATATATATATATATATATATATATATATATATATATATATATATATATATATATATATATATATATAGATATATATATATATATATATATAATATATATATATATATATATATATATATATATATATATATATATATATATATATATATTATATATATATATATATATATATATATATATATATATATATATATATATATATATATATATATATATATATAGATATATATATATATATATATATATATATATATATATATATATATATATATATATTTATATATATATATATATATATATATATATATATATATATATATATATATATATATATATATATATATATATATATATATATATTATATATATATATATATATATTATATATATATATATATATATATATATATATATATATTTATATTTATATTGAATTGAACAATGAATTGAACATTGGTAGTAGATGCATTTTAAAAGACTGAAGGGCGCTATACCATTTCTCTTCCTAAAATCCTCCAAACCATGATCACAAGGGCTGCTCAATCAAATTAGGGGCCATAAAATATTAATAGTAGACGGCTTCTATGGAAAATTACTAGTCCCCATTGCTCTCTTGTGGGTTCAAAGCAATTATAGTGTAACATGGCTCAATCTTTGTCTTTTCTGGTAAGGAGCACCATTGGGGCCAAACATAAAGATGTTTGAAGGTAAAACAACTATACTATTAAGTAAGATCAAAAAACACTGAAACTATGTTTCTTTGCGCTAACTCCCTGAAATTTTCTGATTCTAATTCTAAACGGAACAGAAGTTAATAAAATGTGTGAATGAAAGTAAAAACGGTTGTTTAAAACTTTTGGTTGTTGAATGGCTTTCTCGAAATGTTGTTCTGACGTAACTTACGAATTAACCTATGTAACGAACCACTATATTCGTATATTTTTATTTCGTATATTAGGGGGTTCACCCCTAGTCAATACCTTGCTCTTTGCGCTAAAGTTCAAATTCTGCTTCAATTCTTTAAGAATGATCCCTTAAACACAAAGGCCGTTAATTAGAATAAATAGTTCTAGTTCTAATGACAGAACAAAAAAAAACTTTAGCGTAAATTGCGAGGTAATGACTAAGGAGTGAACCCAATCTTATATGTGGTAATTTCTGTTCGTTTTGAGTTTTGATGTTGCTCCTTACTTTCAGTTGAAAAAATTGTTTTTTTTATATTTAATTTCTTATGTTTTTTAAATAATGCTGGAAAATCCGAAGTCCCCTTCATTGCAATGTCCCTTCCCCAATGAAAACTTCTTCCAAGGAAAGATCCTTCCATTTAACTTTAATATAATTTTGTTATATTGTCTCCTTCTGAAACCCAACAATCTGGTAGGCAGTTTTGGCTACTTTAGTCTCAAAAGTTAATGAACTCCCTCGGAAAATTGACGGCTTTTTAGAGAATGCGACGCATTCAGGCCCTGATTGGCCAGCTAGAATTGATACCAACGTAACAACTAACCCTGCCCCAGCTCTTACGTTTGCCGTTGTAATAAAAAACCGTCCTGCAAACCTGACCTCGCCTAATGCTTGTAAGGACTTGTCGATAAACTTTGCCCTGAGGCCTCAGGTGAAATAACTGAACTTAAAAAATCGGCTTCGGAATTGAAACTTGTTTTTAAATCAAAGCGTGCAGCAAACAAAATTGGCGAGAATACTAATAACAGTGCCTTGCGTATCTCGGTGAGTGTGAAATCCCCACTGTTTATACGGATCCTGAAAGGTGTACCGATCGAATACAATCAGAATCAAGTTAAATCTCTTGTACCAAACTGCGTGAAAGTTTCACAGTGCGGAAAGTCCCGAGTGTTTAAAGTCTACTTTGAGTCGAAACAAAACCTGGATCAGTTCTTGAAAGTGTCTGTGAAAGTTGGCTACGAAAAGCTTTCTGCAAAAAGCATTTGTATACCTCCCAAAGCGTTGTTTCTCGTGTCATAAAACTGGGCATCTGTCCTCGCAGTGCTCTAATTGGGCCCTTTGCTCTCGCTGTGGATCATGCGATCACGCCTCCAACAGTGCCTCTCCGTGTTCGGAAAAAAAATTTTCTGTCTAGAATGTAAAGCTGCCGGCCACACTTGTTATAGTGTAAAGTGTCATAGTAACAACAGTCAACTAGCAAAGCCCAAGATATGATATGTATGTGTCTACTACTGTACAAGCTGTACTTCCGTGGAATATTAATGGTGGACTTTTAGTCAAAGCTTCAGTGATAAAAGGTTTGCTTTCGAATTGTGACGTATTGTGCTTGCAAGAACACTATTTGACGAGTCAAAGTTTAGGCCTTCTGAAAATTGACAATAAATTTACTAGCTATTCGGTGCCCGCTAAACGATCCACTTCCGATGGTCACCCCTCGGGCGGTATTGCGATGCTTTTTAGGACCTCGTGTCGGTCGAGTACTTTTGATTCATGTGATTTTTTCTTGCTGTCCGCGAAGAAGAGCATGATATTGCAAACGTCTATCTCCAGACTGATTACCGCAATAACCGATCGGAATTTTTATTTACTTCTGCGTGTGAGAAACTAGGGTCTTCCCTTTCAAAGATTCTCCTTTTAGGCAAGTGTTGTATTATTATAGGAGATTTTAACTGTAATTTAACTGACGCCTCGTTATTGTATATACTTTTATTTTTTCTGGTATTTTCGACGATTGGCTTAGGATATTGCCGAAAGATCTTGATTACACTTACGCACACCATTCAAGTCACGTGTCGAACCTCGACCATGTAGTTTCTTCTAAAAATCTCCAAGTGTCACCTGTTCACGTCGTTACTGATTTTCAACTATCAGACCACCTTCCAATATCTGCATCTATTTCTTAATCTTGTGCTCAGTCTACTCCCACCACACAACCGCACTAGCCCCACGCCAAATTTTACAGGGATTGGAAAAACATCCAAGGCGATCTTTTTGCTGCAGTTACTAATTCTGTCCTACATAAATTCATGTTCCGTTCCAGCTGCTCATGAGAAATCCACAAGTTTATGCAAATGAAATACGGGTGTTGCTAGATATCTTTACTGCACAAATTTGCCATGCTCTGCGATGCGCGGAAAAAGCCGCTATAACCTCTTAAACATATACGTCGGGATGTCACGAGGTATTGATCCAGTAATCCTAGCCTAGTTGAAGCTTGGAGAAAACCCAAATTTTGGTACCATTTGTGGCTCCAGTGGGACCTTCCTCGCTCTGGCTGGGTTTCTGACATTCGTCGATCTACCAAAAGAAAGTTTGCAAGAGTACTATCTATCCAAATGAACCCAAAGAGTTGAAGAGACATCCCAGCAAGCTTCTCTGTCTCAACCTTCCTTCTGGAGAAATTTATCAAGAGATCCTCCTAGTCACTAGGCCCACCTATCTGCTCAAGTTATTCCTGGTTCCGAATGGAATTCATACTTCTCTGCTGAATTCTCCCCACCAGATGCCGCCCTACAGTCCGAAAATGAAGATAAGCTTGATAAATTTCTGTCTAGTTGTCTAACCGACAATTTTGTTGTTTCGGTTGATTCTGTACTGCGAGCAATCCAACGCCTAAAGCGTAAGAAATCTTCTGGTATCGATAAAATGAGCGCTCTTCACATTCTGCATGGAAGCGAGCTTCTGGTAAACCATATTGCTCTTTTGATGCGGATGATTGTTACCAAGGAGTTGTATCTTCTTCTTTCTCAATCGGAGATCTCACTCCAATTCCAAAGAAAGGTAAACTCGCTACCCAGTGCTCGTCCTTCCACCCTATAACAGTGGCTACTACTTTCTGTAAGCTTTTTGAACTTCTGTTCATTGACCATCTGAACACGAAAATGCTATGTTCCACCTTACCAATTTAGATTCCAGCTATGTCTCGGTTGTGCTCACGCTTTGTCGGTTGTCGCGAACGCACTGATCGATGCTGATGCATCAGGCGAAAACTCTCGTTTTGGCCGGGAATGATGTTCGTAAAGCGTTTGACTCTCTGATTCATGCCACTATGCTACTCCATGCAGCAAAACGTGGAGTGAGCCTTTTATATATCAAAGCCTCTTCGAGACATGTAGTATCGTCTTAAATTTCGCCTAATACTTCACCCATTAGCTAAAGTTAAGGGCTCTAAAGTCTACACACCAACCCGTAATATTTTGGTAAATGTCGAAAAGGTACCCTTCAAGGTGCTCTTTCTTCCCCTTCACTCTTCAATAATGGAGTTCTTGGTGCACAGTCAGCTGTTTCCTCATCTTTCATCTTTGCTGGTCTTGACTTATCTCTCGTATGTTATTCATACGACATTCTGAATTTGAGCCGCACTATCCAGCACATTAGCAAGATTTTCGCAACGCTACAATCTGAGTATACAAAACTAGGTCTTCAGTTCAATGCTGAAAAGTCCGAAGTTGTATTCTTAAACTGGAAGCAAGCATCGCCTAAGGATATTCCTCTCGGAAATAGGATGATTAAGCCAGTAGATCGTATCACCTACCTTGGTCTTTTCATTGGCTCGTCAATAATTCACACGCTACAACTATTAATTACTCACATTGATCGTAGAGTTGGGTTATCATATGCGCCTTTTGTAACTAATAAGTTACGCTTCAACCGCCATCTTCTTTCGAAACTTTTTAACTCTGTCTCTCTCTACCACGTTATCTGTACGTACCTCCGTTTTGGAAAATGCTCACAAATTCAAACAAGTCAAGAATTCGTTCAGTTTTCTTCCGGCTCACAAAATATCTTTTAAGTTTTCCCTCTTGGACCCGCAATTCTTATCTAATTAGAAAATTCAGCATTTCTGACCCCATTATAGCTGTGGAAAAGCAAATTATTGGTTATAATCCCCGTTTAAAGACGTTGAACCATCCTTGGTCGTTAGTGGTGGCCCAGTAGTTAAGATGCATTTGTTGTGTTTTTTTTTTTTTAAGTGTTTGTTTTTTCGCGCTTAGTGTAAATTGTTGCAATTTTAAACTGATTGATGATTTAGTCTCTTTTTGTTTGAGTAAAATTTAAAGTGACGCTGGTTATTCTAAATTTTTGGCGTCAATTTTCTCTGAAAATATATTGCATAAATTACTAATAATTTATTTTTATTAATTATCGGTTCTTTTAAGCATTTTTGTTTGCGTAAAGATTTAAAAGGATTCTTGATTGAATAATTTCCTTGTTTCTGATATCTATGTAGTAAATGAATCATTTGTTGAGAATGATCTGATTTCAGGACCAGCGGGCGAAAGTGTCGTTTAACTGTTTTACTGTTTCTTGTCATATTCACACTAGTTGATATGATTATCTATTGTATGTTTTTAATTCACTGATGATTATTTGGTTTATTTTTTTTTTAACAATTGCGGCTTGATGCAATGATGCTCATATTGCTTATGTTTGTTCAGTAGTTAGGAGCCTAAACAAAGAAACATGTCGCTTACCTGCAGTGTAGTGTATAATTGAGTTGTTCTTTCTCGTTTTTGTAATTTGTTCTAAGAGCTGATTTAGATCTTACCTCCAGCGTTTATCACTAAAAACCACATGTATAACAGCTAAGTTTATGTGTATTTCTTCTTCTTTTTTTCCGTTTATTACTTCATCTTTTCCTTTTTGTATGACGGGTTTTCCAATAAATAATAATAATAAATAAACACACATCCATGATTTTTTCTTCTGGTAAAAAAAATTACAAAGCTCCACATTTTTGCAGATATGAGCTTAAAACTTCGATAGTAGAGTTCTCTGATACGTTGAATCTGATGGTGTGTTTTTCATTAAGGTTATATGAATTATAGGTTTTTTTTCACCCTTTTTTCAAAAATAAAGCAAATTTTCTCAGGCGCGTAACTTTTTATGGGGTAAGACTAAACCTAATGAAACTTATGTATTTGAAATCAGCATAGAAATTTTCTTTTTTGAGGTATCTATTGGTATCAAAATTTCGTTTTTTAGAGTTTTGGTTACTATTGAGCCGGGTCGCTCCTTACTTACAGTTCGCTACCACGAACTGTTTGATTTAAGGAATTGATAACATCTACATCTACATCTACTATGTCCCGAGTATATAAAATAGTATTTCTTTTAAATTAATAAAGTGAAAATAATGTGTTTTTTTTTCTTATAAAAGTAAAAATTGGAAACCAAAACGGATAGAAACTCTCCTGCATTTGAAATAGGCTCATGGTCCTTCAACACCCGTTTTTTTTCCCACTGTAGTTCAAAAAACTGAAAACATTTTAGATTAGAAAATATAGAGCTAGTGGGTAATTGTAAATTATTAATTTACCGTTCAAACACTTCAACTAAAAACTTTACTTTTTTAAGCAAATACAAATGAATAGTTCTTTCAATTTTTTAGGCAGTCTGAAATAATGAATGAACTTTTTATTAAATTGCTCTTCTTTTAAAGTATTCGTTCTCAAAGCAATAGTGTAAGAAAGTCGAACTTTAGCATTAAGAGTGCGAGGATTAGATAGTGGAAACCCCCATCAAGTTTTACTAATTAATTTATTTATTTACTTATAGAGAACCAGCCTAACCAAAAGAGGACGAAGGTCTGAAAGTGAAAACAAAAGCAAACAAAACTAGAAAGCAAACAAAAAAAAAAAAAGCAAAAACAAAACAAATAGCAGCAGACATTACAAAGAGCAAATAAAGATAAAAGTGCAATTAAACAGTACATCAATCCCTGCGTTAAATACATCACCTTACCACTTTAATTACTTTGAATATAACTTTAATTAATAAACCTGGACATCATTATTGACGTGAGCAAGCGAACAAACTGCCCCTTGTCGTGCTATTTTTAACACCGATATCAGTATTCTTCAAAGAAGAAGAGCCGTATGCTTATGTGGTGGAAGCTTCAAGTAGTTGACTGACCATGATATACCTAAGTATGGGAATGATATCTTCGTTCAAGCCATGCTTACCAGTCTTAAGAAACACTGCAGAGTGTATAAGTAAATCTATTGTACGTCTAATATCTTGAACAGTAAGAGTTGAGCTTTCATCTACTGATTTCGAGTCCACAAGTGCCATTGCTACTACAATAAGTGCTTCGGCGTCTAGCTCGTTCAGACGAATGGGGAAACGCCCAAATAGGTCGGTAAACCCATCGGTTTTTTCTATGGTACAGATTGGTTTTGGGGCTAGAAATTTTTTTCTAGTTTCCATATGGTACCGATCGGTTTCTTATTTGTCGGTGAGCAAAAATGAGCAAGTATTTTTTGAAAGTGGCTAACATGTCAACTGTTAAGCATGCGAAAACTCAAGATTTGGTGGTTCTTATCGAAAACCATCAGTTTTTATCCAACAAAACACAATGCTTTGCATAAAACTTAAACATAAAAGGACAATACTTGACAAGAAAATACGCTAAGCTTAGCGACTTGGTGCGTACAAGTGCATGTTGTTAGTGATTTCTAGGAAAACTTTTGCACCTATCGTTTGAACACATTTCCCTCTTATTGATCGATATTTTCTCGTCAATTTTCCCATGGGTCGGACTGGACCATCATTCAGTTCTTTGTTTTATTCCAAATTTGTGTGGGGGCTTATAACAAATTATTCGCAGATCATACCAGAAAAAAAACAGTCGAAAAGTTTATAGAGCAAGATTTCAATAGTGATGGGTCAAAGAGAGGTACACTGAGAATCAGCAATTCCTTTCCTAGAACTGGGAATAAGGTCTCCAGCCTAAAATGGTGAAGGCGCAGTGACTGCAAGAATATCATCCACATCAAAAGTAACGGCGTTGACTTCTGAATGACTTTCATTTTAACATTCATATCAACTTTTAGATCGGGTTGGTATGGCGTTATGCATCTTTGGTGCAAAGGTAAGAAGATATCCAATTCCCTGTTATACAGATCTTGAAGATGAATTTCTTGCTCTTTAGTTTTATTTGTTTAAAATAGCTTTTTAAATTTGATTTCTATTCTTTTCCATATTATATTGAAATGTTTTCAAAGGGTTCACCTCACGAAATATAGTTTGAATATCTCATATGCTCTCATTGGAATACCTATTTTGACTTTCAAACTCACATCATGGTTTTCAGAGATTAAATCGCTAGCCGAAGAGGCAAAAAATGGATTTTGTTACCTAAAAATAATTTCCAATTCATAAAAATGGCACCAAAGCTTTGGAACCAAACCCTTTTAGTTTTCTGTCACTATTGATTTGATTCGAACCGCCACTGAGATAGACTACATAAGGAAAAGGTATGAGAGACTAAATCCATTACTCAAGACTACTTTTTCTCTTGAGAGTTAATTACAAAATTTTCAATGTAGTCATGTTTTTTCTGAAGTTACCAATTATTCATTAGATCTAAAATGCAGCACTGGCAGAATTTTCCGGAATGTATTTAAAAGAAAGGTTCTTGGAATCCCAAAATATTTATGGATACAGTTTATGTCACGGACAGATCTAGAACAAAATCTGGCGAGGGGATGTTACAAGGGTGCCAATGAGCAAAATCTTGGCGGGGGGGGGGGCAATGTTACAAAGGTGCCAAAAATTGACCTAATTGACAAATTTATTCTTAAAAAAGTGAAAAAAAAAAAAAAAAAAAAAAAACAGGGAAAGAGGGTGCCAGACAATACCCTGGGGGGCCAGGGGTCAACCAGGTCCCCCTGGATCCGCCAGTGGTTTATGTGCAACCAAAACTGTTAGTATAACATTCCATCTTTTCTTATGCAGTTCATTGGTAAACTTTTACATTTGTAGCTAATTTTCATATGTTGAGGTTATTTCCCTGGAATGTCTTTTGAAAAAACCTAGGCACCTCAATTTAAAAAAAATTTCTTTGCAATCCTAAGTTCAAAATGAATGATAAGCCTATCTTTCTTTAAACATTTTATTGGTCAGTCCTTCACCAATTCTGATAAGCTATCAGAATGAGAAATTCTCTATAACTTTGGGTCTTTTTTCGAGCGCTGGCCAGTTAGTGCTATTTTGGTAGCTATAAATGTTTTTTTTTAGTTTTGATTAAAATGGCTATTTTGACACTTTCACCTAGCAGTTTTGTTTGGCCATGATGGGTCTTTGAACAAATTGAGGCATTCTGGGGGTCTAATTGCCCTCCAACCATTTTTAATCTTAAAAGGACATTTGACAGTGAGATTTGAATTCAATTGATAGCGTTTCTAGGATTTTCTTACCTGTGGTTCGTCACAATGAAACTAGCCGAAAAATTAAGAACCAAATCATATACCCATGATACGAAACATGAGATTTTCGTCTTTAGGGGCGTGAAGAATCTTTGAATGGACTCTCGAGCATCAGAATTTGAGGGTGTGTTTTGAACGGCGTTGGATACCTTTTTTAGAGTTGCTTTCTCTTTTTTGTAAAATTATGTAAAACTACTTGTACCTTGGTTTCTGCTGGGCATTTTTGAAACCAAATGCTGTTACATATTTGAGATCAACTGGAAATTATTTACTTTATATTCAGTTTTTAAAAATTTTCTTATACTATTGGCCTCAGTTGAAAAAATTTATAATTTATTATCACAAACTGTTTGATATTGACACTCAAAGAACTATTTCTCAGGTGTTGCATGTGCTTCTGATAGCCTGTTCAGACGCAAAGGGAACCAATGGATACGAACAAAAGTATGCAAACGATAGGTGCAAGATTTTCTCGAAACATGTATTAGTGGGCATTTTCTTTGACCAAAAGTTTGGCGAAAAACTTTAAAACATGCCATCAGATACCTTGGATTTAGAAGCTGCAATGTATTTTGTATTTTCTGTTGTTGCAGTAGCTAGTGGTTCTGAATAAGATTCACAAAACATAGAAATTTCGCGTGCTTAACAATTTCAAGCTTTCCACTTTCATATATACTTGGTCATGTTTGCTCAACCACACACGAAAAAGTGATCGTTGCTATAAGGAAACTAAAAAAAAATTCCTAGCCCCAAAACCAATCAAAAGCATGGGAAATACTAATTGGTTTTTCATTGGCGCCGATTGGCTATTGAGCTTTTCCTACATGCGTCTGAACGGGCTGTGAAGGTTGTTGAAGACATAAGGGAAAAAGTTGCCCCTGAAAAAATCCAAGAAGACTAAAGCCCAAAGACAGTAGAGGTATATAGATTGAAAAAGAAAAGAGGTGTAGCTCTTTAGTTTTTGCTCCTTGTTCTATTCTAAAAGTATAGCGTGACTCCAACTAACGTAAGAACCTGACTGCAAGATATTTGAAGAAACTGGGCCTCTTTTATCTACCTTTTTGAATACAGGATAAGACAGTGTCTACTCTAAAAAGCCCATCATTGGATTTAATGCAGAGAGATTTACTTCTTATGTCAAGTAAAGAACAAAAACATAAAAAGAATAAACAATACAAAACAATAAACAAATCTCGAAAACTAAACACCAATCAAACTAACACTAAAATATAGAATGGACGGTCTGCTCTGTTGCACTCAGGGCTTCCACTGTCAAATATTAAAATTCGGGGACAAGCCTTAAAAACTCGGGAATTCCGGGGACAAGTCTTCAAGATTCGGAAAATTTTCGGGGAAAAAACAAAATGGAATTTCGTCGCTAAAATTCGGGAGCCAAAATCGGTTTTAGCTTTGGTTTCAGGCTCAAGTAGGGCATGTATCCGCGTAGTAAATCAAGCCTTTTAGAGAGTAGGTCTTAGAGCCAGAGCACGGGATTGGAAACCATAGCTGAAAACACTTATTGCTGATATTGCGGCAAAACCTTCGAAATTGTAAAAAAAATAAAAAAATAGTGAACACATGTGAACTGTAAATACCAGCAGCAGTTTTTCATTCAGTCATTAATCTCAGCAATTTATTAATAATATTTAAAAACAAATATTGTGTGCGGTTTCTAGATATGTAAATTAAATAGACAAAGTTCAACCTATAAGTATGGGGCAGCATTAAAACTTAAAACAAATAAGAACTAAATTAAACAAGTAAATTTAAACTTAAATTAAAAGGGAATTTCGACTACAAATGACAAATTATTGGTGTTTCATGCTGATTCTAAGGTTTTAGGTGGTTATCCCCCGGAAAATCCCCCCCCCATGGAAAAAACTGGAAAGTACCCCTCCCCATCACAAAAAATACCCCGTAGAAAATACTCTCCCACTGAAAATACCCCGGCGAAAAATACCCCCGCGGAAACTACCCTTGCGGAAAATACCCCCTCGGAACATACATTTTTTCGTTATTTGGTTCAAATATGCTTTCCTTTCTGTTGGTTACCTCATAATTACTATATAGTCACCGATTAACCCCCCCCCCTTCCACCATCACTGCGGCCATCCGTGTTTCAAATATAGTACTTATTACAGTTTCATTTTTTATATCAGCCCATCTAATGCTTGGACATGATAGATATAGGCTACGAATCATATAAAAGGCTCTTATTCTTTTTTTTCACACTAACATTATTTGGCATTATTAACCGACAGTTCGTGGTAAATAAGTCCAAAAATAATATAAAACTTGACAAGAAAACAATATGAGCCTAATAACCAAATTTGTACTTTAAGCTGTAAAAGGGAAATTTTCTTATGAATAATATTTTTGGGGTCACTTCCGTTTAAATCCCTATTCCCCGACCTTGTACATAGTCTATAGCCAAATTTTGCTTCATTAGGAGGGGGAGGGGTGGGGCATTTTTTGTGGTAAGAATATGGTATTTAGGGACAGTTCTCCCGATAAATAAATTATACCCCACAATTTCTTTAAATTGTTTTGTTTTTATCTCAGAATTAGCCTTCATACAGCGTCACTAAAATTGTTCAAGCATTAGAAGTTGTAAAGGTAGGCCTAGACATTTAAACAAGTTTACTTGGCTATCCCAAATTTGAGCAGAAGATGTTTTCAGTAAAATTTCCTTCGCCTAACTAACAGCTTTGTAAGACTGTAAAAAGATCCTACAAATGAAGTTGGAAATATTAGGTCCAATGAAAATATTACACGGGTGAAGGGACCAGAATAATAATTGTGAGGGGAGTACTGACAAATGCAATTCTCAGACAAAAAAGAAAAGAACTTAAATTTTACACACCGAATGAAAGAAAAAATTTAAGTGATAAGAATTTCGGGCAAACAGATCGATTCCTTCTATATATTATGCCTTCAATCATTAAGAATTACACATTAATACAGTATGTCCAAAATCAAAAATAGCAAAAGAAAACAAAATTTAAACTTATGAATCGGTTTTCAAAAAACAATTCTCCCTCTTTAGAAGTTCAATTTTAAAACCCAAAATTCAACCGAGCGTTCAACAAAGTAAAATTCTTGTCTAATTTTGTCGAGATTGCCTTGATTACGAATGACATAAATGTAAGAATCTTAATAGCGTTTGGAATACTGCATTCGAAATTGTTTAATCTAAATATAGTAAAATGATAGTGTTGTGTAGATATGAAGAACCGTCTATACTTAAATTGTATCGGTCTATCCCTAGTGTAATCACTAGGGATTGGGTGACACCGTGATTGGTCGATTTTCGGGGAAATTTCAGGGCTTCGGGGAACCAAATATTTTTGGGGGGAGACACATAGATTTTCGGGGAAATCCCCGAAAATTCGGGGATAGTGGAAGCCCTGGTTGCACTAAAGATGTGGAATTGGCCTTTTCAGGACAAGTAATCCTGAGCGTTCCATTACTTGTCCGACTAATTTCTGACGTCACGTCCACCCTCATGAAACGCTTTGATTAGTAATTCTACTTGTCCGGACAAGTAATGGAACGCAGTATAAGAGACCAGAAAAGATATTGCCACAAATTTTATAGCTTCTTTGAAATTTACGTTAGTCTTTCAGAAGCAGCATAATTCATTACACTCTGAAATTTTAATACGATATAAAACTTTTTCTGTTGCTCAGTAATGTGGTCTGCTATTATTCAGCAATGGCTAGATTTCATTCAGCAACATACAGTTTAATAAAATTCTAACGTTAGTTATAATTTTTCAGCTATATGTGCCAAAAATTCATATTTGTTCTTAAAAATAACGGCTGAATATGAGAGTTTGCCAAAAAGTCTATGGGCTGTTTACTGATGTGCTGATGGCTAGGTTCTTCAAATCTGAATCAGGAGCTAAGAGGGCTATGCCCAAGTCACATCTATCAACAGAAAAGCCAAGTCTTAAGAATTATATGAACTTTTTCTTGATTTTAAAGTCACACTTGTATTTCTGATGATGAGAATTAAAATGGTCGAATATTAGTCTGAAAAGTTTGCACCAATAATAATTTGTTCCAAACCATTCTCTACTAATAGAACGGCTTCTTTTCTTGTATTATATTCCTGTAGTAGCTAGAAAAACAACTGTTTTAAGATTTTATTTTTTTTAGTTTCAAATAATCATGACTTTACTCTGATTGATCAGTCAAAAACTCTATGCTTTTATCCACAAGTGAGACTATAAAGTAGCACAAGCGCAACGTTTGAAACGACACCTATAACAAAAGAAACAATAATGAATCTTCTTCATAATTCCAGAAGAAATAACTAAAATCCTTCCAATTTTTTCTAGAATCACTAACAAAAAAGTAAGTGAACGGCAGTTAATTTTCAAATGTAGCCTTGAGGTTGTAGAATTGAGGTAGAATATCTTAAGCAATTTCTAGAATTTTCTTTTGGAGAGTTAAACCACTAAATATTTACCACATTTTTGCTTCAGAAGAGGCAAATCACTAAATATTTAGGCTACTCAGAAAAGTTCTATTTCTTATGCTAGGATTAGAGTGGCTTCCATCTTTGACTTCCTAGGCTACATTCCTCTTTAGAGGGATATCTTTAAGGCTCATATCTTTAAGGCTCTCCTTCCTTGTTTGCTTGGCTGCTCTGTAGGCTTAAAGTTGGAAATGTCCACAGAGCAGAAAAATTCTTCTTTAGCTACTTTTGGGTATCTTGGAAAGGGGTTAGGCTTGGAAAATGAAACTTTCAGGGATGGGTCTACAGGCTAAAGTATGTCCTGGGAAGGTATTTTGAAGTACCTAACTCCACTTCTTCTCCCTCTAGAGGGTCCTGAAATTTGCCTACATGACAGGTCTAGGCCTAGGCCTATACCTATTAAAATTTTGACAAAACAACATTTTACCTTAATTTTAAGTTATCAGTTTCTTTTTCTTGGGCTTTAGTTCTGAAAATGCAATTTCTGTTTTCAGTAGAACTTTAAGCCATATCTATGCTTTTTTTTTCATTGAGCAAAGTTGTGAAGCTGAAAATTTTTTTGTTGTTCTTCATTTAAGCAGAAGATATATTGGTAAAATTTTTACCAAATCATATTATTGAGTTAGGAGTAAAGTGAATACACCATTTGATGCCTTTTTTTTATGCTGATTACAAATAAAATAATCATTTCTATCAGAAATGAATTTTTAGCCCCCCCCCCCTTCCCTATACATGCCAATTCAGGGTATATATTTGTTTATTAGGGGGATGGGGGTAAACTTTAAACTTACCTTCCATTTACATCAGAAATAAAATTTGCCCCCCTCCCTAATGTAGAAATATATACACTGAATTGGCAGATATAGGGGGGGGGGGGCTAAAATTCATTTCCAATAGAAATGATTATTATATTTGTAATCAGCATAAAAAAGGCATTGAATGGTGTATTCACTTTATTTGAAACTCAATAATATAATTTGGTAAAAATCTACCAATATATTTTGCATGGTTTCATTTTTATATCACTCAGATTTTTAAAGGTCATAAAAGGTTAGGATCCTCTAGAGCAAGAAGGAGTGGAGGTAGGTACTTCAAAATACCTTCTCAGGACATACTGTAGCCTGTAGACCCATCCCTGAAAGTTTCATTTTCCTAACTTAAACTCTATCCAAGATAGCCAAAAGTAGGCCTAGCTAATGTTGAATTTTAAAGTAAATTACATTACTTTAAATTACCTTAAATCACAGCTTGGAGCAAATTTAAGGATTTTCCATCCTTGTAATGCTCCGTGATGACATCTAATGGTTTTTTTTTTTTTGTTTGTTGTGATTTGCTTGCTACATTCAGGTTGTAGACTCAGCAGCTTCCCAGTTGTAGAGGAACTCCCTGCTGTTGCCAATCTTTGTCAAGTTACATTGTGAGTCCTTAAAGGGCTCAAAACAGCCCATAGTCACCAAAAGTTTAAAACATTGTTTTTTAAAAAAAAAACTGGCTGGTGATAAAAATATTGTCATTTGTTGCTGATTCAGAAATAATAGGCTACTAGCCTAATTGTTTTTTTTTTTTAGTCTTTATAGTAAGATATTATTTTGAAAACAAATTTCAAGGAGTTTTTAAAAAGAGCTAGAAGGTAATGTTTATATTAATAGATTATTCAGATAGCTAAGAACTTACCTCTATAGTCAGAATTCCTCATACCTCTATAGTCAGAGCATCCTGAATTTAAATTTAATATTCATTTGCATCAGAAATGAACTTTATCCCCATCCCTGTATATACAAATACAGGGTATATATTTGCACATTAGGGATATAGGTGGGGGTAAAGCTAATTTCTGATGCAAATAAATGTTAAATACAGATTCAGGATGGAATTCTGACAATAGAGGTAAGTTTTAATGTTACCTTACTCCCAACCTGCAAATATTTTTAATGGTTTCAGGCTATTTTCTTTGTTTCCAAAATATTTTTTGGTATATTTCTAGGTAGCACTATGATTTAGCTACAATGAAAGTGAAAAAATTATCCCCACCCCTTAATGTGCAGATAACATGTTTTGTGATTTAGTGGGCTGATTTACAAAAGAACCCAGTCCAACCTTTCTTAAAACCCTTTTCTGATACAATGTTAATGAGTTCTGGTGTGTGGGTAAATAATGACTGGACTGAAAGAAATCACTAGAAGATAAATTTTCCAGACCTTTATCAATTTGAAATGTATTAAATATGTCTAATCTATCCCTTTTGAATTGCAGAGATGGTAGGCCCAAACACCTTAGCCTACACTCATACAAAAGATTTGCTTTTTATACAAAATTGCTTTAGGTTGCTCTATGCAATACAAAACCACATCTGAACGGCTGTCTTTGGTTGCTGGACTGTCTTCTTTGTCATTTTGTTGTTTGGTATGCTTCTCATAGTGCATGTTGTTGGTGTTCCATGGGAACAGTCTACAAGCTTTGAATGACTTTTTCAGTAATTCTTTTGTCATTTTTGGGCTAATGAATTTACTAAAAAGGCTGGCAAATTTCCTTTTTGTTAAATTTCCTTTTAGTCTGCATCCAAGTTGGGATTGATGGGGGCTAAAAACATATATGAATTTGTTGAGCAGGCGCTGCTGGAAAAGGTAGAGGAGTTGTCTGTACCTTCTTCTGTTTTCCTGTTTTTGGATGGTCATGCTTCTCACCTGTCGCTTAGCCTGAGCCAACTTTGTGAAGAAAAAGGAATTGAGCTAGTCTGCTTGCCACCAAACAGCACCTTCATTCTTCAACCTCTAGATGTTGTTGTGTTTAAGCCTCTGAAGTCAGGATGTTAGGAATTCTTTCATAAGAACAGAAATCAAGCAAAGCTGGATGGCCAGGAATTTCAAGTAACAAAAAGGAAATTTGCCAGCCTTTTTAGCAAATTCATTAGCCCAAAAATGACAAAAGAATTACTGAAAAAGTCATTCAAAGCTTGTAGACTGTTCCCATGGAATGCCAACAACATGCACTATGAGAAGCATGCCAAACAACAAAATGACAAAGAAGACAGTCCAGCAACCAAAGACAGCCATTCAGATGTGGTACTCAAATCACAGGAAAATTTTATCAATCCTCAAACCTTGCAATGCTTTTATTCTACCTATCCCAGCCTGCTCAAAACAGTGGAGGAAGTGTTAAAGGGTCTTTATGCTTATTGGATTCTGAGGTACTGTGGAGACAACAATGCTGTGCATTGGCAAACTCCAACGAAAATTGACCCAGGAGTAAGATTTTTGCTTACCCCATCTCCTAGTTGGATAGCAGATGCTGCAGAGCCCCAAAAGACTGTCTGAAGAAGATTCTTTCAACATCTGTCAAACAGGTCGTATAGGCAAGAAAAGAGCACAGGCACAAAGGATACAAAAAAGCGAACTGCTAAATCAAAGAAAAAAGATTCCTCTGGAGTACCTGAGCCATCAAAATTAGCTGGACTTAGCAAGGACACAGAGACAGTAGAAGAAGGAGTACTCCTGGATTGTTACTTTGCTGTCTTTTTTGGTGCAAAGAAAAAAGATGTCCCATGGTTTGTTGGCAGAGTCTTGGACTTTCTAGATAAGAATATATGCCTGCTAAAATTTTTGAAATGGTGTTCCTTCCCACAATTCACAATGAAGTGGCCAAACAAAGATGATGTATCCAACATTCTGGAGAGCAGGATTTTTGCAGGACCTTTGAAATTATCTGGCACTGGTCCTTTCACACTTGCTGATGGGCCTGAAGTTTCCAAGAAGTACTCCGAATTTGCTCAGCCTGTGGACTTTTAAAGATAATTTTTTAACATGCATTTTTATCCCATGTTTTATCTAGTCAAAATTGATAAGAAAAGTTTTTTTTTTACATATTTTGTATTTAACTGAAGAAAAAAACATTTGAAAGTAAGTTTGGAGTATTTTTTTTTAGTTTCTAGAACAGAAAAAACATTCTAATCAATTTGTCCCAGGAAAGTATGTTTCAATCCATTTCATCCCAGGATGAACACAGTTACCTAGGGGATGAAAAGCCAGTTATCCAAAGGCAGGGGATCAAAAGAAAGGTTATTTTTGCATTTTTTTTTTTTTTTGGCTAAAAGTATGAATAAAATTGTTCAAAAACTACTTATCTGGGAGAATTTGATGCATAAACCTACAGAACCTTACCCTGGCATCAACCAGGATAAGTATGAAAATTGTGTCCTTAAAATGAGAAGTGCTGTATGCAAAAAACTGTCCATTTTCCAAAAATGGGATGAATGTTTGGTTAATTTACCCTAATCATAATGGGGCTCCAAAAGGCAAAACAGTCAAAAGTAACCAGAATTTTAGAAACATGTTTCTAAAAAAAAACTTTCTAGTGAGAAATACCATGTGTAGCTGATTCAGGAATGGTAATTATTATTTTTTGTAGTATTAATAGCAATGTGGCTCTTCCACAGGATGATTTAAATTTGTGAGTTTGTTGGTATAACTTAAATTCAATATCTATTAATCAGGGACAATGCCATGTGGTAAATTATTTAGTGAATGCAGTAGCTTACCAATATTCCATTGGTGATATAGTGATATATTCTATTAATTTTATTAGGAACCTTGTTATTATTTTTGATAACCAAATGAGATTTTATAAACAGGTATTAATTGTATTGCATAGAGCAACCTGAAGCAATTTTGTATCAAAAGCAAATCTTTTGTATGAGTGTAGGCTAAGGTGTTTGGCCTACCATCTCTGCAATTCCAAAGGGATAGATTAGACATATTTAATACATTTCAAATTGATAAAGGTCTGGAAAATTTATCTTCTAGTGATTTCTTTCAGTCCAGTCATTATTAACCCACACAGCAGAACTCATTAACATTGTATCAGAAAAGGGTTTTAAGAAAGGTTGGACTGGGTTCTTTTGTAAATCAGCCTGCTAAATCACAAAACATGTTATCTGACTATGTAGTTTCAAGAATAAATGTTAGAGCTTTTAAATCAGCTTTGGTTGGAACCTCTTTTTATGAATGGCAGTACATGTAACCATAGCATTTATGGCATTTGTAAAGCTGTTTATTCAGTTTTAATGGGCGTCTTCAGGCTGAAAAACCTCTTCCTAGCTAATTTATCTATTATGGGCTGCCTCCCCGTAGTAGCATAATATTTGTAGGCATGAATATATAATGAGTCGGAGGTAATAGGCTTGAGATTGTCTGTGCTGGATTTTGCCTCTTGTTGATAGAAGAGCATTGCCAAGTGCTGAAAACCATGTTGTGACCAAGATAGGCCCTGGATTGCACAAAGCCCCCATTCATGGAGGTCCCAGTGACTTCTTGCTGTCCAGTTCTAAGCCAGCTTAAGTACTTTGGTGTAGTCTTGAGAAGATATGTGATCCCCGCCCTGCACTGGTATCTGGATCATTGCTTTTCCTGAGGCGAAAGTAATTTCAATGATTTAAAGAACATGAAAATTTGAACTTGGAATGTTACGACGTTAAAAAATGACTATCGCATCGACATTTTGACTGACAAATTCAGACAATTCGAACTGGATTTATTATGAGTTTCAGAAAGTTATATTCCAGGGGTAGGAAGTATGAAATTAGGTGATATAGAATTTGTTTACTCAGGCAGGAAGGATGGGGTACATAGACAGGGAGTTGGGCTCATGATGAATAAGGAAGCTGCTAAGTCTTGTTTAGGCTGGGAAGGTATTAATAATAAAATACTAAATGCTCATTTTATGACTAAAAAGTTTAGGGTATCAGTTATAGTAGTATATGCCCTGTAGAACTGACTGACGGAGATATTAGTGACTCAGATGAATTTTACTTACAGTTACAGGAGCAAATAGACAGGGTCCCAGGTAGAAATATGATGTTTTTACTGGGAGATTTTAACGCCCAGGTTGGTAGAAATAAGGATAGACGGTATCATAGCCTAGGTAAATTGGGTGTAGAAAAAGAAAACAGTAATGGATACAGACTTTTGCAATTTTGTAGGTATAACAATCTAGTTATAACCAATACGGTGTTTGGTCATAAAATGGCTCATAAGTCAACATGGTATTCACGTGATGGTAAGACAGCTAACCTTATTGATTATGTTATTGTAAACCAAAGACTGGCAGGATCAATACAAGATACTAGGGTATATAGGAGTGCCATTTTTGATGTTAAAAGTAAAGATCACCATCTAGTAGTGTCAAGGGTTAATTTAAAGCTGAAATATCGGAAGGATAACTACCTCCCGGGAAGTTATGATGTTGGTAGACTCCAGGATAAGAATTTGAGAAAAACTTTTCAGGAATAGATGGATACTTAACTTAAGAGTTTAAAATTGGATAATGTGGAAGATGGTTGGAATAATTTTAGAAAAATAATTTGTGGAGTTACTGAAGGTGTCTTAGGGAGAAAGCTAGACCTGCAGCTAAGAATATTAGTGAAAAAGCTTTATATTTGATAGAAAGGAGAAAGGACTTGTACAAGAATTACCTTAGATCATATGAAAACAAAAGGAGTGTAAAGAAAGTGGAGAAAACATTAAACCATGAACTAAGGAGGTGTGAAGTGGAGGCCATGGATAAAATTGCTGAGGATCTGGAAGATGCAGCTAGACAGCATAATAGTAAATTATTGTACTGGCATGTTAACAAATTGAGAGGGAGTAGTCAATGCGGACTTGGCCAGTTAAAGATAGGAATGGGGCCGCAATTAGCATTAAGGAAACAACTAAAGAGAGATGGGCCGAACATTTTGAGAATTTGCTTAACCGAGATAAGAGTTGAAGGAAGAGATATAGAGGAAATGAAAAAGTTTGTGATACCTTGGATGTGAAGGAAGATTTGTTTTGTGAGGAGGAATTAGCGTTAGTACTAAAAGGACTAAAAAATAAAAAGGCTCCAGGTGCTGAAAGTAAATAAGTTTCTTAAATATGGTGGCTCTGAGGTTAGAATTAAGTTACTGAAGATTATGAATATGATTTTTGAAAATGGGGAATTACCTAATGATTTTAGGAAAACCTTAATTAAGCCACTTTATAAGAAAGGTGATAAACGTGAGTGTGGTAATCATCGAGGGATTAGTCTGGTCTCTTTAGGTAGTAAATTACTTAGTAATATGATACTTTTTAGACTGAGAGATGCCGTAGTCAAAGTTTTAAGAGAAGAACAGCGCGGGTTTAGAAAAGGCAGAGGATGTGTTTACCAAATTTTCACTCTTAGGTTAATAATTGAGAAGTGCCTGAGTTTTCAAACATCTTTGGTCCTCAGTTTTATAGATTATGAGCAAGCATTCGATTCTGTTGATAGAAGAGCTTTAGTAAAGGTTTTTTATCCTTGTATGGTATACAAGACAAATACATTAATGTGATTAGTGCTATGTACGTGAATAACACTGCTCCAGTTAAAGTAGGAAATGAGGTTAGCAGCTGGTTTTGTTTTAAATCAGGAGTTAAGCAGGGTTGTGTTCTATCCCCTTTTATATGGATTATTTTGATAGACTTTGTCTTAAGAAGCACAGGAAAAGCAATGGGAGACCACGGAATCAAATGGGGAGGAAAAAGTCTCCTAGACTTAGATTATGCTGATGATTTAAGCATCCTAGAAGAAAGTGTGAGCAAAATGAATGAAGTTTTAGAGGTTATGCGAGTTCAGGGTGCTAGAATAGGTTTGAAAAATTAATGTTTAGAAGTCTAAGTCACTAAGGCTAGGAATAAGTGAAGATGAAAAGGTGACGCTGGATAATGAAAAGATTGATCAGGTGGGCAGCTTCACTTACCTTTGTAGTTGTATTAGTAAAGATTGTGGGAGCAGTGCAGATGTCAAAAGTAGAATAGCTAAGGCTCAGGGTGTTTTTTCACAGTTAAAAACAGTTTGGAAGAATAGGAAGATAAGTCTGCAAACAAAGATTAGAATATTAGAAAACTACAGTGATGACAGTGGTCAAATATGGCTCTGAAGCATGGGCACTCAGAAAAGCAGATGAAGATTTGCTAGATGCTTTCCAGAGAAATTGCTTAGGGATTGTTCTGGGTACCCAGCTGACAGACTGTATTTCAGACAATAGGCTATTCGAAAAATGTGGTTCAATACTGCTCTCTAGGGCTCTAATGAAAGAAAGGTTGAGGTGGCTAGGGCACGTTGTGTGGATGAAGGATGACAGATTGCCGAAGATTGTTCTTTTCGGCCAACTGTCATATAAAGCATGGTTACAGCCAAGACTTCCAGTTCACATGAAGGGGGGGGGGGGTAATGTAATTTCCTGGGAAGAAATTCTAAAACATGTGCTGGAAACAAATATTTAACAATTCCGAAATTCTTATTAAACGAGCAAGCCTGTTTCTACTAATGTTCAAAAGAAGGAGAGGTGGATATTTTTGAACACGACCTTCGTGTTCAACAAAGCCACCAGCGTCGGACAGCATATTATTGGATACTAAATGGCCGAAGAAGACGAAATCGTACAAAAAATCACCTTAAGACGAACTTATGACCGATCTTCAAGGATGGCTGATACCTCATTAGTCCTGGAGTCGGAAAAAAAACACTGCTGGGGCGCAGGTTTGGAACAAGTAAATTTCTTTGTCGACATGTGTGCCATTGATGGCCGAGGAGAAATCAACGTCTAGGGTCTTGAGGAAGGGACGTAAAACTGCATAAGAATGTATTCTCAATCTTCATTTCGTTTTAATACATTTATTTACATCTTTTTATATTTAATTGGGGAATTGTCCCTGCTTTATCCGCAGATAGCTCATTCTACAGGTTGAATCCTTAAAAAAAAAGTTGCGATCCTATGTTGAGAAAAGTCTTTTAACAATTGAAATTATTTTATGCAATGAAGAGTCATTGTTTAGCTCAATACCATCCAATTTACAATGTATAGCATTTATAAGAAATATATAATTGATGAATTTTACCAAAATGGCATATATACGAAGATTATGAAATACCACAGTTATGTTGAAAGCTCTCCCACGAAAATATTACCCAATTACGTACAAATTATTGAGGCGAGATATCGGAGAAAAAAAACATTCAGAACATCAGACTGGCCCCTCTCCCTAATAAAAGTTTGAAGACTTTTTTTCGGAGGAATGGTATTGCAAGGTGAAACTACTACTACTACTACTAACAATTCACTACAGCACCAAGCCGTCTGAGGACAACACAGCTGCGCACGCTCCTCCTCCATCCCAATCTATTCAAAGCCTCCCTTTTTACACCCTCCCATGAAGTTCCCATTTCCTTTAAATCTTACTTTATGACGTCCTCCCACCCCAGACAAAGACGACCTGCTTTCCGTTTAGCCCTAGACAGTTGGCCGAAAAGAACAATCTTTGGCAATCTGTCATCTTTCATCCGCACAACGTGCCCTAGCCACCTCAACCTTTCTTTCATTATAGCCATAGAGAGCGGTATTGAACTACATTTTTCGTATAGCCTATTGTCTGAAATACGGTCTGTCAGCCGGGTACCCAGAACAATCCCTAAGCAATTTCTCTGGAAAACATCTAGCAAATCTTCATCTGCTTTTCTGAGTGCCCATGCTTCAGAGCCATATTTGACCACTGTCATCACTGTAGTTCCTAATATTCTAATCTTTCACTGCTCCCACCATCTTTACTAATAAAACTACCAAGGTAAGTGAAGCTGCCTAGCTGGTCAATCTTTTCATTATCCAGCGTCACCTTTTCATCTTCACTTATTCCTAGCCTGAGTGACTTAGACTTCTAAACATTAATTTTTCAAACCTATTCTAGCACCCTGAACTCGCAAAACCTCTAAAACTTCATTCATTTTGCTCACACTTTCTTCTAGGATGCTTAAATCATCAGCACAATCTAAGTCTAGGAGACTTCTTCCTCCCCATTTGATTCTGTGGTCTCCCATTGCCTTTCCTGTGCTCCTTAAGACAAAGTCTATCAAAATAATCCATATAAAAGGGGATAGAATGCAACCCTGCTTATCTCCTGATTTAATACAAAACCAGCTGCTAACCTCATTTCCTACCTTAACCGCAGCAGTGTTATTCTCATACATAGCACTAATCACATTAATGTATTTGTCTTGTATACCATACAAGCATAAAACCTTTACTAAAGCTCTTCTATCAACAGAATCGAATGCTTGCTCATAATCTATAAAACTGAGGACCAAAGGTGCTTGAAAACTCAGGCACTTCTCAATTATTAATCTAAGAGTGAAAGTTTGGTCGACACATCCTCTACCTTTTCTAAAACCGCACTGTTCTTCTCTTAAAGCTTTGTCTACGGCATCTCTCAGTCTAAAAAGTATCATATTACTAAGTAATTTACTACCTAAAGAGACCAGACTAATCCCTCGATGATTACCACACTCACGTTTATCACCTTTCTTATAAAGTGGCTTAATTAAGGTTTTCCTAAAATCGTTAGGTACTTCCCCTTTTTCAAAAATCATATTCATAATCTTCAGTAACTTAATTCTAACATCAGAGCCACCATATTTAAGAAAAACTTATTTACCACCCTATCAGCACCTGGAGCCTTTTTATTTTTTAGTCCTTTTAGTACTACCGCTAATTCCTCCTCACAAAAAAAAAAATCTTCCTTCACATCCAAGGTATCACAAACTTTTTCATTTTCCTCTATATCTCTTCCTTCAACTCTATCTCGGTTAAGCAAATTCTCAAAATGTTCGGCCCATCTCTCTTTAGTTTTTTCCTTAATGCTAATTGCGGCCCCATTCCTATCTTTAACTGGGCCAAGTCCGCATTGACCACTCCCTCTCAATTTGTTAACATGCCAGTACAATATTTTACTATTATGCTCTCTTTTTGCATCTTCCAGATCCTCGGCAATTTTATCCATGGCCTCCACTTCACACCTCCTTAGTTCATGGTTTAATGCTTTCTCCACTTTCTTTACACTCCTTTTGTTTTCATATGATCTAAGGTAAATCTTGTACAAGTCCTTTCTCCTTTCTATCAAACATAAAGCTTTTTAACTAATATTCTTAGATGCAGGTCTAGCTTTCTTCCCTAAGACACCTTCAGCAACTTCACAAATTATTTTTCTAAAATTATTCCAACCATCTTCATCATTATCAAATTTTAAACTCTTAAGTTAAGTATTCAACTATTCCTGGAAAGTTTTTCTCAAATTCTTATCCTGGAGTCTACCAACATCATAACTTCCCGGGAGGTATTATCCTCTCGATATTTCAGCTTTAAATTAACCCTTGACACTACTAGATGGTGATCTTCACTTTTAACATCAAAAATGGCACTCCTATATACCCTAGTATCTTGTATTGATCCTGCCAGTCTTTGGTTTACAATAACATAATCAACAAGGTTAGCTGTCTTACCATCACGTGAATACCATGTTGACTTATGAGCCATTTTATGACCAAACACCGTATTGGTTATAACTAGATTGTTATACCTACAAAACTGCGAAAGGTTGTATCCATTACTGTTTTCTTTTTCTACGCCAAATTTACCTAGGCTATGGTACCGTCTATCCTTATTTCTACCAACCTGGGCGTTAAAATCTCCCAGTAAAAACATCATATTTCTACCTGGGACCCTGTCTATTTGCTCCTGTAACTGGAAGTAAAATTCATCTGAGTCACTAATATCTCCGTCAGTCGGTTCTACAGGGCACATACTACTATAACTGATACCCTAAACTTTTTAGTCATAAAATGAGCATTTAGTATTTTATTATTAATACCTTCCCAGCCTAAACAAGACTTAGCAGCTTCCTTATTCATCATGAGCCCTACTCACTGTCTATGTACCCCATCCTTCCTGCCTGAGTAAACAAATTCTATATCACCTAATTTCATACTTCCTACCCCTGGGATATGAGTTTCTGAAACTCATAATAAATCCAGTTCGAATTGTCTGAATTCGTCAGTCAAAATGTCGATGCGATAGTCATTTTTAACGTCGTAACATTCCAAGTTCCAATTTTCATGTTCTTTAAATCATTGAAATTATTTTCAACTCAGAAAAAGCAATGATTCCGGATACCAGTGCAGGAAGGGGATCACATATCTTCTCAAGACTACACCGAAGTAATTAAGCCGGCTTAGAACCGGACAGCAAGAAACCACTGGGACCTCCATGAATAGGGGTTTGTGCAATCCTGGGCCCATCTTGGTCACAACATGGTTTTCAGCACTTGGCAATGCTCTTCTATCAACAAGAGGCGAAATCCAGCACAGACAATCTCAAGCCTATTACCTCCGACTCATTATATATTCATGCCTACAAATATTATGCTACTACGGGGAGGCAGCCCATAATAGATAAATTAGTTAGGAAGAGATTTTTCAGCCCGAAGACGCCCATCAAAACATACGAGGCCCAGAAAAATTATCCATTAGTCAGGATTCCGTGCGAATGCTGTGTCGTTTACGAGGCTATAATTTCCTCGAGGGGCGCCAATCCTCAAGTAGGAATAGGGTTGACCGATAGGTCCCCAGTCTTGCAGGTACCTGAAAGGGTCAAGGCAGCCCTTTGCAGAGGACGTTGTTCATAGACCTGGATCTAATGCCCTGCCGCAGTTGTCCTCTTATAGAGGATCCTCCCGCAATGATGTTCTGCATCACCATGCAATTTAACCCATTACTGGGAGAAGGTTTGTAACTCCTGGGACTTGTGGAAAAACCAGTTGGCCCTTTTGAGTGTACATTGTAGGTGCCTCTTCCTCCTCCACCTGTATTTTTGACCCCGGGTAAGGGTGCCCCAGTTTCTATTATGTACCC
Organism: Artemia sinica; assembly: GCA_027921565.1. Classification (NCBI taxonomy): domain Eukaryota; kingdom Metazoa; phylum Arthropoda; class Branchiopoda; order Anostraca; family Artemiidae; genus Artemia; species Artemia sinica. Next base: position 59,174,402 of record CM051256.1, on the reverse strand, counting down.
CCAGGGACAAGGTCTCCCCTTGGTCCGTGCCTTCTGTGGAGGTACCCTGCATACCTGTAGGGCGTTCCCGTATCACCACCTGGGGACACGCTGAATGGCCTGGGGGAGGCCAACTAATATCTAGCCTCATTTTTTATTCACTTCGACATTAGCTTTTAAAACTAATTTAAAATTAATGTCTAGCCTAATTTATTGATTCACTTTAACATTAGCTTGCAAAACTAATGTAAAATTAATGTCTAGCCTAATTTATTGATTTACTTCAGCATTAGCTTGAAAAACTAATGTAAAACTAATATCTAGCCTAATTTATTTATTCTCTTCAATATTAGATTGCAAAACTAATGTAAAAACTAATATCTAGCCTAATTTATTGATTCACTTCAACATTAGCTTGTAAAACTAATGTAAATCATTGTCTAGGGCGGCGGCTTCTAATTTCTAAATGTCTAGTCTAGCAAGGTGAAACCGGGCAAATAAGTTTCTTTCAGCTTTAACTTTCAGAGTTCAGGTAGGGTGTCCTAAAATCTAATGAAATCACATCACATAAACCTCATCATGGAAATACAGTCACAGTACCCTAATCACGAACGTAGTGAAAAGGAAACTGATTCAGATGCGCACAGACTTGTACTTTTGTGGCAGACAATACATAACCCTCTGTTATCATAACAACAAAATTATTCACATCTTGATTATATCGGAGAACGGCAACTTTTGCTTTGACACCACAGCATGTATGAACGGCCTAAATAGTTAAACTTGATATCATCATATTAACTTTCATAACTTCACCCATAGAATCAGTAAAATTGACCTCGATTATATCTTCTTTTTCAAATGTGTATTGCCACTTACACTTGCCTTTGAAGTAAAGGGCGTTTACTAACAAGAGCTCTGTGTCGAGACCCATGATGTCTGTAAGAGAAAGGGAGACTGAGCCCAATTTCAAATAATAAACTCCACTTCAAAATTGCTTTCGGTTATACACAACTCTACAGTTGGACTTCTCAGGAGTCGTATCACTTAATGAGGCCAAGTCAACTTGCGGTAGTTCCTCTGGAGGTTTGACCCACTAAAAAAAATATTATTTGTTGATCTATTTGCATTGTATTTTTTTGGCAGTTAAATACCGTCATATTCATAGTTTGTTTGCTGGCCAATAATACAGTGATGACGTGTCAGACAGGAAATTCTCTCTATTTGTGTATCTATCGCCAAACAAGCATCAATATTTAAGGATGAAGACCTCGGCTGATTCCCATTGAGTGATTTCATTTGCGATCACAAGATTCATTTGTATGACCCCAAGAATATTGGATCTAAGATTCTACTCCACATTATAGTGAAAAACGAACTCTAATCCATAATAACTGAAATATTTTACACAAACTTCCGGCTTAGTTGATTGTATAGTGTTTACAAAAAGGATTGAATTAGTTCATTATAAATGGGGACTATGTAAGTTTCATTACATAAAGAATCGATCATCGGACATAGCTGAAGCCTAGTAAATGACAATCCACGGTACATAGCAAATAAGGGTTTAGATAATACAAGCATCTTTTGAAAAGTTTACTTGTCTGGAGTATAGTGCCACACCAAGGTTTGTCTCTTACTATTCCAACTAAGAAAAAGCCATAAGCTTTTTCCTGTTTGTAATCCGGATTACAGCGATAGCTAGTAATTACCATACTGATTAATTTGATTTTGCAAAGAAGGTATTACGTCAGAAACCTACATGGCAGTATAAGTAAGCTACAAGTTAGAAAAAACCTCCCCCGAGAGTTGAACTCAGATCGTAAGTCTGTGGTATCTAGAAACCTAGTAAGATACGATTATTCTATAATAATTTGTCAGGGGAGACAAAATCTTAATAATTTATCAGGGCAGGGTGCGAAATATTTCCCCCCACCATATCTGAGAAAAACCTAGATCTGACTCTATATGAAAGAGTCTGGTATTTAATAAACAACATAACTCAACTATGTCTTAATGCAACGTAACTGAGTGGATGTAGTTGAGTTTCTGACTCTAAATAGATTATCTGATTTATTGAAAGTATTATCAGTTTTTATTATGGCTTATTTTTTTAAACGTTCCTTTCTTAGATTAACATTCATTATAGGTTTATTGACGTTAGTAGCTCTTAGGTATATTTTGGAGTCTTCAGTCTGTATTATTCTTCTCCATACATTATGGCAGTAGTGTCAGTGTGACGTCATTTTAATTATAAAGCAGTAACATCATTTCTCCTGTAAACATCATAGTCCGGGGTAAATTATGACGTCATTTTTGATACAAAGCTTGCGATTTCCTGTGGAATCGCACCCTGTGGAAATATCCATAGTGGAAAATTCTGTCGAGTGGTTGCTACAGCGTATTACTACAAAAAAGGATGAGACTTTAATAGGTCCAGATGCAATTACAAATTTAACATACAACAAAATAAAACAGTCATCAATTAACAATGAAACTGAATTCATTTATAACACAGCAGCAATTGAAGGGAACACCCTTACGTTAGAACAGACACTTACGGTGCTTGAAGGTAATACATCCCATAAAAACATATAGGAGGTCGATGAGATGATCGTACTTCGAAACACGATCGATTATTTGATATGTTATATACGAAGTTTTAATACCTTTCCTGGCACCGTGCGGGATTTGAACCTTAGCACCTTTATTTCTATAGGCTTGGCTTCCTCCACTACACCGGTACCAGGTAACTATAAGCTTGATTTTGCAGTAGAATGATGTAAATATATAGGAAACAGATATGTTCTTGCATTTAATTAACTAAAAAAAAACTTTCACAAAAACAAGTTTTTCAAAGAAAAGTAACGGCCATATCAAACTTAAGATTAGAAGAAATAAAGGTAAGACTTTAGCTTAGCTACTTTTTGCTATCTTGGAAAGGGGCTAGGTTAGGAAAATGAACCTGCCAGGTATGGGTCTACAGGTTAAAGTATGTACCGCGAAGGTGTTTTGAAGTACCTACTGCCACTCGTTCTCCATCTAGAGGGTGGTGAACTTTGTTCACCTTTAAAAATCATTGTGTTATGAAAATGAAACCTTGCAGAACAGATCTTCTGCTTCAATGAAGTTCAAGAAAACTGTTTTTAACACAATGCTCAATTTCAATTTATAAGGGTTCAAAGATCAACAAACACATTTCCTAAATTTAGGAAGAAGAAACCCATTGATATGGTTTAAAATTCTAATCAAATAACAGGAACCGCACTTTCAGAACTAAAATTAGAGAAAAAGAAACTGGTGATTGAAAATTAAGCTAAATAGTTGTAAACTGTTAGGTAAACTGTTATAAGGTAAACTGATTAGATGTGTCTCTTTAAACACAAGGGCTGTTGATTTGAATGAGAATTCAAGACTTTTGCGTGAACAGCCTGGGTTGAGGAAGGGTCAGCCCCCTTAATGTACCGAATAATTTTGGTTTATTCCAAGTTTACTGTTACTCCTTACTGTCGGTTAAATAATATTTTTTTATTTAATCTCTGGTGGAGGCGACATTTTAACAAACAAGAGGAATAAACCTAACAATAAAAAAAAATTCCAAAATTTCCAAAATTCCAAATTCAACAAAAATTCAAAAAATTATTATTGTTAAAAGTGCAAAATATATTGGATTGCTATTGAAGCAGATTGATTTAGTTTTGACCAACTAAGTCGAATGTATGCAATGGTTTGCTATTCCAATGATTGTCTTTTAATGTGAACCCGGATTTCAACTTTTCAAAAGATGCTTTTATTATCTTCACTTTTAATGCCACAAGAATAATAAGAAATGTTTACGCTAAGACATGGTAAAAACAAAGTTGCTGTTGCACTTGGTCCCTTGGGAAATTTTCTGCTGGTGCTCATGAAGAATATAACCTTTTTAATTTATGCCTTTTCCTTTAAAAAACTATCAATAAATTGCAGAAGAAAAAAAAAGATAAAAATTGAACAGAGAACTGATATATTTAGTCTGAAAATTATTGTTGTACAGCTTAGAAAAATTTTTGACTGAAATTATTTTACAACTTAAAAGAAACGCAGCTCCGAAAATAGGGATGGGACGTGCACAAGAGGAGGGTTAGGAGGCCGTTTGACGATTTTCTTGAAATTCTTTTTTATGATTTTCTCTTTCGTTCTTTTTTTCTACGCTTTCACAGATAGTTCTTAAGTGCCAGCTTTATTTTTTATGTTTTTTTTTGGATGAATGTTCGAAGGTTGTGTAATCATCATATTGATACTTTGGATTTTAAGTGAAGAGGGAATTACGCCCTAGTATGAATAGTGGAAGGTCCAAATGGGCTTATGCTCCCTCATATATGTATGTTGCAATTTCTGTTGCTTTAAATCTCTCATCGCTTAAAGCTATTTTCTCAAATACGTTATCAGTGGCTTTAAAAGCCTGATTCCAGTGGTTATTCCCTAGTATAACTTTATGTTATGGGACTCGCCCTCCCTTTTTTTTTAGCATACCTATAGATATAATCAGTAAAAATTTTAAGGACAGAACGGAAAGTTTTCCTGGGGGAAAAAGAACTTGTTTCTTAAAAAAAAAGATTTTTTTTCGGCAAACATTTTATTCATTCTAAAATGCTTGTTGTGTATCATATTAAAGATTATTTAAAAAACTTTAATGTATCCTTTGTATCCCTATCCTAATTAATATTCTTGTTTAAAGATGGTATTTACCTGAAATCCATGTTTTTTTCAAACTTCACAATTTTATAACTAAAATAATACCTAAAAATAATTCTTGAAGCTTTGTAAATAAACTAAATCTATAGCCTAGAATAAGTGCACAAAATCTCATATAGCTCTGGAAAGATTGGATTGCGAGTCTTGTTAACCTGATATGGATTAAGCCAGGGATAGATGTAGCAAAGTTGTTGTGCATGACCACCTCTAAAGAAAATGTTGTGTAGTGAAGACTACTTTAAAACATTCTAAAATATTTATGTATGTCATTTCTAAAGTTTGATTTCACCACACATCCATAATGGACAACTATATTGCCCAAATTATATAGGGTAAAGGCACCAATGATTTGACAGTTTTTGTAAAAAAAAAAAAAAAAACACACTTTTTCTACTCTGGAAGGCCTAACTTAAAGACTTTTGGTTTGAAAAGGGTTTCAGTATTTATGAAAAACATCTAGAATCATACTGTTTGATTCGAAGTTTGAAGTTTTATCAAAAAAGGATACAAAACTTAATTTTCTGAAATGGGACTGTTTTCACCTACAAATTCGACAGAACAAAAAAATTACCTGTTTTTGACATTATTTGAAACCGAATTCGTCACATATCAAAATATTTGGGGAATGCTTGCAGGCGGATTCTTGTGTATTCGACATGCCAATTCTTTTAATTTTATTTCTTTGTTTCTCTTCAACTTTGTTTAATGTTTAAACATATAAAACACAATTCAGATAGTTACAGCAAAAAACTGACAAAATTGTCTCAGGTATAGAAACGAAATTGGATAATCATATGGAGTGTTTGAAAAAATTTCGAGTTCCTAAGGACAAGCTGAAACTAATATTTCACACTTTCATCCGCCCCTTAGTTGAATATGCTTGTCCGGTTTGGCACTTTGCCCTTACCCAGGATGAAATTGATAAAATAGAACGAGTTCAGAAGAGATCACTGCAAATCATTTATGGCGGTTCCCCTCTACCTTACTCCTTTTACCTCAAGGAATTTAAACTTGAATCCCTTTCTTCCCGCCGAGGAAAATTATGCCAAAGATTTGGCTCCACCCTCCTTCAACATCCCATCTACCGATCATTCCTTCCCCCACCTTTTGTCCCTATAAGATCTCGTCCCCCCAGGGAAGTGGCTGAGAAAGTTCCGAAACTAACCCCAGTCCACTGTAACACCATGCGCTACAGTAAAAGCTTTGTGCCAAGCTTTGTCAAATATTACAATGTTCTCTAGTGTTTTTATTGTTTAGTTTATTTTATCCTGACGAAGTTTTATCAGATAATTTTATTCTCAATCTCAAGTGTTTTTATCCTTTAGTTTATTTATTGACGAAGTTTTATCAGACAACTTTATTTTGCTAATTATGACTAAGAGACATCATATTTGGGCTTTGCCCACGAGAGCTATGTCTTGTTTTTGAATTAAATAAATGAATAAAATGAGTGTCATTGTGTGACCTAGGTCATATGCTTTTTTTTTTTTTTTCACATTTTTGCATATATGCCACAAGAATAGTATCTCCAAACGCTATCTCGAATGGCCCGGTTCCTCTCAGCTTTAATGGTCCAGCAAGAATTTCTCTGTTTTCACAGTGAAAATGTTGTCAACATTTGGCCATTTTAAAGTTAATCTACCTTAAAAATTTTGGTTTTGACTATCCTTTGTCTGGATATTCCAGAATCCTTGAAATATGCATGTCCTACTTAAGATTATTAGAAATTTGTGACAGAGAGGAGTTTAACATGTTTCACTAGCATTTTGGGTGGGATAGGGTCTAAAAAATACAGGAGTGGATTTCAAGAATTTTAAGAAGTTTATTGTTGTTATAATTGGCTTAGTGGAATTTACGTTCGTACTTAAATTCTTAGCCTTGTCCTAAACATGGGTAGATTTTTGACAAGGCCACTTTTGATATTTCCATGGCATACTTCGAGGATCAGCAGGTAATATACGCATTAATACCTTTGAGGGAATCTCTTACTAATTTTATTAATCAATGCTAGATATAAGAGTGGTCCCAACAAGGTTCCTTAAGGAATTCTACACCAAGTACGGAGGGGATCAGAGAATATATTTTTGTATTTTACAATTTGGGGTCTATTTGAAAGAAAACATGTACACAATTTACTAAGAGAGGGTTTACTTCAAAGTTATTCAGTGATAAATGAATTAGGATGTTGTGATCAACCAGGTCAAATGCTTAAAAATATGAACATGATATGAGGCCAAGTGGTAGTTCCTCAGATGCTGGAAAAATCTAGCATCTAGCATTAAATCAGTAGAACTACAATTTAATAAAAACCTTTTCTTATGTTTTTTTTTTCCATGTGAAATATTATTAGAAATAATCATCAAAATCTCTCATTGTTGAGAAAGTACCCATAAATCCGACAACTGTTTTTGTCAGAGGACCCTTGGATTTTGACACTAATTGTTTCTCATCTGTTTTACATGTTCAGTGACGATTCAACAGAGTCACCTATATTTCGACAGGGCCTGTTGCTGCCTGTCGAAAATTTCGACAAGGTTACTACAAGATATTCTCAAAAGAAATGAATCTCATGATAGAAGCCAATATCTACATTTGAATTTGGCTGAAGGAAAATTTTTAGTCGACCTTGTATTCCACTACATCAAACAAGAAATTTTCGACACTTGGAACATGGTTTTGTCAATATAATAATAGCTGCCATTTTCATTTGATTATATTAAGAAAAGCCAGTGTGGCTACATGTTACAGAAGATGAGATGTATCTTGATGCATTGTTGCTAAAAAATAACCAAGTAATGACAGTTTGAACATTACATAGTTAAAAAATTGTAAAAAATAGTTAAAAATAATGTCCACGTTTTGAATTGTCAAAATATAATGAAGGTCTCAAGAGATGGTGTTCCAAGCCACAACTAAGCAGAGTTGTCCTGTTTTGAAGGAAAATTTTGACAGTCGTTCCGAAATTGCACTGTCAAACCATTGATGCCTTTACCCTATATTTGTTGCATTTTCAATGGTGTCACTCTTTTCTTACCATTGGTTGTTTTCATTTTCTGTTAGATTAATATGAAGAAAAGAATTTCATTCATTAGGGGGTGGGGTAAAGTGAAGGAATGTAACCTTTAACATTGATATAAGTAACTATCTTAGAATGTTCAAAGTAGTTCTCAGAATTTACTAGTTTTTTCTTTAGAAGTGGCCATGCACAATAGGTTTACCATATATGCTTGAAAAGATGCTCCTAGGGGATTGTTTTGGCACTTGAAATATTGCTGACAGTTTTACTCATTTAAGTCACTTATTTTCCAAGATCACAAAAAACCTCTTATCTAGAATTTTGCTTAATTTTGTTATTAGGCTCAAGGCTATTGCTTAGTTCAAAAGAAGGGATGAACAAGTCTTGTTTTTTGATCTCCTTCTATGAACAAACCTTAGTAAGCTTATTGATGTGTAGATAGCTGTGTTAGCTAAACATTGGCCATACCAATCAATGTACCTTTTTTAATGCTGATTCCAAATATATTAATTGCCACCCATGCAAATATGCCCCCCCCCCCCCAATGTGGCCAGATGTAGCCCTAGACTATGTGCAAAGCTTTGCTGATTTTGTTGGTTTGCAACATATATATAGGCCTATATTTTTTTTTACGCTTGTTTCTCATCAATTAATTGGTAGAGTCGAGCAGTTTTTTTTATGTAGCCCAGGGCAATATCATTCCCTGTTAAGGGGGGGGGACGCACACATGCAAGGGTAGCAATTACTATATTCAAAGTTAAAATTTTAACTGAGGTACTGTTTACTATCTTTCAAAGTAGTAGAATTAGATTAATGGTATTTTTAGGAATGAATCCTTAGCAAAAAAATTTCCTGGGAAGGTTTTTCTTAAGTTACTATCTCTACCCTCGTACTGTTTTAGGACTTAGAACATTGTATAGATGACACGTGTATGTCCCATCTAATTAAAAAAAAAACATTTAGCATTATTTTGAGTTTCTAGTTTTTTTGCCATTGGCTCTAGTTTTTGAAAATGCCCTTTTTATTATTTCAGTTATATTTTAAGCCATATCAAGACTTTCTTCTAATTTTAAGAACTAGATTTACAGATCTTTAAATCCTTATAAGGCAGGATTGACAAAATTTATGGGGCTTAAAACACTTTCCTTATCTTATTTGGGCAATAGATCCATCTCTTAAGGTCTTAATTGTATAACATGGAGATAGTGAAAAGTCAGTGCCCTTTAAAGTGGCAAGGGTCAAGGAAGGTTCTACAAAATACCTTCCCAGGTATTTTGAATTGAAGTTCTAGATCCATTCCTGAAAGCTTTTTTAAAGTGACTCAACTGCTTTCCAGGATGTACAAAACACGTGATCTAGAATGTTAACAATCAAACAGTTTGTGACAACAAACTGTAAGTAAGGAGCAGCTCAGCAAAATAGTAGCCGAAACTCTAAAAAACAGAATTTTTTATAACAATAGATATATTGAAAAATTATGTTTTTTTATGCTGATTCCAAACATGTTTAGTTTAATGTTCCTCATCAAAACATACAAGTCTGAAAAGATTGGTCCAATTTCCAAAAAAGGGGGAAGACACCCCCCAAAATTCAAGCAATCTTAATAAAAATCACACCTATCTACAAAAATGTAGAATTTTGCATCTTTTGGCAAAAAAACAGATCATCTGTGCATGATTTTTGTTTTTTTTTTTTTTTTTTTTTTTTTTTTTTTTTTTTTTTTTTTTTTTTTTTTTTTTTTTTTTTTTTTTTTGTATTTCCTGGGGCTGATTGTATTGAACCAGTGATCTTAGAAGATTGGGATAGGGCTCGTTTGATGGAAATTAAAAGTTCCAGTGCCTTTTTTAAGTGACCAATAAGATTGGAGGGTAACTAGCGCCCCTGCCAATCCCTAAAGACATCCAATCAAAATTTTGAGATACCCATTTGATTCAGCATAGTTGAAAGGTCAATAACTATGCCTTTGGGATGACATGATCCCCATACTACTTGGGGAAAGGGCTCTAAGTTATGGAATTTTCCCTTTGTTCACACATGTTTTTTTTCTGGGATAAATACAGTTTTTTTTGGGGGGGGGGAGGGCTATAAGTGCATAAAAGAGATAAAAGGACCTCAGCTATATAAATTGGCAATAATAGCATTAAAATGATACCTAATTCACCGTAATCTGTATTAGCTAGATTGTAGTCAAAGACTAGGTTTAAGTCAGCTCATTCTGTGCCTCCTGAGTTTATATTTCTTGGAAAGGAAGTTTCTAAACAATTTTGTCCATACTGATGGCTGCCTTATCTGGAATCTCTGTAAACACGGATTTGAGCAACATGGAAAATCACTGTGATGTTTCACTGCACAGGGCAACAAATCTTGGTCTGGGAGCATATCTCTTTTGAATGAAGAAATTCATGTTGCACAAAAAGCAGACAAAATGTTTGCCCAGTTAAATTTTCCAGGGAATGCTGTGAAGTAAGCACTGCCACTTTACAGGTTGAAATTTGCAGTCCTGGGTTGGTATCCAGCCATTTATTGAATTTCTTCTTAAGTTGAAAAGGCCTAGGACTGCTACATACAAGGATCTGAGCTTATGATAGCCATGAGAAGGGAATATAAAGAGCATTATTGATTTTCTCTTGTGATAGCTAATATACTGTGTATCCAAATGGCTCTTATGGTTATCCAGAAGCAAAAGAATAGGATACATTTTGCCTGGTTTTGGGTGTTTCACAAAATGCTTAACAGATTCATGGATGGTGTTACCTTTGATCTTTGTGCTTTGGTTATCTAGACCTAGCACTTCTGGTTGTCCACTGCTTAGTTTACAAGTTTGGTGGCTGACCCACGAGAAAATATATGCCAGAGACATAGTGGCTCCAAACGCATAACAAAGGCAGACTATTGTCATGTCTTGACCATGTTTGGTGCAAGTAGTGCATGAAATTTTCCTTAACCCCATCAGAGCCAAATTCGAGGTGGAGGCATGACTGTCAAGACTCCCGTATTGTCAGCATACTATATCCTGTCAAGTGTGAGATCTCCTTTGAAACATCAGTTAACACTCAAACTTTTGTTAAAAAAAAATTTTCCACAACTTTGTGGTTAAGGCCACTTGCTCTTGATTGGCTGGTTGCTTCAGGGGATATGACTGATAAATCCTTATTCCTCTTTAAAAAGGAGGTCAACCAGTCGTTTGATGTACTTTAGTTCTGTGATCAGCCTACGGGAGTAACAACAGAGTCTTTATTTGGGATGGAAAACGCGTGTCTTTGCTTTACTGATTGTTAATCCATGATTGATAAGAGAGCATATTGTTAGTTCTTTCACAAGAAGTTTTTCTTCTTCTGGCTTGAAAATTTGACTGCTATGCTCTGTTTTCTTTGCAAACCGACAGTGCACTGTCTCTGCCTCATCTGTGCTTTCTTGACTTGCAGTTGATGTCCTCTTCATGTAGTCTTGGAGTGTTGAATTTTTTATACTGAAGACTGCTGAAGCTTCTTTGACTGATGCCCCATCTTTTAGAATCATATAATCAACCTTCTCAACTGTTCCATATCAGGGGGAGGGATCAACTTTTTCAGTTTGTACACCCTTGGCACTTGAAAGCCAAGAAATGAGCAAATCTTTTTGGTGGGCTTTACATACTGCTATCTATATGAGGTCATGCACTTATATTAAAAGTCAGTGGCTGTACACACAAAAGAAATGAAAAAAAAAAAAAAAAACAACAGAAAATTGAACAGATTGAACAATAACTCTCAACACATTGAAATTATATCTTCTGTGCCTCTAAAACTTTTTACAGCAACAATTGGGTCCCTAGAAGAAGTCTCCAAAATACCTAGGAGCAGTGGTGCATCCTCATGAAGAAAAACCTATTCCTTAAATTCTTCAAACTTTGGCAATTGTTCATAAAATGTTCCAGATCATCCCATAACTCCCCACAAACGGGGCAAGCACATCTATCTGCCAAGCCATCTTGATCATATAAATCCCAGTATCTCCTATGCAGTGGCACACAATTTGCTTGCACTTGCAGCCGACACTTCAGTGCCCTCCACAGTAGGTCCAATCTCAAGTAAAACTCCACTCCGTTCACTACTTTAATCTACTAATAAAATCTTAAGAGTATTTGACTTCTCAACACCAGTAAGCCAAACCTGAATTTTCTGGTCACAAAGGCGCAATGTCAACATACCAAGGAAATCATCAGGCTTACAACGGGGACCCTGACCCCCATTACATGCTCTCGAAAAGCCAACATTATCCAGCTGGGTTTTAACCTATTTTGGACATGTTGCTTTTTTAGGAGAACCTTTGCTAGATGGTTATTAGGCGATCGTGATATTTGTAGCCAAAGTAATGAGAAATCGTGGTGTCCTCCAGGTAGTGTTGTAACTGGTGAAAGTGGTCACGGTAAAACTGGGTATTTTAAGTATTTTACCGTAATTTTGCGGACCCCGTAAAAATTAGTCTTTACCTATTTTACGTAATTTACGTATTTTATCGGTATCTAGCATATTTTACTGAAAAATTTTACGACGTCTTGCAATTTTCAGACCACAAAAGCGCGAAGAGGCTGGCAGAAAAAGGATTGAATATGATTTTTTTTTTTTCGTGTAAAACAAGTTTTTTTTAACTGAAAGTAAGGAGCGACATTAAAACTTAAAACGAACAGAAATTATTCCGTATATGAAAGGGGCCGTCCCCTCCTCAGCACCTCGCTCTTTACGCTAAAGTTTTTATTGTTTTAAAAAACAAAGTTGAGACAGAGTCAAACTTTAGCGTAAAGAGCGAGGTGTTGAGGAGGGGACAGCCCCTTTCATATACAGAATAATTTATGTTCGTTTTAAGTTTTAATGTCGCTCCTTACTTTCAGTTAAAGAAACTTGTTTTTTTTTTAGTTAATTTCTGAACGTTTTTGATTTAATGCAGCTTTGATTTTGGCTCACCGTTTATGAATAATTAAAACGAAACTCGCATATAAATTTTCCTTTTTTGGCTAATTGGCTTTCTCGAAATTTTGTTCTGACGTAGCTTACGAATTAACTTACGTAACGAATTTCTATACTCTTATGTTTTTAATACGTATATTAGGGAGTTCGCTCCCTAGTTAATACCTCGCTCTTTACGCTAAAGTTCGAATTTTGTTCGAATCACAAACCCCTGAATCATAAAGGCCGGTTAATTAGAATAGATAGCTCTTTGGAAAGTACTAAAAAAAACTCTAGCGTAAAGAGCGAGGTATTGACTAGGGGGCGAATCCCCTCATATACGTAATAATTTCTGTTCGTTTTAAGTTTTAATGTTGCTCCTTACTTTCAGGTGAAAAAATTGTTTGTTTTTTTTAATTTCTGATCGTTTTTTTAATAGTGCTGGGAAATCTGGCGCCCCCTTCATAGAAATGTCCCTTCCCCCAAGGAAATATCCTCCATGGAAAGATCCTCCCCGTAACCCCTACTCCGACCCAACCCCACACTAGAAAAAATCCTCCTGAAAACGTCTGTATACTTCCCAATAACCAATACTATATGTAAACAATGGGTAAAGTTTATAACTTGCAGCCATTCCCCCGATAACGGTGGGGGATTAAGTCATCCTCAAAGACATATAAATTAGATTTTCGACTATGCTGAACTAATAGAGCACTAGAACTTTTAATTGCCGTTCGAATGAGCCCTCTTACGATATTCTAGGACTACTAGATCGATACGATCACCCCTGGGGAAAAAACAAAACAAACAAATAAACGCGCATCCGTGATCTTTCTTCTGGCAAAAAATACCAAATTCCACATTTTTGCAGATAGGAGCTTGAAACCTCTATAGTAGGGTTCTCTGATACGTTGAATCTGATGGTGTGATTTTCATTAAAGTTCTATGACTTTTAAGGGTTGTTTCCCCCTTTTTTCGAAAATAAGGCAAATTTTCTCAGGGTCGTAACTTTTGATGAGTAAGATTAAACTTGATGAAATTTATATGTTTGAAATCAGCATAAAAAATCTGATTCTTCTGATGTATCTATTGGTGTCAAAATTCCGTTTTTTTTAGAGTTTCGGTTACTATTGAGCCGTGTCACTCCTTACTTACAGTTCGTTACCACGAACTGTTTGAAAAGAAGGAAAATTAACCTTTTGAATTAGCTCTTACTAAGCAGAAGAAAGACTGAATCAAACAAGCCAAAAAATCAAGCCGAAATAAATGAAAAACTATTCACCATTTAGATTAGGTAAGAATTCTCTGCTTAGTGATTGACTTAGCTTGTATACTCACCTAATTTTTATTAAAAGTGAGGTCAGATGATCTTAATTTAAACAGAAGAAAAAGGTTATTTGAATCCTTTAAGTTTAAGTTATTGTAAATTGGGTTTATAGGAATATCTTCAGTATGTCTATTTAAAGCAAGGTCTCTATTTCCGGATTTTTTTTTTTTTTATTTCAATTGCCTTACTAAAAAAATGTGGGAAGCCGTTTGCTTCAAATACTAAATTTGGCTAATCAAAAAGAACTACATGATCTGGATTTTCAACGATGTGGAGGGTCAAAGCAGAATCATCCTCATTTTTATTTTAAATTTCACATCTCAGAGAAAACTTGTATTCATGCCGTCTTTTCCGCGGGAGCCGACGTTTACCACCCCCATCCCGGAAAATACCCCCGCAGAATATTCCCTGTTAGTTTCCCCTTGGATAATTCCATTTTTTTTTTAAAGGGAAATTGAAATTTGTACCCTCCTGTTCAAGTCAGGCGCAATCGTATTGCATTACCTATAGTAAAGATCCATTACGGTCCAATGTATTGATACCTGTTGATTTAGTTTTTCCCAGAGGCACTTCATGTTGAAGGGGTGGTCGAATAAGCTTTGGAGGGGGCTCAGTCAATTGGAAATCGAAGTTCCAGTGCCTTTTTTCTAAGATTTAGCCTGCTTTTCAACCCATTGCTACCGAATGAGCTATTACTGACTACAATGTATAAAAGAAATCAGCGACCCTTTGTGTTTCAGCAGTTGTTTTGAAAGAATCTTCAGATAAATACAGAAGTAGCTCTAAGGGAGAAACGATGGGAGAGTGGAGGTAAAAATTGAAATATAATCCTCAGGGCAGTATCCAGGACTTTCGTTTGGAGGGGGGGCTTCAGAACAGGCACGGTCACCTGAATCAGAATCTAAGCCGGAAGGACAGGAGCTACATTTTCAAGCAAATCTTGTTGAAGACAGTCTTAATGACTGTGAAAGTGACTGAATGTTCCGCTATTATGATCCACTGCTTAGTTAATCAAAATCATCGAAGTGTTACAAACCTCTTTTTTACTTGTATTCTTTACTTTTATAAATAAATGAAAAATAACATGTATGTGATATGAAGAATGTGGCTGAATACAGCTATTTAAACCTTTGATGCCTGAATATTGAAAAAAGAGAGGAAAAAATTACGCGCCTGTTTCTTGCTTTATTTAAGGTCATTCCACGACGAAAATGTCAAGAAAAAATTTTTATTGATGAAAGTGAAGAAACTACGGAATGGTTCCCACAGGCAACATCCGGCAGTAACAGCACATAGGCACACATCGCCTAGCTAGTGTGGTAAGATAGGAAACAGTTTCTGTTTGGCGTGAAACACTAAGCCACTTCGCACTTCATACACTTCACCTTGGAGTGGGCTTGAACACAAGCTTGGCACCTCTGTTTACTCTCTATCCAAGGTGAAAAGTGCTCCTGGCCGTCGAGTCTCATTGAGTCTGGTGGGTGGCAACTATACTTTCTTTTCTTTTGGGATAAAGCTTCGTTGAGTGGTCTACCTCTCTTAGGTGTCGCTGAGGATGCACCAGACAGTAAGGAGCGTGCAACGTCCGTTTTGAACTGCAGCATGTTCATGGGTTTTTGTCCAGTAGGAAGACACCTGCGATATAGGATCCACCCATTTATAATGGAAAGGTCAAACAAGAAAAAGAAGATTCGCTTGTACCACTTGTTTCGAGACGAAGTCAATTCTATACAGCTTGACTATCAGCATATCGGCAAGATCAACGCCACCCTTCAAGCGATTGTATTCCTTCACGCAGTGTGGTCTCTTCACTTCTATATGCTATTTTTGCTTGCCATCCCATCTCTCGCAGGTATCTTCAGGATCCACAGCTGCATAGGTTGATATCAGGGAACCGGCTTATTATCATACCACTTCACCACTACAACATTCGATTGCGTTTCCACCCGCCAGTCATACGAGCCTCTTCCTTGCGCTTTCATTTTACTATCTAGTTCTAAAACGCAGCCTTTTAACCTGTTTACTCTAACTGTAACCAGTGTAAGTATACCCTGGTCATTTAGGGTCTGGGCCAGGTCTAGTGACGAAAACCAGTTGTCGTAAAAGAGCTTGTAGTTTATGTGGTTTGGGATTCCCCTCGCAAGTCGGAGGAACAAATCAGCACCAATCCCCAAATCGCTTGTATTAACTGATCCCTTGCCAGTGTACATTACTAAATCATACACAAATCCACTTATTCCCGCTCTGGAGATGAACTTGTATCCCCACTTATGTGGTTTTTGCGGATTGTACTGCTTCAGCGATATTTGCTGCTTCGTCGGAACTATTTGCTCATCAACGACCTGGTGTTCTTCCGGGTGTATTTTCATGAAGTTGGCTCGAACCTTTTCTATCAAGGGACGAACTTTATGAATCTTGTCGTAACCAGAGTCTCCCTGAGGCTTGTGCGATACATTGTCATTGAAATGCAAATCCTTCATTATCAATTCAAATCTCTCACATGACATACCATCGGCTATCACTGAGTAACGAGTTTCGTTTGATCAGTAGCTCCAATAGGAGGGCATTTCCACTATTCCTGTAAACGCAAGGACTCCCAGGAAACGCTCAAAGTCAGCCGAAGAAACGCCTAACTGCTTGCCATCTTTCTGAATTACATATATATTCGTCTGATCGCGTATGTGGCTTACTACTTCTTAATCGAAAAGCAACCTGACATATTCCAATGGGGTCTTGCCGTTCATTTCTTGGACGACACGAAGCTGATCCTTCCACAGAGTGTCTGGTGGGATAAAATCTACTTTCCTCCAAGCAATGTCTCGTCGTCTCATTGGTTTGGAAGTAGAATACTTGAGGCTTGTTGTGGTCGGGTTTCTTCACCTCCATTAGCTTGAGACTCATCCTGACTGTCACAGTCGTTGGCCTCAATTTGGCCGGTTTCTACTTCAGCTTCGAGCCGTTCTTCTAAAACTTCGTCAGGAGGAACATACTGCGGATCAGATGGGTCTTCATCTTCACTTGGCAGGTCTTCCAGGTCATAAGTATCATCTGGACAAAGAACAAAATTCAAAGCTTGTGCCAATGAAATTGGTCGTGAACTTAGTTTCTTCATAATTGTAGAGTACTCATCTCCCGCTGTTTTTGGTGCATTGGATGTAGATTTGTCCATTGCAACCCTAGAAAAGACATATTGGTTGAGAAACTTAGTCAATCTACTAATTGTATCTATAGGAAATTACGTAATTTAGCTACAGAAAGTTTAGTATTTTACTATTGACAATGGCAACCCCAAGCTCAAGCTGTGCTGGAAGGTTCCTCAGAGCTACAGATCCTATTTAGCATGGTCGAACCATCAGAAATTATAAGATAGTGCCGTAAAAACAGTGGTTACGGGATATCTTAGCATATCACACTCAATATACGTTCAGTCGCCTGAAAAGTTCCCATTTCTGACGGATGGTTCCTCAAGGAACCACGATTCTTAGGGCCCCTCTCTTCCCTTAATTTTCACACTATCGATGCAAACGACATTTCATTTGAACTGTCAGACCTTCCTCTGCCAGGCCAGGGAAATAAAAACTCTAGAACCTTTCTGAAAAATCGAAGGAGGCAAAAAGTACTTACTTCGACCTTGATTATCTCACCCAATGGCAGACGATCATAAACTGAGAAAAATACCAGGAATAGAGCTCGTTGACTATCACACAATGGTAGCAACCCCGAGGGGCTAGCTTTTGTAGTTTTGATAATAAAAAATTCTGAAATTTATGGTTCCTGAGGGAACCTTCAGGCATCAAAGGGTTAAATACGCAATGCTGTTAAGGTAACATTTCTTAGGTTTAAATGTATAATAAAATGACTAATATAATTTTATTCTCAAATAATGGTAAATTAGATTTATTTATTTATATTTATTATTATTATTTTTTTTTACAAAATGGATGTTCGAAATCAGACACTGTGCATTTGCTGAGGTATTACCCTAGGCACAAGATTACAAAGGAATAAACTAGGCAGTTAATTTAATTGATGAAACTCTAGAAGGGGCATTACCCTTTTTAAGCCCAGGAAAATCAGAATAGTTAACAAATTTGATTAAAAGCTGTAAATGATGCTAAAAAAAAAAAAATGCTCAACTGGTCTTGTAGCTACAGGGCAACTCTAAAACACCAATTTTGCCCTGTATTTCGTAGAGAGAGTACCTTATTTTACCTTATATTACCAATTTTCCCTTATTTTACTTTATTTTACCAATTTTACTTGCCGAGTTTTTATTTTAAGGTAATTTTACAACTCTACCTCCAAGTTTCCTACTATAGACTATGAAAATCTCTGTCTATTTTTAATTTCTTTGATTCTAAGTAAGCTAATTATGCTAAATTCCTAGTAAAGATTGAGGTTCACTCTCTTACTAGATTCCAGTTAACATGAAGCCAAGTCTTTTCCCTGTGTTTGATTTATATGCACAAAAGAAACGGACCAAGGAATCATAGTTGCAGCTCTAGCTACAATGTTAAAAATGAACTTTTTCCTTGTTCGTTAGCAGAAAACACATAGCTGTCAAGTGAATTTTTTTCCGGAAAATGCTTAGCAGTGAAGCATTCATCTGTGTGTTTCTACCCCAAATAGCAACCTTTAGAGACAGGTTTTTTTTTGGAAAGACATAAAATGTCCAAAACACAAAGGCCGCATCCAGGGGGGGGGGATTACGGGGTTTGAACCCTCCCCCTCCCCCGAAATAGTTTGTCTGACTCGTAAAAACGTAACAAAAATGGACATAAACAAATTTTATAGGCGTTTTTGATTTTTTTTTTTTGTGTACCCCCCTCAAAAAAAATTTTTTTGAGTAAAACCCCCTCTGAAAAAAAATTTTTGGCTGTGGCCTTCAAAACCACTCCAATTGTCATGCCTGGCACTTCCCCATGAGACATCTTGTGGCATTAAAGTAACTTGGAAAAAATTTAAATAATTGGCGCCCACTTATCTGCTCTAAAATATTCCTTTTTGAGCTGCTTTGCTCCTGACAAAATCCTATTGCAAATATGGCAGCTGGGGCCACTCTATTAAATTACAGACAGAAACCCTTGACAAAAATTCTTACATTGTGAAAAATACTTTTTGCAAAATAGTATACAAATGACTGCAGATATCATGATCCAAACTAGCCTGATGGTAAAAGATGGTGCACCTATCTTGATTTCTTGAGAAATTTCGCTTAGCCACTAGGGGTTCATACATGACTGTCCAAATCAAACCCATACCCACATCAACCCTGACCTCCCCTACACAGCTCAGCAACTAACAAACTTTCCAGACATCAATAATTATCTTCCCTCATCTTATCAGCTCCCATTTTCTCTACCTCCTCCAACCAATTTTCCTTCTAATCACCTACCTCATCCTTTATACATATTGGTCTACACCCTCTCCATTTTCCCACAAACCTACAATCTACAACTATTGTTTCTTCTGGAGCTAAATATGTTAAGATGAAGCTACGAGGAATTTTTAGGCGGATGTTGAACTAAATCAAAACGAACTATGAGCATGCAGATTGTCAAAAGGGTGTAATAGCAATATCTCAGGAATGGCTTATACTATTAAGTTGAAGCTTTCAGGCAATGTTGTTGCCAAAAGGCACTATGTGTATACTACTGCTATTACTACGAATGCTATAACTAATGAGGCAAAGTTTATTAAGGTGGTATTTTCAGAGAACGTTTAGGAGGAGTTTCAATTATTCGAAAAAAAAATATACATACAGGTTTTCAAAAGAGCATATTAGGAATATCACAGGCAGAACAGTGCTCTAATGTGAACTTTTAAAGGAGCTCATTCGATTTCAAAATAAAGTTCTAGTGCCATTTTTAATAGTCAAAGGGATTGGAGGGCAAGCAACTCCATCCCATGTCCATTATTTCTCCAAACACATTCGATCAAAATTTTGAGGTAGGCACTTTGTTTAGCATAGTTGAAAGGTCCAGTAAATATGTTTCTGGGGTGTTGAGGATATCAACCCCCCACAGCCCTCAGACCAAGGGTTGTAAGTTATACAATTTGTCCATTGTTTGTATATAGTATTCGTTACTGGGAAAGAGGGCTAGTTTGACCTTTAGTATTCCAAAAGACTAAGTATATTCAAGTGAAGCTTTCAAAGAGTGTTGAACTAAGTCGAAACATTTATATGAGCATGCAGGTTGCCAAATTAGGAAAATTCAGGAATGACTGAGGGTATTAAGTTGGGCATGACGAGGGGGATAATCATTTGACCAAGCTCCTGTTGTTTGGGATGTTGAACTAACCAAAAGGCACTATATGGATGTTACCACTATTATTACTATTACGACTGCTGCAACTACTACTTCCTCTGAGGTTATGGATGTTGGGTTGAAACTTTCAGAGAAAATTTAAGGAGGTGTTGAAGTAAATCAAAACGCAATGTGTGCATTCAGGTTGCCAAAATGATGTATGAACAGTTTCTCAGGAATAGCTTAGAATATGATATTAAGTTGAAACTTTCAGTGCGTGTTGGGAGCAACTTTGAATTAAACAAAAGGCACTCTTTGCATACTGCTCCTGCTACGACTAGGCTAAGGGTAGGAAGTTGAAACTTCCAGGGAATGTTTAGGGGGATGTTAAAATAAATAAAAACACGCTCGTTACAAGCAGGTTTTAAAAGGACGTATCAGCAGTGTCCCAGGAATGGCTTAGGGTATTAATCTGAAAGTTTCAGGACATGTTAAGGGGGATCTTAAACTAGGCAAAATGCAAAATGTGTATACTACTACAACTACTAAGAGTACTACTACTACTGAAATTATTACTACAACTGCTGCTACTACTACTAACAACTCACCGCAGCACCAAGCCGCCTGAGGCTAACACAGCTACGTACGCTCCTCCTCGACCCCAATCTATTCAAAGCCTCCCTTTTTACACCCTCCCACGAAGTTCCCATTTCCTTTAAATCTTTCTTTATGACGTCCTCCCAACCCCAGACGGGGACGACCTGCTTTCCGTTTAGACCTAGACGATTGGCCGAAAAGAACAATCTTCGGCAATCTGTCATCCTTCATCCGCACAACCTGCCCTAGCCACCTCAACCTTTCTTTCATTATAGCCCTAGAGAGCGGTATTGAGCCACATTTTTCGTATAGCCTATTGTTTGAAATACGGTCAGTCAGCCCAGGTACCCAGAACAATCCTTAAGCAATTTCTCTGGAAAACATCTAGCAAAACTTCATCCGCTTTTCGGATCGTCCATGCTTCAGAGCCATATTTGACCACTGTCATCACTGTAGCTTCTAATATTCTAATCTTGGTTTGCAGACTTATCTTCCTATTCTTCCAAACTTTTTTTTAACTGTGAAAAAGCACCCTGAGCCTTGGCTATTCCACTTTTAACATCTTCACTGCTCCCACCATCTTTACTAATAATACTACCAAGGTAAGTGAAGCTGCCCCCCCCCTGATCAATCTTTTCATTACCCAACGTCACCTTTTCATCTTCACTTATTCCTATAATTGATGATGCTATAACTACTAATACGATGGCTACTACTAGTGCTACTGAAGCTAAGGGTATTATAGTGACACTTTCAGGGAATGTTGAAGAGGATATTGAACTGAATTGA
The DNA here is from genome assembly GCA_027921565.1 of Artemia sinica. Classification (NCBI taxonomy): domain Eukaryota; kingdom Metazoa; phylum Arthropoda; class Branchiopoda; order Anostraca; family Artemiidae; genus Artemia; species Artemia sinica. Next base: position 59,152,787 of record CM051256.1, on the reverse strand, counting down.
AATACGGTGTGTGGATGTAGGTTGTTAAAAGTTGCAACAGCTATGTCTCAGGAACAGCTTAGAGTATTAACTGGAAACTTTCAGTGCATGTCAAGGGGGATTTTAAACCAACCAAAAGGCACTGTATGAATACTACTCGTACTACTTCTACTACTACTACTAATACTGCTAGTAAGGGTAAGGGTATTAAGGAGACATTTTCAGAAAATATTTGGCAGTATGTTAAATTAAATTGAAATACGCTGTATGTATACAGTCCGCCAAATGACTGTATCAGCAGTATGTCAAGAATGGCTTTGGATTTTAGGCTGAAACTTTCAGAGCAAGCTGAGGGGTATGTTTTGCTAATAAAGATGTATCATGAACAAACTAATACAAATAGTTGTAGTAGTACTACTACTTATGTTAGTACTAATATTACTAAGGCTAATAGTATTAATGGGGAAATTTCAGAGACTGTTGAGGGGGATGTTGTGCTAAATCGAAACATATTATGTTTTATATGTATATGCTGGTTGCCAAGAAGACTTCTCAGCAATATCTCAAGAACAACTGAGGGTATTAAGTTGAAACTTCCAGGGCTACTTCTGTTACTACTGCTTCTGCTCTTACAATTGATCAAAATCTAAAAAGTTTGAGTGCATCCAGGTTGTCAAAATAGCATATTTTGGGAATAGTATTAAGGGTTAATTTTCCAGGTAAACTTGAGGAGGTGCAAAACTAAACTAAACAATACTGTGTTTGTCAGATTTTCAAAAGGGTGTATGTTATTAAAAGTTGTTGAAAAACTTTCTCCTACTTATTAATAGTAATCCAAACTGTAGAATATTATAGAAAATAAACCGAAAAGATTTAAAATATTCTTTTCTATTCCAACGAAAAAGACTATGTCAATGAACAACAAACAGAAATGAATGAAAAAAAACTTATTCCACGAAATAAGTTTTTCAAAGAAAAGTAAAGAGCTACATCAAACCAAAAAAGAGTAGAAATAAATTCAAACAATTTTCCAAGTGTAAAACTACTACAAATGAAGATCAATCAAACAGTTTGTGGTAACAAACTGTAAGTAAGGAGCGACTCGGCTCAATAGTAACCGAAACTCTAAAAAACGGAATTTTCATACATATAGATATATCAAATGAATGGATTTATTATGATGATTCTAAATATGTAAGATTCATTAAACCTTACAATACCCATCAAAGGCTACGAGCCTCAAAATATTTGCCTGATGTTTAGAAAAAAAGGGGCCAAAGACCGTCTAATAGTCGAACAATCTCAATGAAAATCACAATATCAGATTGAGCGTGTTAGAAAACCCTACACTTAAGATTCCAAGCTCCTGTATGCAAATTGAATATTGTATTTTTGGGCTGAAAAGAGCATGGATCCGTGTTGGGCTGAAAAGAGCATGGATCCGTGTTTATTCGTTTGTTTTCCCCAGGAGGGGCTTGTTTCCCCATTTCCTCCTTGCGTAAAGTTGTAAAAAAAGGGGTTTTGGCAGTGTCTAAGCCATTAGATGACTGGAACTCACTTTTAAAAACAGTTGTGAAATTGGTAGCCATGAATGGTTTTCAAAAAGGGTGTAGACTAATTTTGGAGAGAATATTTATACAAACATGAGTTGCATTCATTAAAAATAACACACACAGGAAGCTCAATAAATAACTGACGAGCATCTGGAGAGTGCTGAAACAGCAATGTATTCCAACATAACTGAGCTCCTTACTTACAGTTCGTTACCATGAACCGTTTGATCCTAAAAGCAACAGACAATAATTAGAAAATCCTAAAAACTACATTCAAAAATTGAAGGAATTTAAGAAATTCACTTGAATAGATCTTTTAAAATGTATAGGAGCAGATCTAATAAACACTTCAAGTTTAAAATTTTATTGTTTGGCTATTCCTTTGTTCATTGCCCTAATATCTGACGAGCTTGTTAAACTTTTGGTGCTATATCATTTAGAGAATATTTGCGCTGATCATTCCACATTAATTGAATGACAAAATTTTATGAATGCCAACTATTGATGATTAAATATTCAGTTATTCAGGATGATTTAAGTTATTCAGGATTATCTAATAATTTCAAGATAGTATTTTTTTATTGGAATTGTCAGAAAGTCTTAGAACTCTGTTTCCAGGGATAATGTGATATGCACTGTTCTTGGGACCATGACATTCAACTAAGGAAATAGCCTTTTAAACTAATATCTTCAGCAATCTAGTTCTTTACATGCAACTCGCAATTATGCATTCATTGATTTTCTGCTGAAACTTGAAACATTCAGAAAGAATATATAAGAGTATAATGATTTTGGATGTTAATAGGGGTAGGGGTTAATGCCCACTCCCTTGGAAATAAAAAAATATCAAGTAATTGTATAAAAAGGGAAAAAAAATGTAAATGTTCCCATTTAAATCTTGATAACAACAAAGCTTCTGGTAGTGGTTATCCCCACTCTCCAGGAAACTATAACCTTTCCCTACTAAATTATATCTATTGTTATTGATCTGCCGCCTCCTTAATCCACTTCTATTTATGATAGATTTTAACTTGTTCTTTATTAAAGGATAGCATATAATTGATTTATTTATTATGAAAATTTAACGAACCTCATTGATTTGAAGTTTACTATATCACCTTTAATGAATTCTTTGATATCTTTAAATCAAAATAAACTGCAGTATTAAGAGCAGTGATATTAGAGTGGAAGCCCCTGATATTTAATGTAATTTACACTTCTTCTCAGTTTAACATTATTTTCATTTATTTTTTTTAAGATGAAGTAAGTAATGCTATTCAAAAATATTTTTCTAAGCAATTTATCTATACAAAAGAGCTCTAAATATATATAAGGATATATATAGGTCAAAATCATGTCACTTGATAATCTTTATCAAATTCTATTTCCTGGCAATCTTTAAAAACAAAACAAAATACTTGTTAGTACTTGTAAATACACCAAGATAAAATGTAAGTTTTGTTCAAAAATGCTGTATTGGTATATATTAATTTGTTATCAATCATGGAAAATTTCTACTTTTGGCTCTGTGTTGCCCCAAAATATCAATAATTTTACTATTTATACCACTATGTTTCTTGCTAATTACTTTTTTTTTGTCTGTGTTTTCTTTTTGAATGCAGACCCACAAAATAAATTCGTGCATATATGCACGACAAAGGTTTTTGATATTTGCAACATACAAGTGCATTTCCCCCCCCAATTATTAAAAAAAAGTTTAAATACTAAAAAATGATGGTGTTTATATTCTTATATTTTACACTATCCGCCATGATAAACACACAGCTGGTCCATGAATACTCAAGGTAATCAAACTGTATGGGATAAAAGTAAACTTATTTTTGTTTAAGCAAAGTTGACGTTTCAACTTCGTCAGGGAGAGCGCTTTATGCAATTATGGTATACCTGATTCTTAGAAGTTCTAGTTTTGCTGGAAAAGCTAGTAATAATATGTTAATTTAATGTGATTTCCATTAAGATGTTTTTTTTATAAAGGCTTTCGGTCAAACATATGCAAGAATGAGGAATACCGTGATTTCGTTATAATATCTGTTTTATGTAGGCGAGAATTTAAGTGTCTTTTGTATCATTATCTAGATGCAGTTTTGACAAGAAGGCTGGAGACTTGATATACCAACTTTTTTAATGAAAATATCAATTTTATTGCATCATGAAATTGATTTAGTTTCTTAAAAAAGCTGCTCAGGAAGTAACAAACACTGCTTTAATAATCGTACAAAAATGGACTAAAGACTTAGTGTTTTTGTTTTTCTTTTAGTGAAAGAAAAGCTCCTCCGTTTCCAGACTCTGTATTAACCCTTCAGAAAGATGACCCATTTGAAGAGTTTTCAAAAATTTTGGTCGAAGAAATGCATGGTGAAAACAGCGGATTTGGTATTCCACCTTGACGGGGGAGACCTGAGAGGCCACAAACTTGCCTTATGCCCAAAAAGCCCTTTGATTGCTTCTATTACCAGAAATTTCCCACCTGGGTTTGAATTCCATTTTAGCTGCCCAGATGTCAGGTAAATTTTCTAGCTCACTTTACCATACAGTTGTGTGTTGCCTAGGTAATAAACATGATAAGAATAGTTTTCAACATTGTTGGCTCGTTAAAGTTCAATGTTTTGATCACTTTTTCTTACGGATTTCAGTTTCTTGCTTACAATGCTTTGCAAGAAAGGGGAAGAACTCCCGCTTCCCCTATCTAGTGACAATAATTGCACATATTGCGTATTTTTCTTGTTATTCAATGTCTGAACACGGCCTTTCTGTAGTTGAACTCCTCCTAGTCCTGTGCAGGACTAGCTGATAGCAGGAATGTGCAGTTTAAAAACATGAACTCTAGCGAATAAAAAATTAAATGGTATTTACACAATGCATTAAAAAGTAGAATCATGCAACAACCCACTTCATTTCTTTTTTTCAAAAGAGCTATCAAGGGAACGTTTGTTTTTGAAGTTACTATATACTCAAAAGTATTTAAACTTTTCAGCACCTAGCCTTTTCCCCCCTCCCTCCTGGTCAAGGCGAATGTAATAACATTTATTTGGAAGGGAACCATTTTTTTGCGTAGAAAAAGCTTTCTTTTTACGCATAAAGGGGCTGAAGATAAATCTAAAAAGGAATAACATTCCGTTACGTATAGTTCTGATGTATGAGATACAGAAAATTATCTAAGAATGTTCTAAGCCTCTGGTTTAATGAGTAGATTATTTCAAATTACCCAAGAAGTTATTCTGCATGTGTTCGTGTACAAGAAATACTATTGTTTTCTTTGAGTGGCAATTTATTGGATAAAGTTACAAAAAAAGTGAAAAATGCCAGACTGGAATTAAACATATCAAATCGTATCAATTAAATATCGTTTTATGACAAATATGATTCGTTGTAATATGGTGTTAATCTATTCTGTGGATAATAATAAAACCTTTGTTGCGTTTTGACCAAATTGATCGTGATTGCTACGTTTTACCTATGGGGGGGGGGGATATTGGTATAAATTAAATTTATGAATTTCCTGAAGTTTCAAAGAAGAAATATGAAAACTTACCGCAATTAAGTAGCCGTTTTGTATAGATACTTTATACTTTTCTACATGAGGACATACTCTCATTCCATGGCTGGTATTTCCGTGATCCCATATTTTCGGGAAAAGAGCTAAGCAAGGACATATGACCTCTTTACTCAAGGAGTGTTTGTGCATGAGAACGAAGATATCCCTTCAGGATTCACTAAAAAAAAAAAAAAATTCCGGATTAAATGGGCTTGTACGTGACTATGCTTTGTGTGAAATTAGGTTTTTGCATTAAATTAAATTTTCTAACGAAAAAAGTTTGGAAAAAAAAAGAATACAGAATACCATAGGCTCTAAAACCTTACGCTTGTCCAAGGAGCCTGTGACCACACAAAAATAAATTATCTAGGTTTTACACTCCACATTCAAGCATCAAATATAGATAATAATATTATCATATGGCAGTAATAATAGCAAGAATTATAGAATTAACTATAATAATAGTAAAGGGAAATGTGAATAAACACAATAGGGCTCATAAGAAAATCATGAAAACCAAAAAAGAAAAAAGACAAGTAAAAAAAATAATGATTCTGGAGGACAGACTATAATGGAACTCCATTATTAGATGCAATGACTATAGAATTTTTTCTTGAAATATTTTCGAATAGCATCCGTATTCCTATCATCATTATCAAGCGTATTCTGTATTTTACAACCTTTATAAATTCAAGAGTCCAAAACCTGTCGATTGCAATCGAGTTGCACAAAATTCAAACTCCCACGTACGAAATTCAAATAAAGAGAAAATCCTGTGATGAATAAGGGACAAAATCGCTAAACGCTAATGATGAATCAGTAAATGCTAATTGCTACTGGTTGAAACGGTAATGGCTAAATGCATTAATACACTGGTGTGCCAAAAGAATAATGCAAAAATCACGCAAACCATAAGCTTGTTGAGTATTTAATTGTTTCACCTTTGTCCCGAATTGATTCACCGGCTTAAGGAGATGTGTTTGACGTATAAGGAGATGACTTGCATTATTTCGACATTATTGGTTTAATTATTGTAGGGAAATTACCCTTATAAATAGTTGCATAAGTGAGAAATACAAGGTTCTTAGGATACACAAAGAAAATAATTCTTTTTGTTATTTTTTACACTTCCTAAATTTCTCGATGATTTTCAACTAACCATCCTAACATGGTCTTTGAAATACCCACCTTCATCTGCCATAACACCTGAATATTTTACAGATGTAACTCATGATATCATGACATTTTCTATTGTTAATCCTGTATCCAAGAGTAAAAACACATAAAAAAAAGCTTGTTAAATTTAGCTTAACTGTCAATCCTTAGACAAGGATTTAATTTAACCCTTAGCCAAGAATTTACAAGTTCCAGCGAATTCGCTAGTAGTTTTCTGATAAAATTACATTTTTATTGGGGCCAAAATTGTATTATTTTAACCGAAAGGGTGTAGATGTGTTTGTTCATTGTTTTATTGTGTCAACAAGAAAAAATTGTTACAAGGAATTGATCAATGAAAGTCCTTATAAACCGAAAAATTAGAAGGCACATACCTAATCCTTGCTGAATTCTAAGTAATGAATTTCTAGTGCCAGACAAATAATCATACAACATTATATATTACTCCTATTTGATAGAAAACACTTCAAAAACTGAAAAAATATTCTCACTGATTCCACGTGTGGAGAGTTTAAGTAGAAGATTGAAGTTTAAGTAGATTCAAGAAGAAGAAGAAGACTACCACATCATGCTCTAATATCTTGAAAATGATGGAGAAAATGATCTATATAAGACTCCTCTGGTTTGTTGAAAAAAATAATATGATCCCTCACACTCAAACTGGATTCAGGAAACACCACTCCTCAACAGATGCTTTCATTTTGCTAACAAATGCAATAAATGAATCTTTCTAAAAAAATAATGTCCTAGTTGCAGCTTTCCTAGATTTTGAAGGGGCATATGACAGTGAGAACCACCAAATCCTTTTAAACAAACTTGCAAACCTTGGAGTACCCCCTAAGCTAGTATCTTTTATTAAATCCTTCATAGAAGTGCGAAGTTTCATCGTTTGTGTTGTTCAGCCTCTTCACCCCAAAAGACAATAACCAAAGGCCTACCTCAGGGAGCAGTCCTCAGTTGCCTCCTATTTGCCCTATATCTCTGGGACATGAACCTACCCCACACGAATCTACAATATGCTGATGATCTGGTGCTATGGTCTCTGGCAACACCTTTCAGATAGCACAGTCAAATCTGCAAAAGTCACTTTTCCAGTTTGAAAAATTCTCTCAACCTTCAGATTTACCCATTGCACCCACCAAGTCAAAAATAATCCAATTTCACCGGAAGCGAAACCATGTTATGCAAAACTAACTCTAAATAAAACAACTATTCCAGAAGATAATCATATTAATTACCTAGGTCTCATGCTTGACCAAAAACTTAATTTCCACCTCCACATTTCAAACACAATAAAAAAATGCTATAGAAAAACAAATATTCTAAAAAGACTTCTTTCCACACCCTGGGGCTGTAAGGAGAAAACCTTACTCCAGTTTTATAAATCACATATAAGACCCCATATTAACTATGGGCTCATCGTCTATGGTGCATTTGCAAAGACCCAGATGCAAAAAATTTAAACAATACAAAATGATATAATACGTCTCATATTTGGTCTTAGGAAACCCACAAGCACCAAGTTTCTGCTTATGGAGAGTGGATTAACAACAATAAGGGAGAGACGTAGGTTTCTCTTGACAAAACATCTTACAAAAATTGAATCAAATAGCTCACACACATTATATAATTGGTTAAGAAATCCAGCCATGTATAGAGGCATTGCAGATGAGTATGCCATATTCAGAAGAAGTTCCCCATACCAGCAAAGTCTATTGCACCCAGTTTCCCCGATCCCCCCCCCCCATGGAATTGGTCAAGTCCCATAATAAATAATGAATTCTCAAAGTGGAATAAAGATTTAACCCCCATTGCATTTGTCCAGAAAAAATTTGCAGAACTTAATACAATTACCTATAAAAATCACTTTCAAATATTTGTTGATGGTCAAAAATCAATGAGAAGGTTGCAAGTGGTGTTTTCCTTCCTCACCTGAAAATTGCAATGGGTGAGAGATTATATAATAATTTATCTATAATGTCTGCTGAGTTAAATGCCATAATCATGGCATTAGAACACCTTAAGGAAAACCAACCTTTGATTGCAAATTCAAATAATATTTATCATATATTCCGACTCTCTATCAAGCCTTGAGTTGCTGGCCTCAGCTCCTCAATATAAGTTGGACATTGACACTTATCATTGTCTCAGTATTATTGATAATCTTGCTTCAAGTGGCATAAAAACTTATTTTCAGTACATTCCTAGCCACTCTGGCATAAGTGGTAATCATCAGGTTGATGAAGTAGCAAAAATGCTATAAATATTGACCAGCCAAGTGGGAGACCAATCCCAATTAGAGATATTTACTGATGGAGGCTATCAGATATTAATTTTAATAAGATTAATCCTATTCTTTCCCCCTTTCCCAATAAGTATCTTTCTAAAATTTATCATAGAATTCGTTCTGGAACAAATGGACTAAATTTCCTTGCATTCTCATATAAGCTTTCTAATTCAAGTGGTTCAATTCCCCTGTCCCTCTTTGCAGGCATTGTAATATGAATAATGAAACAATTGACCATTGCCTATTTGAATGTAATATGCTGACGTCTGCACAACATACCTTGCTTTGTAAACTGTTAAAATGCTTCAAACACCACAAAATCTCACTATCAGCCAAGAGCCTAGCCAACTATACCTGCACACAGAGCACAGAAATCGATATCTATCATCTTATATTTGAACTCCTTGAGTCAAAAGATCTACTGAAAGATATCTGAGAATATCTAATAAATAAGAGACAACCAAGACAGTAGCTCTGTAGCCCACAGAGTGAAGCAAAAAGAAGAGGGCTAAATAGTACCAACTGAATAGCCCGCCTGCTGTGAATTAGGAGAAGAAGAATCTTGCATATCACTAGTACTAAAAATGGGCGCAAACCTGACAGGAAAAAAATGGAATGATCACAGTAAGTTGAGTAAAGTCTAGCCAAGGCCTTACAAGAATATTGGCAACGATTTTGGACAATTTTAGCATAACCTTGCTTTAAGTTATTCTTAATGTCTAAAAGTGCCTAGTATGGATATCTGATAGAGAGGAGCAAATACTGACCCCAAGCCAACACAACACAGGAACTAGCTTAACTGAAAAGATCCGCAACTCAGATCACTTCGGTGTTTGACACTAATAATCAAATATTCTTACTTCTCAGCGTAATCAATAGGCTAATATTTTCAAACAGATTATAAACAAACTGGGTCGACTTGACAAGGCTAGATTTTGAACGGTTGATAAGTAACAGATCATCTGTAGGCCTATATGCAATATAAGACAAATTAGTTAGGTCCGTAAAAAACGAAGGAAAAATAATAGTAAACACCGGATATAAACAAGCATTAAAAAGATATGACACCCCCTCCCCCTGTGTAAGTCCAGAACGAAAGGGGAGATTACCAAAAAAGTTATTTTCTGACCGGAGTCGAACATAAAAAGTAGCATAACAAAAACTAAGAACAAATATAGCAGATGAACTCACTCTAAGCTGGATAAGAGAATATCACAATTGGCTATGACAAACCGAGTCAGAAGCTCCATTCGACACCTAATCATTTTTTGGTACAATTTCAGGAAGCAGGACATACTCAAACACTTAGCTCAACAAGCAAGTCACTGTAATAGACCTATATGAATCACAATTATTTGGATCTTACCCACGTTTAAGAATCAAATTGACACTCTCACACAAAGAAGAATCCGGCACCAAAGACGTACATAAATTTGAGATAATAACTGCTAGTGATGAATCAAATCTTTAGAATCAGTATGAAGGTGAAAAACACTTATATCATCAATATTCCACGATTTTCACTTTAAATTCTTAAGACAACCAATAACACGGTTAATAGGAACAGGAGGCACATGACCTTGCGAAATCCTTGAAGTTAGGTCATAAGAACAAAGGATAGTAAACTGAGAGTAAACCGCATAATTCATAATATTGAAAATCTTGTTATAATAATTAATCCAAAAGGCATTAGGGATCCCAGCAGTATAAGGTAAATCAAATTTGCGACATTAATCCATTGTTCTCACTGACTAGAAGTCTTTGGAAATTCAGCACCGTTGTACGGAGATAACCCTTAAATTTATTTAATAAGGAACAGGAGGGCGGCCACACAGTGCCCAAATTCTAAGCCACAATTTTGCTAAATTGTTTATAGTTTTAAACGTGGCCCATCCCCTTCATTTCAGTCTCTTGGTTATCCACTTTTGGTATTTAAGACATGCGGTCTGATCAGTCCGAGTCGTATTTATAGCGACATTGATTGAAAATGGCAGGTGGTCATAGTCACGCTCATCCTGATCGACTTAAACATCGCCAATACAGACATCGGAAAGAATAATACAGTGGGCGATATCCGACAATAAGCCATTATTATGTAATGGGAACCATCTTTGTCCAAAACTCAAAGCCATTAGCTAACGATTCTAAGAATAATTCGATCCGTGTTAAGATAGAGTTTATATCACACTTTATATTGCCTTACAAAATCCAATCGAATCCGTTGTTACGCGTACGCTTTCGTAAACTTTGTTACAGAGGAAAAAGATCTTTGGTCGCAAAGGTGATATACATTGACGGAAACTAGGGTTACAAAACATATTACAATGGAGCAATCACTTTCACGATAACACAAGGGAATAGCAAGGCTAGACTCAGTTAAAAAAAAAAAAAAAAAAAAAAAAAAAAAAAAAAAAAAAAAAAAAAAAAAAAAAAAAAAAAAAAAAAAAAAAAATCGAGCCAAACAGGCCGGCCTGCTTGAGGGTCTCAAGGGGATTTTGCGGGCACTTCTAGCAAAAACCAAGTGTTCATTGCTCCTGCCAAAGAAGTTTAAGCTTATCGAGGGCAAGAGGTGTTCTTGTGAAAACAAAATGTCAAAATTAGACAGCTTCTCGTTCAAAGAATCGTCCTTATCCTTCATCAAGTTAATGTTGAACAATGACACAGAAAATTCAATTTTAACATTTACTTGGCGGACCAGAACATTTAGCCATTGCATCATGATGAATTTGGCATTTAGAGAAAATGATCCATGATTGCTTGGACAATTAGCACATTTGGGGGTAGCTTGGCACGGGGAATCGCGACAACTAATGCTCACCTGCGCAACGGGAGCAACGCTTAGGGCTATCGCAAGTAGCCTTCAGATATTCGGTTGAAGGATTTCAAAGAAGAGTTTAATTTTTGTTGGTTTACCAAAACTACTACAAAGGCAAAGATTTCATGGAGATGATAAATTGATTCTTTGAAAGTAATTGCTTATAGTGGAAATTTTTTTGTAACTGTGCACCGATGGAGCACCAGCTATGTTTGGAATGAGGTTGGTATTTCTAAAGAAACTCAAAGAGCTTGCACCACAAGCATGGAAAATGCACTGCAGTATTGACCAATTCTTCCTGGCTATCAAGACTCTCCCCAAAACTTTGCTGGAAGTACTCGACGCTTTGGTGACAATTTTGTGACTATATAAAATCTTACTCAACTCTTTGGTAGCAATAGTCAGTTCCATAAAATTTAGCGCTCCCAGTGCTCGATTGTTCAAAGAACTATGCAAGAACATGAACTTTGATTAAAAAGCTCTTCTTCTCTTTTGTGCTGTTTACTGGTTAACTCCAAGAAGGCTCGGCAGAGTCTTTGAAGTTAAATGTGAACTCAGACCTTTCCTATATTATTCATCAACACGCCGTTGCTACGAAAGCTCTCCAAAACCTTAAGTCAAAACCTTAAGTCTAATTGTCTTATCTTGATATTTGATTATTGTGAAAAGCTTGCTCGACTCTTTGATGACAGTTGTCCGTTATATAAAATATAATGTTCTCACCCGTCTGTTCAAAGAACTGTGCAACAGTATGAACTCTGGTAACGACGCTCTTCCTTTCTGCACTTGTGTTTGCTGGTTATCAAAGGGAAATGTTATCGTTCTAGTCTTCGAGTTACTAAATGAAATTAGATAGTTTTTAGATGTGAAAGGAAAACATGGGTTTATGAGATTGCTAAATGATGAGACAAAGATCCAAAGATTTTCATATTTTGCTGATGCTTTGGATCAAACAAATAAGCTAGGTTAAAACCGTAAGGTAAAGACACTAGCACTATTTAAATTCAAGATAATATCGAGGCTTTTGTAGTAAACCTGCAAAATTCGTGCCGTAAAACAAATCCTGGAATCATCGCCGTGTTCGAATATTTTTTCTATTGAATGGCCTTTTGAAGAATCGAAAAGGGGACTCGTAGTTAGTCAAAAGAAGAAAATTAATAACCTTCTCGTTTCCCAGAATTTCCGAGTTGAACGCTCTCTGTAAAGTCAGACCTTTCAAATATTGTACAGTAACTCAAATAGCTATAAATGAAAGCGTTATAGATATTCTAGATGGTATAGATCTTTAGGTGCTGTAAATAATGTATGTGATTTTATTTTTTATGCCGTGGGCGCTTTCTGTAAAACTGAATCTTTTTAAAATTCACATGTTAACTCTGAATAGCTATACATAAAAGTGTTATAGCTGACAGTTCAAAATTTGGAATTTCCAATCTTTTCTGTTGAGCAATACACAGAGTCGTTCAAGGGGGGGGGGGGGCAACGGTATCAGCTGTCCCGAGTGTCACGACTAGGGGGTGCCGTGGCGGGGGGGGGGGGGGTGGATGGATGCCCACTTTGATAAAAATGTTCACTTTGATTCGTTTTTTTTTTGCTTACATTTGAGTCGGGAGGAGGGTACTGTAATTAATTTTGCCCCAGGCACCACCAACCCTGGGAATGACTGTGGCTACACATTCTTGTTTTTTGTTGCTTGGGTGTTTTTTGTAAAGCTTTAAATTTAGAATTGCGACCAAGAATAACTTAATAAAAATTGATATGTGCTTCATTCTATTTTTTGTGGCTTTTGATACCTTTTATGAAGCTCAAATTTCCTCATTGGATGGTTTATGTAAAGTTAAATATCATCAAACTTCACATTGTAGCCGTTAATAATCGTACTTAAACTGTTAGTGCTTTAAGTATGTTGTTAGTGCTTGCGATTTTTCTTTCATTGTGGACTGGATGTTTTCTTAAAGTGACACAATATGTACTCTAGTGACTTACATAACTCAGTAACATAGAGTAATGCATATACAATTACTATATCTTGTGGTTTATTTTCACTTGAATGCTTTAATTTTTTGTGGGGGGTGGGGTGTATAGCCCATTATTTGTGAAGCTAAAAGTCCTTACATTTCACTTTGGAACTTATAATTTATTTTATGTATAATTGTAATGACTTTTGTTTTTATTTTTTGCTTGTTTTTTGTTCTTTTAATGCTTTCTATGCTACTGGAATTTCTCATTTTCTATTTATTTTGATGCAAAGCGGGGTCCTGGAGGCATCACTGGTATTCCTAAAATTAAATAAATTTCTGGTGCATTAACTCACTGATTAAACTTAAAACGACTTACATTATATAATATGATACTGATATCTGAATGATCCTGACCTGAAGGAGATCCAATATGTGTGTATACGAGGTTTGGTAAGAGTGTGGGGATTGGACACCAGAACCCTGCTTTGGGATGTATATTTTTACTGATTAAAAATCCTTGCATGGTTCTAACTCCAATATGATTTAGTATGTCCACCTCTACTAAAATACATTTATAATATTTGCTTTTTTAAATTTGCTGTTTATGCTAATTGGTGCCTCTGCCCCTAGGGAGACACGCGTCATTTCGTCCTTGAATGTAAATTTTGGAGTTTTTTCAACAATTCTAACTAAAAACTATTTTGAAATTTTAATCTGAATATGCCTGTAGCCGCAGGGGTGCTAAGAGGACAAAAGGGGGGTTCTGGCAGCCTCTCTTCCTCTTTTTTTTACTTGAATAGGCCACCATATTTAAGCATTGTACGATCAAATGAGCCCTCATTTAGTAGCCTACGATCATTTATTAAAATTGATGAGGCCTTGAAGAAACAAAGAAAATGAAAAACTTATCTCTCTTTACTAAGTCAATGCTATTTCTTAGGCTATTATTTCTCTCTAATATTAATAACTTGTTGCAGTACCAAGTCACCTGAGGCCAACGCAGCTTCCAACGTCGCTACTCCATATTCAATATTTCCTTGTGAGCTCTTCCCACTTCCTTTGGGGGCCTCATCTTTTGAGCTAACTACCTATGATCTTTAAATGAAATTTTCTAAATACATTCTATGATTCATGAAATTTTAGGAAATAACTTTAGAATATGTAGTCTGGGAATGAGTTAGATTGGATAAGTTACATGTTCTATCGCTTTTGTGCAGAATTTTATGTGAAAAATTCTGTATGAATTCAGTTACGTAAACATATTTTTTTCGAAATAAAATATTCTGGTTCATTAAGCTTTTTCAAAATACATTAGTCTAAACGTTTTGCTGTTCCTGCAAGTAAATCCTATTTTAAAGGTCCTTTTTACTCTCTTTATTAGTATCGATTTCTTGCTATCATTAGGTGTTTTTTTTTTATATTAAAAATAAGTTTTTTTTAGGTCAGGGTTATGTCGAAAATTAGAAGAGATGATAAAGGACAGTTTTTATCGTCTTCCTAACAAAATGAAGACGAAGAGATAGAAAGATTTTAAGCTTATTTGTCGTTTGTTAACGGAGATTTTTGTATATCCTATGGCAATCTCTTAGCAAAGACCCGCTTGCTCTAAAAATGAAGCATCGGTAGTAACAATCAGTTAAAGGCAGTAGAATGAAGCATATAGAGTTATTTTTACTTCAATTCTTGTCTTGCCTTCCTTGTGACCGGCTGTTCGGTGGTGAGTAAACTTCTTCCAGTTAACAGAGCTCCCATTCATGAGTACAGGATGACATTATTACGAGGTACAAGATGCAGTTGACTTCTTGTAGCTCTTAACATTGAATTCATGCATTACTTATGGTTTTTTTTTTTTTTTTTTTTTTTTTTTTTTTTTTTTTTAGTGCCAGCATGTTTCGCCACATAGTCGACTTGATATATTTGGGCAAAACTCATATCTCCTTTTCAAAGATAGAAGAATTTAAATCAGTGGCCAAGACGTTTATGATATCACTTGAGGAAACAAATATTACTAAAGATGAAGAGGAAGAAGATATTTATACTGTACCTGTACTGGTCTTTGAAAGATTTTTGGGCGAAGCGGAGCCAAAACGTAAGAGAGGGCGCCCAAAGAGGTCTGAAGTATCTATTGAGGCTATTGATGCTCATAGACCTAGCATAGATGAAGAAGAATGTAAAGGACCGTCAACTAGAAAAAAAGTGATCGATTTTTAGATCAATGGAGATGCTTGACTATCAATCAGTCTATACCATCAATCCAAGCGATGTAAAAATAACTATTGGGGATGAAGGTGTACAGAATGATTCTGATTATGAACCGTTTTGTAGTCCAGTACCAGCTCCTGAGCTAGAATACCATTATGATCAGGGGCTAATCGATGAAGATGTTGATAGTCGAGGTTATGGTGTGCCCCTTGAAGATTTGCCTGCTGATGATGATAACGACTCTGATTGGAATGAAAAAGAAGAAGATCCTGAAGATGAAAGTAGCACTGACGAAGATTTTGACCCGTCACAGGCAGGAACCAGTACAAAAACACCAAGGAAGAGAAAAGGTACTGTATAGATTTCTAGTCAAAAATGTATTCAGTATGAATATATGGTTTAACTCCTTGCTATTATTAAACTCCAAGGTTGGCTTTTGACTTAAACCTAAGGCAAAGTTTGTCTGGCTTAATCATTTTTGTTAAACAAAAATGTATAGTGGTCTTACATAAAAAAAACTCATTTTTTCCAGGGTTTTTAATGTGCTTGAGCTGCCTCCGTTTATTTTCGGAAGTTTTCGTGTGGAAGGCACGTTTGTAAGAATTCTTATTTGGGAAGCCAAAAATATACAAATGATATGTATTAGGAAAACAGGAAATTGTTGAGAAAAATTGTAATATTATCAAACCTCAGAGAAGAGGACTGCTAGAAGCCACCCCCTCCTATGGTTGAGCCTTTTCGATGAATCTTGAGTTTAGTAAACATTAACCATTGACCTTTTTTACTTCTTAAAAAAATTCCAACCCTGATCCCGAATATGCACAAAAAGGAAACATTAAACCTTTGTTTACCTTAAACCGATATAACTCTTAATTCTTCTTCGTTTTTTAGGTTTTGCAAAAAAGACAAGAGACTAGAAAAAATCAGTTCTGAATCCAGCTCCACTAATCAGTGTGGTTCAGTATGCTTGAGTTACTTTCCATTAAGCAAGATACATGTTTATGATGTTCAAGACATAATAATAACGTCACAGATTTCGTAACAAGTCGGTTCGTGGCTTGAACTTGGATCATTTCTGCTGCCAGTCAGTACTTACTAGTTTCATGTTTTGCACCTGTTGCAACTTGGACTTCATTTTTTTTTTTTTTTTTTTTTTTTTTTTTTTTTTTTTTTTTTTTTTTTTTTTTTTTTTTTTTTTTATACTGATTCAGGAATTTTTGCCCATAGTTGGACTGGATTCTGGACTTCGTTTTTCCAGAGAGTCAATCCTCAACTTGGACTTTCTTTGTTTTTCAGCGATTCAGAACTTAGATAACTTTTGCACTGAGCCAGTCTGCCGCTTGGAATGGTTCGTTTTTCCGCCAAGTCAAAACTTTGCTTATTTTTGCATCGAATCAAGTTTTCGCACTTAGTATAGACTTAGTTTGTTTTGTACCCAGTGAGGACCAAGCTATTTTTTGCACCGAGCTACTGAATGTCTGCAGCTTGGACTCATTTCTGCACCAAGTCAGAAATTAGTCGGTGGTAGTAGTTCGTTCTTGTAATGCATCGTTGAAATTCTGCAGCTTGGATTATTTAACCCTTAAAACCCAGTTAGAACTTATATCGTTTTTCACTGAGTTAGTTGGCAGCTTGGACCTGACTCGTTTTTGCCGAATTTCTTTGTACCTCACAATTACCCTATTATTACACAGAGTCAGGACTTCGTTCGTTTGTCTTGAACCGAGTTAGGACTTTGGTAATTCTTGCAACGAGTCTTAGCTCGTTTCGTCCTAATGCAAAACTTTGTTTGTCTCTTTTTTGCATTGAGTTAGGAGTCAGCTTGTTTTTGCACCGCGTTAGATCTTGGCTCATTTTTTGCACCGAATCGAAACTTAACCTGTTTTTTCAATGAATCGGGATTTAAGCTTGGACTTGATTTCACACTGAGATAGGTCTTACCTCATTTTCGCCTAGACTGAGGCTTTGGCTTGATATTAGAATAAGCCAGGACTTACCTGCCTTAGTTTTTGGACCTACTCAGTTCGAAGTTCAGACTTTCGGTCCTTAGAAGGGTTATAAGAATTCTCAATTTCAGATAGAATGGACCCCATCACTCGTTTCTTCGACGATTTTTTCTCAAATGGAATAAATTGCATCAGAGAAACGGTGTTCTTTAGTTAGTAAGTGCTACGGCCCTGACTGATTAGAAAATAGTTTCTTGAAAATCTTTTGACTTTGATTTCTTTTGGCAATTCGTTTTGCTTTCCCCCGTAAGACCTTAGCAATTTGATGGCAATTTAAGTTTTACACCGAGTTTCGATCCGTGACTAGAATTTTCGTAGTTTTGTAGAATAATATTTTATGTCTCAAAATATCTAGACCTTTTTAGTTTTTCAAAGAATTAATGTAAAAACAAAACTAATATTAAACAGTCACAAATAACATTAATAAGAATAACAAAAGTAATAATAATAGATAATCAAAAAAATAATTTAAGTAATAAAATAAACGTACATTTATGAATTTAAAAAATAAAAAATAATTTACAAATTCATAATAATTGAGGCAGAGAATACAGGACTGGTCAGAAAATTGTATTATCTGTTCAGGTGACTGTGCTCAGTCTTTCTGAGTGTAGAACTACTGACTACACAACTACTTTGATGACAATCAAACTTCACCTTGAATTTGGTTTGATTATGACCCAATTTTTGTAACTAACGCCTCAGATCTTTAATCAATAAACTCAGAAGCTTAGGTGAAAAAAACAACATCTATATAATGGATATTTAGATAATTTGTATCCACTTTGAATTTATGCGTGGCAATATTAAAGACTGTTCAGGCTTACGTATAAAGAAATTAAACTGTGCATGTATAATTCTTACTCTCCACGCCCGTTCATAGTTGGAAACGTTTGTACATCAAATGTTTTCAATTATTACAATAAGTTTAAAGTTGTCGTGGCTTGCGCAAATGCCATTTCGTTACATTAGCAGAGTTGGTACTCTCTCTTTCTTATAATGTCAAAAAAACTCCCAAAATTCCATTGATTTTCCATTTCATTAACTCACTTCTGGCAAAATAAAATATTAGACTTTTGTTCTTTTCGTTCTTAAATACACACTTGAAGTGAAAGTAGGCAAATTCTTGGCTTCGAATAGCCCAAGTACAATTTTTAGCAGACAAAATAGGACTCGCTTCTATTAATTTTTAACACACTGAGAGAAGCGTGTACAAACTTTATCACACATTTCCGTGTACAGGGCGCATAATTTTACGAATTATACGCCACATTCACTAGCGTGAACGGTCCCTTTGCCAAAGACTAGTAAACAACAAACTTTTAGATCTTTCAGTACCAACCTTAATAGAAATTAAACAATCTGGAAGAATTTGCTTAATAAGTTTCAGTTTTGAACTTTTGTGTCGCAGTAGTGGCCTCAGATTTGTAGCCGACACGTTCTGAAACTGTTTAATGTCCTCTTTGGAAGAAATCAAACATCATTTGTGAAATATGCCCTTAGTTTGTTTTTATTTAGGACAAGATCCCAGATTTTGATGATTTTAATGATTAAAATCAAATAATTTAGGTGTAGAAATGAGTCGAGTAAAATGAAAAACTATAGCCTCAGAATTGTAATAAACAATCTTATAAATCCTTAAATAGTAACTTTGGTGGAAATCCAATTCCTTGTTTGAAATATTCACTCATTATATTTTTATCAATGCAACTTATTATTTAGGAGAGACACCCTGTGACCTTAATGATTTATAGTGACTGATCATTTAGGACCATTTGGTTGAAAGGGTCGCAGGGCATTTTGTGCTCTACAATTCTACTGATTGAAAATCCTTCTATGACTAATTTAAACAAATTGTTGACCAACATTTTTCGGACCTTTCGACTGTTCTGACTAAAATAGTTATCTTAAAATATAGGCGTCGTATGAACGTTTAAGGGTCTTAAGGGGCGATACATTGCTCTCTGATCAGTTTCGGCCTTCGAAAAGGACGCTGGAACTAAAGTTTTATGAGTGAATTAGCTCCTCTTTAACTGTGCTCGACCATCTGTTCAGTATGATGAGGCCAAAAGAAAATGCATTTGAGACACATTGTTCTTTGTATGCTTTGACTATGACATTGTATGCCTTGACTATGACATAAATCTTCCCTTACTTTTAGAGCCGCTGATTGGTGAACATGTTTGTGTAATCTGCAAACATACATTTGACAGTACTCTAAGCCTGAGAAATCACAATAATGAGACTCACAAGAAGGACGGCAAATTTTTCTGTCCAGAATGTGATCATACGACAAACAGTATGTCAGCACTTCTGACGCATCGTCGGCGTCATACTGGAGAACGTCCATTTGAATGCAAATTTTGCGGGAGACGATTCAGTCACAATAGCACGTTAAACGAGCACATGAATTTACACACTGGTAAGTTTTTTTTTTTTAATGTTTGTATTTTATGCTTAATATGGATTATAAAGGACAGTGGCCTTTTAAAATCAAACCGGTCTGATCCTTACTTGCTGGAAAAGGGATAAGTCTTACTGTTTTTCATTCTCTTCAGCTAAAAAAAAACATAAAAAAATGTATTTTATTGAGTGCTAGTTAAAAAGGCTAATCTATTGCACAATTTTTGTGATAGACAACTTTTCAGGAGAGCGGAAAAGTCATTGGGCATCATACCATTTTATCATCTACACACATAGGTACACATAAGTCCAGTTCTTAGGCAAGAGGGGGGGGGGTGTGGTAAGCACACAATAATTTTTTTTAACCCTTCAATTTGTCAGGGAGGGGCGGTTTTAATCTTGTTTTTGACGCAACTGAATAGGTTGGGTTTGGATATGTGATCAGTTTTGCTCCTCCTCAGAGTTTTTGCCCAATATTTTTTTTAATTTTGTTCGTTCTTGAAAGTTGTGTTTATGATAAGACAAAACATTTTTTCTGTCTATTTTTTGTAAGAGTTAAGCACCAAAATTCAATGTGTAATCAAGTTTCTTTTAAAATATAAATAATTACTATAATTAATTAATATAATTACTGCTGAAACTCGTCTAAGCACTTCGTAGTGACATTTTTTGAATATGAATTTCTTGCAATAAACTTCCAAATCAGAACGGTATTCATCCCCCCCCCCCTTAAAGAAAGAAAATTCCTTAGGACGATGAAACAAAATTTAAGATTCCCAGTCAGGTTGGTTTACGCATCATAATAAAACTAGTTTAATTTCTTTGCCAATTTGAAATTTATTTCCAGGTTTAAAATCTAATAATTCTCCCTAGGATTTAATGATTTGAATTCAGAGAATGAAGCGGTGATGAATCTGTGGCAACATATTACATAAAACTAAAAATTGCTGTTATGTAATAACTTACGGAATTTAATTTATCCCTTTAAATATATCTCTCATAGCTGCCCTTGTTTTGGGTTTCTCATCACTTGGGGATATTTTTTTGCATAATAATTGGTACATTATTCAAGAGTATGGACAGTTTGCTCTTTCAAAACAAAAAACAAAATTGAGAGGGCTTCCCAAATACCTTATACAGCTTACCCCTGCAAGGAGTATAGCGTTGCCAAATAGAGGCGGATAGTATTGAAATAGCTTATATTAAGTTTATTTATAAAAGATTTCTTAATCTTTTTTAAAGACTTGCAGTGAATGTTTTAATTTGTTTAAAAAATCAAATAATGCCAGGAAGCAAATTCTTTGGTTGTTTTTAATTTAAGACAAGACAAATAAATTCATTAGTGAAAACAATGATTACACTATCTTTCAACAATCATCAGGGAAACCAATTGGGTTGTATATGATGGTTTTATCCATCCTTATAACCTATTACTATATATCCATACTTCACTTATAAATAAAAAAATACAAAACTACCAGATACCAAAATTAATAAAAGTAAATAAATAAATTTTAATTGAAATTATCAAATACTTTTGATAATTAACGTAACGTTTCAATATACTATTGAACTGGGTAGCATTATGTGCTAGCTTTATACTATTTGGGAAGGAGTTACACACCTGTGGTTTCGCAAAGGGTGGAAAAAAAGATCCTCATTGAGTTCTCCGAACCTCAGGCTTTATCCCTGAAGCATTGCTTGTTTCGTAACAATGATTTCGACCAAAAAAATTTCCCAAACGCACTCCGATGAATAACGATTCAAACGTTGATAAACAAAAATAGCCAGTTAATATTCTCTTAACTTGTAAATATTGAATAAAAAAATTAGTTTGTGAAAACAAATCAAGGCATCATTTTCAAATCTCATACAATCTCCTAAAACACGAGCAACTTTATTTGTAAAATTTGAAGTCTTTTACAATTTGAAACAAAAGAACTAGTCCACAGTAAACAGCCATAATATAAATTTGGACTGATAAGAGGAGGGTATAGGACCATTAGAATTCTTGGTGGAAGCTCATTCCTTAGTGTCCTTATAAGAGTCAAAACTCTTGCCACTTTTGCGGCTACTGCATCACAATGTAATTCTCAAGTAAAATTGTAATCAAAATAAAAACCCAAATGTTTAACAATAAAAGCTTGATTTAACAATGCACCATTCAGACGAAGTTTATTTTCTAAAATTCAGAACTTTATAATTGAGACGAACTTTATTTTCTAAAACATGGGGAGTACTACCTCTACTTAGAGTCATAAATTTGTCTTAGAAACATTAACAGATAAACAACTAAACTTTATAAAACTTGCCAATTCATCTAGGTCTTTGTTAGCCTATTCAATGAAAAGATTCACACAAGATGATGTTACTTTAAACGTAGTGTCATCAGCAAATGATTTAATTGATGTCCCAGGGATGTACAGACGCACGGTAACTGCGTAAATTAGGTACAGTCAAGGCCCCAATTCCACTTTGTGAAATTCCGCAATAGATAGGATAACTTCTTGAACTTCAGTTGTCACTCTAAATTTTCTCCCCAGTAAAATAAGTCTTAAAGCAATTCAAGGATAAATCTTGAGCCCCTAAAACAACTTAGATACTCAATAAAATCTTAAAACAAGAGTATCAAAAGCATTACTAAAATCTATGAAAATCAAAAGCACTAAATCACCATGTTCAAGTGCAGAATGGAAAAAATAAGTGAAATCGTGGAATGCATTGATTCTAGAATGTTTATCCAGAATCCAAACTGTGTTTCCGCTAGAGATTCATATAGTGATTATACAATCTGCTATGCGTAATCTTTTCATATATTTTTGAAAACAAAGACAACATAGAAATCGGTCTCTAGTTAGAAGGATTTGTTTTCAAACCTCCTTTATGCAAAGAGATGACCTTGGCACCTGCTCCATTCGAGTGCTGTTCCATCAGTTTTCGTGGCCTCTAACTGTCTCCCCAGTAAGATACACTTTGAGACGTGGCACATTTCTTTTTAGATGAATTTTTTAACGTAGATGTCTACAACATGTATTTTATTTGAAAATGTCTTTGTTTGATTAGATATTGAGGTAAAAGCGTGGAGTAAGCGTTAAATTAAAGCATTTAGTTAGCATTGAACTAGGCGTGACGAAAAACATCACGGGGGAGCGCGAAACTGTTTATGTGACTAGTTTTATTTCTTTACCAAACAGTTCGTGTTAACAAACTAAGTAAATAGTGACTCGTATTGATTATAACCGAACTCTAGAAAACGGAATTTTGGTAGCATTAATATGTGTAAAACGAATCTGCCATATAACGTGCTTCCAAACTATCAAGTTTCTAACTACCGTCTCAAAATTATTTGCAGAAGAAAATTTGCATAATTTCAGAAAAGGGTGGAAACGTCCTCTAAAAGTGATCTAATCGCGATGAAAATCACACGATCAAATTATGGATGTCAAAAAGTTTTCTAATAGGATTTCAAAGCCCGTAACAACGAAAATACGAAAATTAAGTTTTTTTTTTTAAATGTTTGACGGATGGTCTATTTGTTTGTATTTTCGTCTGTGATCATTGAGAAAAGTGGTCACTGATGCGTGTTTATATCTTTTGTGTTTTCTGAGAACTCTTATTTAAAGAGTGTCTGAATAGGTTTCATTCTGACGGAAGTTTAAAGTTCTTAACGGAAGTTAAAGCCTTTTTTAAACAACAAAAAAGCAAGGAGCTGATTTTTCCCATTTTAAACCGTAAGACCACAATTTTAGTCGGAACTGTTTTGAGTTGACCGAGTCAAACTCAAAAAGAGCAGAAAATTAACATAAGTTGGGCTTAAACCCCTATGCCTTCTCAAGGCCAGAACAAAATTTGCACTTTACTGAAAAAAATATAAATGTTTTTACTTTTATAACTTTAATAAATCAAATAATATTAACATTTTGATTACTAAATGTCAGTATGTGTATATTAAACTGACAATGCACATTCATTTGTATTTTTTTCAGTGAAGTGCAATTTTGTTCTGGCCTTGTGAAGGCATAGGAGTTTTTGAGTCAAACTTATGTTAATTTCTGCTCGTTTTGAGTTTGACTCGGTTATTTATTGTAATTTCTGTTTGTTTTGGGTTTCATTTATTTATCGATGCTGATTTGTGGTAGTTTTCACACTTGGTAGATTATTTGATTTTATTTTTGTTCACTTTTGTTTAATAGAGTTCTTTACTTTTCTTTAAAAAACTTATTTTGTGGAAAACGTTTTTTAATTAATTTCTGTTCGTTTAATATTGACATACTTTTTTCAGGGAAAAGGAAAAAACACTACTATTTTTTTTTTAAGACTTTATGAGTTTGGCCTGCTATTTGTATGCTGGAGAAAAATTTTCAGCAATTTTTAACAATATACACCCTTTTAAAAATCTGGACACAAATAGTAGTGTTTAATTTAGTTTCATACCTCCTCTAGTTCACCTGAAATGGAAAACTTGATACCATTCGCAAAAAATCTGTTTACTTTCTTTGATAGCTTGGATACACTTACGGTATTTTGATTTGGTTAAATTTTGAGAGCAGAAGTAGCCCCGAAAGTTTGAACATAATACCCTCAGTCGTTCTTGGGATGCTGCTGAGATGCCTTATTGGGAATTAGCATTAACACAGTACATTTTGATTTAATCTTAAGGCAATATTTAGTTTTTTAAACATAATGGGCAAATGGAGGGTGGGCGTGGGATGGGATTAGTTGCCCTCCAATCACTTTTGACTATTAAAAAGGGCATAAACCCTTTCTATTTTAAATCGAATGAGCCCTTTTCGAAGTTCCCACGACAACTCCTTCGATACGAAGCCCCTGGTCTAAACAACAACAACAAAAAAAATAATACATTATACCCACATTGATTTTACTATAAAAATGTCAAGCCTTCCAATCACTTTCGACTATTAAAAAGGGCACTAGTCCTTTCGATTTCCAATCGAATGAGCCCTTTTTGAAACGACAACGCTTTCTATAAACACCTTATATGCCCCCGGGGCGTAAATTACAACCCTTGCCCTAAGGGCTGGTAGGGTGGTTGTCATCCTCTAAAACCTAATTTCCAGATATTTCAACTATGTTAAACAAAATGGCTATCTCAAAATTTTGATTGGATGTGTTTGGGGAAATGGTGGGCGTGAGAGGGGTGTTAGTCGCTCTCCAATCAAATGAGCCCTTTGAAGTTTCTACGACAACACTTTCAATAAAAACCTTATATGTCCCCGGGCATAACTTACAACCCTTGCCCTGAGGGCTAGGGGGGGGCGTCACTCTCAAAGACCTAATTTCCAGAACTTTCTACTACGTTAAATAAAATGGCTATCTGAAAATTGTAATTGATGTGTTTGGAGGAATGGTGGGCGTGAGAGGGGGTTAGTTACCCTCCAATCACTTTCGACTATTAAAAAGAGCACTAGCCGCCCTCTCATATCCAATTGAATGAGCCCCCTTTTATAGTTTTTACGACAACTCTATCTATAAAATCTTATATGCCCACAGTGCATAACTTACAACCTTTTGCCCATGGGGCTCTGGGGGTTTTGTCATCCTTAAATACATAATTTCTAGAATTTTCAACTACGTTGAACGAAATGGCTATCTCTAAACTTTGATTGAATGTTTTTGGGGAAATGGTGGGCGTGAGAGGGGGGTTATTTACTCTTCACTCACTTTCGACTATTAAAAGGGCAATTTCAATTTCCAATCAAATGAGACCCTTTTTGAAATTTCTACAACAACTTTCTATATAAATCTTATATGCCCCCAGGACATAACTTACAACCTTTGCACTGAGGGCTCTGAGGGGGGTTATCATCCTAAAAGACCTTTTTTCCAGAACGTTCAACTACGTTGAACAAAATGGATCTCTCAAAATCCCCCCTATTTTGATTGGATGTGTTTGGGAAAATGTGTGGGCGTGAGAGAGGCGTTAGTCGCTCTCCAATCACTTTCAACTATTAAAAAAAGTACTAGTCCTTTCAATTTTCAATTGAATGAGCCCCTTTTTAATTTTCTACAACAACGCTTTCAATAAAAACCTTATATGCCCCCAGGGCATAACTTACAACCCTTGCCCTGAGGGATGTAGAAGAGGGCTGTAGTTTTTGTTATCCTTAAAGACCTAATTTCCAAAACTTTCAACTACGTTGAATAAAATGGCTATCTAAAAATTTTGATTGGATGTGTTTGGGGAAAAGGTGGGCGTGAGAGGGGGGTTAGTTGCCCTCAAATTCTTTTGACTATTAAAAAGGGAACTAGGCCTTTTGAATTTCCAATCGAACGAGCCCTTTTTTCAAGTTTCTATGACAAAGATTTCAATAAAAACCTTATATGCCCCCGGGCATAACTTATAACCCTTGTGTCCTGAAGACTGATAATCTCCTGCTCAAAGGTATAATTTCCTGAATTTTGAACTGCGTGGAACAAAATATCTATCTCAAAAATTTTTTATAGGATGTGTTTGGGGAAATGGTGGGCGTTGAGGGGTGTTAGTTGCCTTCCAATCACTTTCGACTATTAAAAGGGCACTAGCCATTTCAGTATCCAATCGAATGAGCCCTTTCGAAGTTTCTACGACAACGCGTTCTATAAAAACCTTATATGCCCCCAAGGCATAAGTTACAACCCTTGCCCTAAGGGCTGTGGGGGGGGGTTGTCATCCTCAAAGACCTAATTTCCAGAACTTGAAACTACGTTGAATAAAATGGTGGCTATCTCAAAATTTTGATTGGATGTGTTTGGGGAAAAGGTGGGCGTGAGAGAGGGGTTAGTTGCTCTCCAATCACTTTCGACTATCAAATAGGGCACTAGCCCTTTGAATTTCCAATCGAATGAGCCGTTTTTGAAGTTTCTACTACGACAACGCCTTCTATAAAAACCTTATATACCCCCAGGGCATAACTTACAACCCTTGCCCTTAGGGCTGTGGGGGAGTATCCTCATCAAAAACATAATTTCTATGTGGAAATCAACTACGATGAACAAAATGGCTATCTCAAATTTTGATTGGATGTTTTTCGAGAAATGGTGGGCGTGAAAGGGGTGTTAATCGCCTTCCAATCACTTTCGACTATTAAAAAGGGCTCAAGCCACTTCAATTTCTAATTGAATGAGCCCTTTTCGAAGTTTCTACGACAACTTCTTCGATACAAAGTGCCCTGCTCTAAAGGAAAAGATAATAAGTAATACATTGTGCCAACATGGTTCTTCTATGCCCCCAGGGCATAACTTAAAACCCTTGCCCTGAGGGTCGTGGGGGATCGTCCTCCTCAAAAACATATTTTTCTATCCGGAAATCAACTACGTTGAACAAAATGGCTATCTCAAAATTTTGATTGGATGTGTTTGGGGGAATGATGGGCGTGGGGGGGGGGGGCTAGTTTCCCTCCAATCACTTTTGACTATTAAAAAAGGGCACTAGCCACTCCAATTTCCAATCGAATGAGCCCTTTTCGAAGTTTCTACAACAGCTCCTTCAATACGAAGTGCCCTAATATAAAAAAAAAATACATTGTGCCAACATCGTTCATTACTTAGGCAGCGCGATTGCGCTGCCTATGATATATTACTCAAAAACCGAATTTCCATAGCGGTACTTCGAATCTTAATCGTTTACATATTAATGTGAAAACGTTACTTTACATTTATATAATATAGCCTCTTACTAACAAATCCATGCTACGCACACTGGATATAGGGGTGCAGCTAAAGTTTTAAGTTTGAAGGAGGGAATTAAAGAATGTGTCTAACATATAAATTTTCCAAGGTGTTATCACGTTGCGGTGACTCCTTGGACCCCCCCCCCCCCCTCCCTCCACCTTAAAACAGGCCCTCTCCTCCTTAACTGCGCCCCTGACTGGATAGCATGGTTTTAACATGGATCTTTCACCCACGCAAGTGATCCTTCATTTAACAAAAATGTATTATTTATTGTGTTCTTTTTAGTTGTTTTGGTAGAGGATGTACGTTCTTGAAGTCACCATATATTTAGAACATTGCTGCATTGGGTGTGTATTGACTAGTATTGACAACAAATATTTGTTTGACTTCAATTGACTCACCTGTGCTGATCTCTCCACCATGGTCAGACTTAGCTGGTGGCTCCTCCCCCAAAGACCGGGCAAGTAAAAATTACCTGAGGAAATCTGGGGCCATCTTTTGGACAAGTATATATATATATATATATATATATATATATATATATATATATATATATATATATATATATATATATATAGATATATATATATATATATATAATATATATATATATATATATATATATATATATATATATATATATATATATATATATATATATATATATATATATATATATATATATATATATATATATATATATATATATATATATATATATATATATATATATATATTACTTACTTGTACTTGTGGCGGGAATCAGGCGTTTCCACCTCGCCCGGCGTCGATGATCTTGGAGACCTTCTTGGACCATGTTGAGCGATCTTCTGCCAGCTGCTCTGCAAAAGTAAGCCACTGAGTTGACCATCTGTGTCCGAACTTTCTGAATCCCCCGATAGGTTCAAGGTCTGATTTGGCCAGGTTCCACCAGTTTTTCCTCTGTCCTCCTTGGCGTCTCTTCCAGGAGCTAATAGGCTCGACTAGAAGTATTTGGCGAGGCAAGTATTCTGGCGGCTTCCGTAAAACATGGCCCAACCATTTCAAACGGCGTTCTTTAATAGTGAGCGCAACATCTCTCTGAATATTGCACATTCGAAGTAGATCCGCGCTGGAGATACGGTCACGCAGCTGTATTCTGAGAATTCTTCGCAGACAGGTATGCTCAAACACCTTCAGCGTATTCTCATGCTGTAGTTTTTACCGACCATGTTTCGCATCCGTAAAGGAGAACGGTGTGGACTAGTGCCATGTAGATTCGAACTTTCGTTCGGACACTGACTTCGCGGCGATTCCATAAGGGTTTCCGAAGGGAGGCAAAGACTGTCTGCGCTTTCTGTATTCTCTGTTGGATATCAGCGTCGGAGGATCCGTCAATACATATTTGGGAGCCTAAGTGTGTGAAACAGTTGACTTTTTCCAGCTGAACTTGATTGACAGTTAGTGTGAATGGTCCTGTGTCGTGGTTAATAGCCATGAATTTCGTTTTCTCTGTGCTGACTTTCAAGCCGATCAGGTCTGCCCAGGCCACCACGTTGTCAAGCATGTTTTGAGCTTCTACGGGTTCTGACAGGAGGCCAACATCATCCGCATAATTGAGGTCAGTCAGTGAAAGATTCTGTCCGATCTGAACTCCTGGATAGGACGACAGTGCATTTTCAAGCACCCCAATCGACGCAATAATTGAACAGAGTCGGAGAGAGGATACACCCTTGTTTTACTCCGAACTCAACCAGGAATTCTTCAGTTTCTTCACCATAGACTCGAACTCGGCTCACTGACGCGTCATAGTATGCCTTCATCAGTTCAACAAACTTCAGCGGCATTCCGTCATTCTCTAGGATCTTCCAAAGTTTCTGGCGAGTGACAGAGTCGAAGGCGGCAATGAAGTCCAGGAACATCAAGATCAGAGGTAGATTGTACCTTTCAAACTGCTGGATAATGAGGCGAAAAACGAAGATATTATCAGTACAGCCTCTACCTGGCCGAAAGCCGGCTTGATTTTCTCGGGTTCTTTCCTCCCTTGCCCCTTTGAAGCGGTTCAAGAGTATAATCCCGAATATTTTGACCGCAATGTCTATAAGACTTATTCCGCGGTAATTTTTGCTTTCGGTTTTATCTCCTTTCTTATAAAAGGGGAGAATGACTGATGTCTTCCAATCTTTTGGGAAAGAATTGGTCCTCCACACTTCTTCGAGAAATGCCATGGAGCTGTTCAGCAGTGACCTCAGGGCATTGTTTGTACACTTCCGGGGGAGAGGCCGTCTTCACCTGGGGCTTTGTGGTTCTTCAGGTCTTGATCGCTTTTAGTATTTCGGCTCTGGTCGGTGTATCCAGCTCGACGTCGTAGGGTTCTTTAGAAACGGCAGGTGGGAAAGCATCAGGGGCGGATGATGGGGATGGGTTTAGGAGGATCTGAAAGTGATCCTTCCATCTTGCTAAGCGCTCCTTCTGACAACTGATGATTTTTCCTGATCTGTCTTTGACTATTTCTGAGACAGCAGCTTTTTTACCAACGGACTCTCTTACAGGATCTGGTAAAGCTTGCGGGTATCATGTGAGCGTGCTGCTTTCTCTAACGACACGGTAGCATCTTCCCACATTTGGCGGCGGTCCAGACGAACAGAGCGTTTTGCCTGTCTGCGCAGCTCTTTTGTTTCTTCTTTAGGGCCGCTCATCTTTTGTCTTCGCTCACCGACTATTGACAGGGTCCTAGCGGTAATCCAGTGCTGTCGTTTGATTTTTGCCCGGCCTAGGATCTCATCAGCAGTCTCTGTCATCACTGTTTTAAAGGTCTCCCATCTCTTCTCGGGGTTGGGTTTTCATCAGAACTGAGGGCGTCAAATCGGTTAGTCAGTTCCAAATTGAGGGCCTGCCGAACTTCTTTGTCTTGGAGCTTACCGATGTCGAATCCGGCCTTGGGTTTGTTTTTTCCTCCGAGTTGCAAGACGTAGCAAAATTTTTGCAGCAACAAGCCTGTGGTCAGACCCAGACTGCGAGCCTGTGTCCGCGCCGTTGTAAGAGCGATAGTCCTGTACGGAGCTTCTCCAGCGCTGGCGTACGAGAATGAAGTCTATTTGAGCCTTAGTGATACCGTCATTTGAATGCCAAGTTAAAAGGCGGCTAGGTTTGTGCTGAAATATGGTATTGGTGACAACAAGGTGTTCATCAAGGCGTAGTTTAACAACCTTTGCCCATTCTGGCATCTGTGACCTTGTCCAAATTTTCCCAGGACTTGTCTTGTGGTTTGGTCAGAGGGACCAACTCTTGCGTTGAAGTCTCCAGCAACAATCAAGTAATCACGTGCGGCAACAGAAGAAGACAGCTGCTGTAGCTCGCCGTAGAAATCATCCTTGGTTGTATCAGCAGCGTCACGGGTGGGGGCATAGGTAGAAATTATCGACACATTTGCGGGGTTTCCTTTTAGTCTGATTCTGGCAAGTCTACAGGAGACTGGTTCCCATTCTAGGAGAGCATTTCTGGTTCTTTGGTTCATGATGAAACCAACTCCGTGGAGTCCCGATTATCCTCTACTCCGGAGTAGAAAAAATGGAATTGATGTAGCGTTTCAGGAGCTGTAATAACTATGGAGCCAGAACCTGAAATTCTGGTCTCGGATATGCAAAGTATGTCTATGTTGTGCTTCTCCATCTCATGGACAAGAAAAACTTGCGTGGCTTCTTGTTTGACGGATCTTACATTCCAGCATCCCACATTTATTTTAGATTTTGCCTGTTTAATGACTGTAGTGGGTTTTCCTAGATTTATGGCATGAAAAGGATTTTTTCGACTTCGCCGCCATATTCGAAGTCGCGTCGCCTGCCGGGAACGCCGTAGTATGGTTGGCTTGTTTACTTCTCGACACCCGCGCCAATACAGGGGACGCGTCGCTTGCCGGGGACGCCGTAGCCGTTACAACTTTTCTTCTAGGTCTCAGATATATATATATATATATATATATATATATATATATATATATATATATATATATATATATATATATATATATATATATATATATATATATATATATATATATATATATATACGAGTAGTATATATATATATATTTATATATATATATATATATATATATATATATATCTATATATATATATATATATATATATATATATATATATATATATATTATATAGTACCGGAAGCCCGGCACTCGGCAAGTGGCAGGCTTCTATATATAGATTCTCACTGTCGCTTGTCTTCTAAACGCAGACAATTTGAACCTTATCTTGGTGTCATGACGTCCAAATTGACCTTAAATTAAAGTGGTGCCTTTATAAATTATATTTTTTTATTAGACCTTGAAATTTTGCCTCAGCTTGTCTTTTTTCATTATGAACGATTTATCCAGTCCATATTTTCGATTTTCAAAGGTATGGTAGGATTTGATGACCATATCCATGTCAAAATCCCAAACCCAATCATCATCGCTATCATTTTCAATTATGATACGTTTTTTATTCTCGCTATCCAGGTTGATTTTCATTGACTCGCTGCTCTTCATTTTCATTTTTTGACTCCTTCACTTGTTCGGTGTCGTATGTCTTCTAACCGCGTGTGTCTTTGCCCTTAATTTTCATTTTTAACACGCTCTAATTGTCGTTTTCGTATATTTTCTAACCGCCCGCGTCTTTCCCATAGAAAGATTTTGAATCTCTCCCAAAGAGCTTTTGGATCTGCAGGATTACCAAAAGCAAGATCCTGTGTGAAGAGTATTTGCATTACAGAAAACATTTTGGACGGTGCCGATTCTTCTAGGGCGTCGCACCACTGTTTATCGTCGAATTTAAGGCCATGAGTCAGGCATGCTTTTTTGTATGTGGAATATACAACGTTATCAACTGTTTTAAGATTTTCAAAACTTGCTGCATTCTTCACATGATACAAAAGTACTCGTAAATAGAAGCATTCGGGAAAAGCTGCAAAATTTACTTTGTGAATTCGTCCAATGATACGTTTTCGACGGATTCTTTGCTCCCATGTACTGGTATTGCCATTCCATTTATAGTGTTCGGGCATTTCCCAATAATGGAGAAATTTTCTTCTTTTTCATTTGTTTTTTAACGCCTTGTTGTATCGAAAATACGCTTCCAACATTGAGCCTTGTTGCCCAATATCTACCAAATCTTCTTGGGCTTGGCTGATATTTTTGCATTAGATAACGTCCTAGCAAATGAATATTTAAACGTTGAACGACATGGATTTTTTTTTTTTTGGATATCGTAACTAAATAGCCGTCAGCATGCTATCAGTTGGTGTATGCAGCGTCCTTCTACATAGGTTTCTGCTTCTTTGTAAACCATGCACCATTTATTTTTATTTTCGACAATCTTTATTGAAGCACAATCATGACCCTTGTAGATGTATTTATATAGATACTTTACCGGATCCTTATATTTCCTACGTATTCGACATTTATGTGACATTGGTAATTTTTAAGCATATGAGTATTATATGTGGCGACATGACGATTATCACGATTAATTTGGCGATTACTAGAATCTTTTCGATAAACAGCACGATCATGGGTATTACGACTATTTATGGTTCGATCATCACTTACGTTGAATGAAGCTAGAGCAAAACACGAGTTCAGATTTTGAATACGTTTTTGAAATTCTTCAGAGAGCAAGTGACGTCCTAAAAAAAGGCAAACCAATTCATTTGGAAATTGAGGTGGTGATATTGCAAATCGACCATGCAAGCAGCAATCTCCAAAGAATTACCTTTGTTTCCAACTCTTTCTTCCGGAAAATGGAGGGCTCCACAGTAAATACAAGCAACGTTGAATGGTCCCAAAGATTTATATGTTATATTTACCGAGTTTATGGCATCTTTGTACGTATGTACTTGGTTTTGTGCCACACTTTGTTGGTAACGAAGATTACGACGCCACTGTTCTTCTAACAGCGTCTATCTGCTCTTCTTTTTCATTTTTGATACGCTCTAATTCTCGTTTCCGTTTGTCTTCTAACCGCGTGTCTCTTTGTTGTTCGTTTTCATTTTTCATACGCTCTAATTCTCGTTTTCGTTTATCTTCTAACCACTCGTCTCTCTGCACTTTTTCATTTTTGATACGCTCTAATTCTCGTTTTCGTTTATCTTCTAACCGTGCGTGTCTCTGCTGTTCATTTTCATTTTTCATACGCTCTAATTCTCGTTTTCGTATATTTTCTAACCACGCGTGTCTTTGCTGTTCATTTTTCAATTTTGATTACTTCAGATACTTTAGGAAAGGCTTTAGCTACTATAAATGAGGATTCTGTGGAACCTACTACTACTCTTTAGCTACGCGTATTGGTGTTGTCGCAACTAATGGTTCAGTTTGTCGATTTTCACATCTTATCACGTTTGATAGTTTAGCTGTTGGTTCCACAGAATCCTCATTTATAGTAACTGCAACTGCAAATTCACGCTTTTTGGGTCTTCCCTTAGACATATTTTTGGATAAATAACTGGTTGTGTTAGATGAGTAACTGGCTACATTTGGAAGGTTACGGGGTTATATAAGAGGAATGACGTCATAAATTGTCTTGATGCCATGACTTACATGACGTCGTTGTATATTTTTTACGTGCACAACGTCATGGTAATTTTTACTGCATGACGCCATTTTCAAAAACCAAAATTAAGGCTCTTAATGATTTTTCTAAGACTTCTGATCTATCTAGATCGTTTTTTATGCGAGAGTATCCCAAGATACCAACATTCCCCCCAAAAAATATGGAGCCGTTTTCGAGAAAAAACACATACATACATACACAATTATTACTCACATATAAAGATAGTATATAGTACGGGGAGCCCCGAGGATTTGCCGCCGGGCCCCGGCACGCGGCAGGCTTCTGCCGCGTAGACTCTCACTGTTGCGTGTCTTCTAAACGCAGACAATTTGAGCCTTTTCTTGATGTCATGACGTCCAAACCCGATCATCATCACTATCATTTTCAATTTGATTGGTTCGTTACACCTCGGCTTATCTTTCGTCATTATGAAATATGTATCGGCGAACCTTATTTTTTTTTAACAAAGGTATGGGGCACGGGGCAGGCTTCTATATATATATATAGATTTTCGATGTCGCTTGTCTTCTAATTGCAGACAATTTAAGCCTTTTCTTGATGTCACGACGTCCAAATGGACCTTAAATTAAAAGTCGTGCCTTTGTAAAATTATTTTTTTTTTATTGGACCATTAATTTTTGCCTCGGCTTGTCTTTTGCCATTATGAAACACATATCGCCGAACCTTTGCTTCTTTTAATTGTTCAGGTGGTGGGACGAAAACTTCTTTTTCTTCCAACGATTTATCTAGTCCAGGTTTTGATTTTACAAGGCATGCAAGGCATTGGCGACCACCTTTGTTTCTTTTAGTTGTTCAGGTGGTGGGACAAAGACTTCTTTTGTCTTGGCTTGGTCTTTTGTCATTATAAAAGACATATCGCCGAACCTTTGTTTGTTTTTAGTTGTTCAGGTGGAGGGACAAAAACTTCTTTTTCCTCCAACGATTTATCCACGTTTTATCAACGATTTATGACCTTATCCATGTCAAAATCCAAAACCCAATCATCATCCCTGTCATTTTCAATTTGTTTGCTTCGTTACACCTCGGGTTATCTTTCGTCATTATGAAATACATATCGCCGAACCTTTTTTTTTTTTGTTACAAAGGTATGGTAGGCATTGATGACCTTATCATGTCAAAATCCCAAACCCAATCATCATCGCTATCATTTTCAATTGGTTTGCTTCGTTACAACTCGGCTTATCTTTCTTCATTTTGAAATACAATCGCCGAACCTTTTTTTTTGTTAACGAAGGTATGGTAGGCATTGATGTCCTTATCCATGTCAAAATCCCAAACCCAATCGGAATCGCTATCATTTTCAATTTTGTAACGTTTTGATTCTCGCTGTCCAGGTTGATTTTCATTGAGTCGCTGCTCTTCATTTTCATTTTTGACTCCCTCACTTGCTCGTTGTCGTATGTTTTCTAACTGCGTGTCTTTGCTCTTCATTTTCATTTTTAACACGCTCTAATTGTCGATTTCGTATGTATTCTAACCGCCTGTGTCTTTGCACTTCATTTTCATTTTTGACACGTTAGTTCAGGTGTTCGTTCCAAAGAATCATCATTTATAGTAACTGCAACTGCAAATTTTCATTTTTTGGGCCTTCCAACAGAAATTACTACTACTACTAACAACTCATCGCAGCACCAAGCCGCCTGAGGCCAACACAGCTACGCACGCTCCTCCTCCACCCCAATCTATTCAAAGCCTCCTTTTTTACACCCGCCCACGAAGTTCCCATTTCCTTTAAATCTTTCTTTATGACGTCCTCCCAACCCAGACGGGGACGACCTGCTTTCCGTTTAGCCCTAGATGGTTGGCCGAAAAGAACAATCTTCGGCAATCTGTCATCCTTCATCCGAACAACATGCCCTAACCACCTCAACCTTTCTTTCATTATAGACCTAGAAAGCGGTATTGAACCACATTTTTCGTATAGCCTATTGTTTGAAATACGGTCAGTCAGCCGGGTACCCAGAACAATCCTTAAGCAATTTCTCTGGAAAACATCTAGCAAATCTTCATCCGCTTTTCGGAGCGTCCATGCTTCAGAGCCATATTTGACCACTGTCATCACTGTAGCTTCTAAGATTCTAATCTTGGTTTGCAGACTTATCTTCCTATTCTTCCAGACTTTTTTTTAACTGTGAAAAAACACCCTGAGCCTTGGCTATTCTATTTTTAACATCTTCACTGCTCCCACCATCTTTACTAATAATACTACCAAGGTAAGTGAAACTGCCCACCTGATCAATCTTTTCATTACCCAACGTCACCTTTTCATCTTCACTTATTCCTAGCCTTAGTGACTTGGTCTTCCTAACATTAATTTTCAAACCAATACTAGCACCCTGAACTCGCAAAACCTCTAAAACTTCATTCATTTTGCTCACACTTTCATCTAGGATGCTTAAATCATCAGCATAATCCAAGTCCAGGAGACTTTTTCCTCCCCATTTGATTCCGTGGTCTCCCATTGCCTTTCCTGTGCTCCTTAAAACAAAGTCCATCAAAATAATCCATATAAAGGGGGATAGAACACAACCCTGCTTAACTCCTGATTTAATACAAAACCAGCTGCTAACCTCATTTCCTACCTTAACCGCAGCAGTGTTATTCTCGTACATAGCACTAATCACTTTAATGTATTTGTCTGGTATACCATACAAGGATAAAACCTTTACTAAAGCTCCTCTATCAACAGAATCGAACGCTTGCTCATAATCTATAAAACTGAGGACCAAAGGTGTTTGAAAACTTAGGCACTTCTCAATTATTAACCTAAGAGTGAAAATTTGGTCAACACATCCTCTACCTTTTCTAAAACCGCACTGCTCTTCTCTTAAAACTTTGTCTACGGCATCTCTCAGTCTAAAAAGTATCATATTACTAAGCAATTTGCTACCTACAGAGACCAGACTAATGCCTCGATAATTACCACACTCACTTTTATCACCTTTCTTATAAAGTGGCTTAATTAAGGTTTTCCTAAAATCATTAGGTACTTCCTTTATTCTTAAAACTTCTTTTACATTTCTTTTTACCCTTTTTCAAAAATCATATTCATAATCTCCAATAACTTATTTCTAACCTCAGAGCCACCATATTTAAGAAACTCATTTACTACCCTATCAGCACCTGGAGCCTTATTATTCTTTAATCCTTTTAGTACTGTTTCTAATTCCTCCTCACAAAACAAATCTTCCTTCACATCCAAGGTATCACAAACTTTTTCATTTTCCTCTATATTTTTTCCTGCAACTCTATCTCGGTTAAGCAAATTCTCAAAATGTTCGGCCCATCTCGCTTTAGCTTTTGTCTTATCGCTAATTGCCACCCCATTCCTATCTTTAACTGGGACAAGTCCGGATTGACTACTACCTCTCAATTTGTTAACGTGCCAGTACAATATTTTACTATTATGCCGTCTAGCTGCATCTTCTAAATCCTCGGCAATTTTATCCATGGCCTCCACTTCACACCTCCTTAGTTCATATTTCAATGCTTTCTCCACTTTCTTTACATTTCTTTTG
Source organism: Artemia sinica (assembly GCA_027921565.1). Classification (NCBI taxonomy): domain Eukaryota; kingdom Metazoa; phylum Arthropoda; class Branchiopoda; order Anostraca; family Artemiidae; genus Artemia; species Artemia sinica. Next base: position 59,115,055 of record CM051256.1, on the reverse strand, counting down.
TTTTCATGTGATCTATCACTCAGATAATTCTTGTACAAGTCCTTTCTCCTTTCTATTAAACTTAAAGCTTTTTCACTAATATTCTTAGCTGCAGTTCTAGCTTTCTTCCCTAATACACCTTCAGCAACTTCACAAATTATTTTTCTAAAATTATTCCAACCATCTTCCACATTATCAAATTTTAAACTCTCAAGTTTAGTATTCAACTGTTCCTGGAAAGTTTCTCTCAAATTCTCATCCTGGAGTCTACTAACATCATAACTTCCCGGGAGGTAATTACCCTTCCGATATTTCAGCTTTAAATTAACCCTTGACACTACTAGATGGTGATCTTTACTTTTAACATCAATAACAGCACTCCTATATACCCTAGTATCTTGTATTGATCCTGCCAGTCTTCGATTTACTATAACATAATCAATAAGGTTTGCTGTCTTACCATCACGTGAATACCATGTTAGCTTATGAGCCATTTTATGACCAAACACCGTATTGGTTATAACTAGATTGTTATACCTACAAAATTGCAAAAGTCTGTATCCATTACTGTTTTCTTTTCCTACACCAAATTTACCTAAGCTGGGATACCATCTATCCTTATTTCTACCAACCTGGGCGTTAAAATCTCCCAGCAATAACATCATATTTCTACCTGGGACCTTGTCTATTTGCTCCTGTAACTGTAAGTAGAATTCATCTGAGTCACTAGTATCTCCATCAGTCGGTTCTACAGGGGCGTATACTACTATAACTGATACCTTGAACTTTCTAGTCATAAAATGAGCAATTAGTATTCTATTATTAATACCTTCCCAGCCTAAACAAGACTTAGCAGCTTCCTTATTCATCATGAGCCCTACTCCCTGTCTATGTAACCCATCCTTCCTGCCTGAGTAAACAAATTCTATATCACCTAATTTCATGCTTCCTACCCCTGGGATATGAGTTTCTGAAACTCCTAATAGATCCAGTTCGAATCGTCTGAATTCGTCAGTCAAAATGTCGATACGATAGTCATTTTTTAATGTCGTAACATTCCAAGTTCCAATTTTCATGTTCTTTAAATCATTGAAATTTTTTTTCGCCTCAGGAAAAGCAATGATCCCGGATACCAGTGCAGGACGGGGATCACATATCTTCTCAAGTCTACACCGAAGTGCTTAAGCCGGCTTAGAACCGGACAGCAAGAAGTCCCTGGGACCTCCATGAATGGAGGCTTTGTGCAATCCTGGGCCCATCTTGGTCACAACATGGTTTTCAGCGCTTGGCGATGCTCTTCTATCAACAAGAGTCGAAATCCTGCACAGACAATCTCAAGCCTATTACCTCCGACTCATTATATATTCATGCCTACAAATATTATGCTACTACGGGGAGGCAACCCGTAATAGATAAATTAGCTAGGAAGAGGTTTTTCAGCCCAAAGACGCCCATCAAAACATACCAATCCCAGAAGAATTGTCCATTAGTCAGAATCCCGTGCGAATGCTGTGTTGTTTACTAGGCTATAATTTCCTCGAGGGGCGCCACTCCTCAAGTGGGAATAGAGTTGACCGCAAGGTCCCCAGTCTTGCAGGTACCCCGAAAAGGTCGAGGCAGCCCTTTGCAGAGGCCGTTGTCCATAGATCTGGATCTTACGCCCTGCCACAGTTGTCCTCCTATAGAGGATCCTCCCGCGATGGTGTTCTGCATCACCATGCAATTTAACCCATTGCTGGGAGAAGGTTTGCAACTCATGGAACTTGTGGATAAACAAGTGGGCCCTTTTGAGTGTACATTTGAGGGGCCTTCTTCCTCCTCCGCCTGTATTTATGACCCCGGGCAAGGGTGCCCCAGATTCTATTATGGACCCCCAGGGACAAGGTCCCCCCTTGGTCCATGCCTCCTATGGAGGTACCCTACATATCTTTAGAGCGTTCCCCTATCGCCACCTGGGGACATGCTGAATGGCCTGGGGGAGGCCAGATAAACGGATCACTTTTGTTTTGCAAAGGCAATAACTCAGTGACATATTTAACCTACTACTTATAAATATACATAACTCACTGACTAGACCTATATAAGTTATATACAGAAATATATAACTCAGTGACACATTAAACCTACTACTTATAAATATGTGTAACTCACAGACTAGGCCTATATATGTTATATACAGAAATATATAACTGAGTGACATATTTAGCCTACTGCTTATAAATATGTGTAACTCAATGACTAGGCATATAAGTTATATACATAAATATATAACTCAGTGACATATTTAGCCTACTACTTAAAATATGTGTAACTCACTGACTAGGCCTATATAAGTTATATACAGAAATATATAACTCAGTGACAAATTTAGCCTACTACTTATAAATATGTGTAACTCACTGACTAGGCCTATCTAAGTTATATACAGAAATATATAACTGAGTGACATATTTAGCCTACTACTTATAAATATGTGTAACTCACTGACTAGGCCTATATAAGTTATATACAGAAATATATAACTGAGTGACATATTTAGCCTACTGCTTATAAATATGTGTAACTCAATGACTAGGCATATAAGTTATATACATACATATATAACTCAGTGACATATTTAACCTACTACTTATAAATATGTGTAACTCACTGACTAGGCCTATCTAAGTTATATACAGAAATATATAACTGAGTGACAAATTTAGCCTACTACTTAAAATATGTATAACTCACTGACTAGGCCTATATAAGTTATATACAAAAATATATTACTGAGTGACATATTTAGCCTACTGCTTATAAATATGTGTAACTCACTGACTAGGCATATAAGTTATATACAGAAATATATAGCTCAGTGACATATTTAACCTACTACTTATAAATATGTGTAACTCACTGACTAGGCCTATCTAAGTTATATACAGAAATATATAACTGAGTGACATATTTAGCCTACTACTTAAAATATGTGTAACTCACTGACTAGGCCTATATAAGTTATATACAGAAATATATAACTGAGTGACATATTTAGCCTACTGCTTATAAATATGTGTTAACTCACTGACTAGGCATATACGTTATATACAGAAATATATAGCTCAGTGACATATTTAACCTACTACTTATAAATATGTGTAACTCACTGACTAGGCCTATCTAAGTTATATCAGGATTCTTACTATCTTGAGAAGTAAAAGAGTTATGCAAATATAACTTGCAAAAGTAAATCTATGACCAAAAATATAACCTTTAAAGGCATTGCCAAGCTACTATTTCTACCTTTTTTCTTTACTTTTAGGACCTAAAAGATTCTATGCATCACAGACAATATATATTGATAACAATCAATATATATTAATGATTTACAAGAATATGTTACAAGAATTTCCAACAGAAATTATATTTCAACTGTTGCGTTGAAAACTCAACACTCTTATTTATGCTATGCGTAACATCATATAAGAAAATGCTTATATGATGTACTAACATATTACATGACGTCAATTGCAAAAACCAAAATTAAGGCTCTTAACAATTTTCTCAGACTTCTGACCTATCTAGATTGTTTTTTGTTTTTTTTTATGCGAGACTATCCCAAGATACCAATTTTTTCCGAAAAAATATGGAGCCGTTTCGAGGAAAAATACACACACAATTATTACTCACATATAAAGATAGTTTTTTCGGCCGATAGCCGATATTTTTTCCCAATATGCGATAAACGACACTGACCCTCATATCCGCCCGATAATATCGGTTGGTCCCTAGTAATAATAGACCGTTTTTTAGTATTATCAATCAATAACAGTATGAGTAATTATCTGTAATACCAATTCAGATACATAAGAAAAATATGACCCTTCCCCTTCCCCCTGTAAAATCCAATAAACTTGTCTGAAGCTGTCCCTGCCTGATCTTCATACGGATATTAATATAGCATGTATACGGGGGCTGATGGGTCTAATAGCTCCCTTCTTTTTTAGAAAATGGTGATTCTGATGAAAGCGTTGATTCTGATACATCGAATTGCCGTGAAAAACTTGAAGTTACACGTAAAGAAACTCTTAGACACTTTAAGATAATCTGAATACACATAGTTGATATTGATTTAATTTAACAAATCAATTCCTGAAGTATACCTCAATATTTCCTCAACTTTTCCTGAAAATTTCAATTTAAAAACTTTATTTCATTCCTACAATATTGCATCCGTGCCATTTTGACAACCTGGATGCACTTAAATTCTTCTGATTTAGTTCAACAGTAGTAATAATAATAGTAGTATTAGTAGTAGAAGGGGATGTAGAAGTCATAGTAGTAGGGTAGTACCAATCAGATATATTCACAGTTGCCGTTACAAGCAGGGTCGTCATGTATGGGGGGGGGGGGGCGCCTCCTCCCAATGTTTTTGGCATGTCATCTACAGAAATTTTACGGATGGTGCCACAATTTTTCATTTGGTTAAATAAACAGCATTAAATAGTGACAAAGTGACACGATATGTACCAAAATCTAAATCTCGGTTGGTAAATGCAGCGGTTTTACCGACTTGTGCAATGATTTTACATATTGTATTTGAAACGGACATTATGCTAATTATTAAAAAAAAAATAGTCGGTAAAAATGACCAGTCAGTCAGTCAGTAAAATCGCTAGCCCCCCCCCCCCTCCCAAACATTTTGGCTTGTAACGACACTGGTTACAAGTAGTCATATTCACGTGTAACCGGAGCCACAGTTCTAAGTAGTCGCAGTAGCAGTCACAAGTAATCGTAGTTGCAAGAAGTCACAGTAACTGCGTCAAATATTCACAGTCATGGTCGCAAGTAGTTAAATTAGTAGTCGTAAGTAGCTGCAGATGCAAATACTTTTGTAGTCAAATCCGTATGTAGTCATTATCGCAGTTCTAAATAGTTAGAGTCTCAGTCACAAGCAGTTGGAGTCGCAGTCGCAAGAAGTCGAAGTTGTAAGTTTTCGCAGTTGCAAGTATTCATAAACGGTAGCAGTCAGAGTCGTAAATAGTCGCAGTATTAGTAGTAGTTGTAATAGTTCTAATTATTGTAGCCCCATAGATTCAATTTAATACCCTCTGCCATTCCTGAAATATTACTGATACGCCCTTTTTGATTACCTGCATGCATATAGTGCATTTTGATTTTGTTCTACATACACCCCAATAGCCTCTTACAGTTTGACCTTAACGCCCTTAACGACTCCAGATATATAACAGATACACCCTTTTGACATCCATATTTAATCAAATATCCTCTTTAATATGCCCTGAAAGCTTCGGCCTCATACCTCTAACCGTTCCAAAGATACCACAAATACGCCCTTATGACAAACTTGGATGGAAATAGTGCCTCTTAATGCAATTCAACATTTCCAATGAAATTGTCTGGAATTTCTACCGTGACACAACCCTTAGATCTTACTGAAACACTGCAAATACGCCTTTTCATAATTTGGATGCACATATTAACTTTTGATTTAGTTTTACACCCCCTAAAAATTCCCTGAAAATTAAAATTTCCTTCCTTTTTTGTGTTCCTAAGATATTTCATCTGTGCCATTTTGACAACAGGGATTCACTTAACCCCTTTGATTTAGTTGAATTGCAATAGCAGCAGTAGTAGTAATAGTATTAGCCCTGATCAGCATGCGCATAGTATCTTTTGATTTAGTTTTATAGCGAAATAAACTTTCCCTGAAAAATTCTATTTCATGTTCTATATGAGTTCTAAAACATCCCGCCTGTGTCATTTTGACAGTCTGGATGCATTTAAACAATTTTTTTATCTAGTTCAGTCGTAACAGTAGTAGTAGCAGTTGTAGAAGTAGTAGAAAAAGGGGTAATAATATTAGTAACCCTGAAAATTTTAGCTAAGGCGATGCTAGGATATGGCTAATACTCCTTCGATAACTCGCATGTACATAGTATATTTTGATATAGTTCAACATCCCCCTCAAAATGCCCGGAAAGCTCCTATTTAATGCTCTCAACTGTTCTTTAGATAATGCTGATACGCCCCTTTGACAACCTCCATAGATGTAGAGTGTTTCTATTTAGTTCAACTCACCCCTCACCATTCCCTGAAATTTTTACCTCAATACCTTTAGCATTACCTGTAGTATTAGTCGTAGCAGCAGTAGCGATAGTAGGAGCAGTGGAAGTAGTAGTAGTAGTAATGCAAGTCGTAGTACTCACATAGTGTTGTTTTGGTTAGCTCAACATCTCTTCAACATGCCATGATAGGTTCAACTTAATACTTTAAGTTGTTTCTGATATATTGCTCACACACCCTTTTGGTAACCTTCATGTTACTTTACTGTGTTTTTGGTTTAGTCCAAAATCCCGCTCAACAATCCCTTAAAGTCTCAACTGAATACTTTTAGCCTTAGTAATAGTAGTAGTAGTAGCAGTAGTATGCACAAAGTACCTTCTTAATAGTTCGACTTCCTCCTTGACATGCTCTGAAAGTTTCAACTTGATAATCTAAGCTGCTTCTGAGCTGTTGCTGATGTACCCATTTGACAGCCTTCATACACATAGTGTGTTCTGCTTTAGTTCAACATTCCCCTCAACTTTTCCAGAAAATCTCTCCGAAATGGACTTTACCATAGTAGAAGTTGTAGTAGTAGTAGGATTATGCATATAGTGTCTTTTGGTCGGTTCAACTTCCCCCTCATCATGCCCTAAAAGTTACAAATTTATGCTCTAAGCTGTTCCTCAGATGTAGCGGTTACGCCTTTTTCATAACCTGCTTCGACATAGTGTGTTACCATTTGGTTCAATATCCTCTTCAACATTCCCTGGAAGTTTCACCTTAATACCCTAAGCTTCAGTAGTAGTAGTAGTAGTAGTAGCAGTCGCAGGTGTAGTAGTATTTTTGGTAGCACCAGCTTTAGTAGTTGTAGTATGCACACAGTAACTTTTTGTTTATCATCATCTCCCTTAAAATACCCTAAAAGTTTCAATTAAAACACTAAGCCGTTCTTGGGATATTGCTGATACACTCTTTTGACAACCTGCATGAACTTCTTTTGAATTAGTTCAAAATCTCCCTAAACATTCTCTGAAAGTTTCATCTTAATACCTTTAGCCTCAGTAGTGGTAGCAGTAGCAGCAGTAGTTGTAGTAGCAGCATGCTCATTGTGCCATTTGTTAGTTCAGCATCCCCCTCAACATGCCCTGAAAGTTTCAACTTAATACTCTAATTCTAAGCCACTCCTAAGAAATTTCTGATACGCCCCTTGGGCATCCTGCATGTACATACACGTAGTGTGTTTGATTTAGTCCAATATCCCCCTAAAATTCCCTGAAACTTTACCTTAGTACCCCTAGTTTCAGTAGTAGTAGTAGTAGTCGTAGCAGTAGTAGCTATAGCAAGAGAGGAAGTATGCACCTAGTGTCTTTTGGTCAGTTCAGCATCCCCCTTAACATGCCCTGAAAGTTGTAGCTTGATACTCAAGGCCGTTCCTAAGATGTTTTTTATATGCCCTTTTGACAACTTGCTTACACATGGTGTATTTAGATTTGACTGAGACCCCCCCTAAAGATCCCCTGAAAGATTCACCTTCATATCATTTTCCTCAGTATTAACAGTTATCGTAGTAGTAGTAGTGAGCAAACAGTGCCTTTTAGTTAGTTCAACATCCCCCTCAAGTTATACACTGAAAATTCCAACTTAATGCTTTTAGCTGATCCTGAGATATTACTGTTAAACCCTTTTGACAGCCTACATGCAAATAGTTTGTTTGATTTAGTTCAACATCCCCCAAACATTCCCTAGTAGTAGTAGCAGTAGTAATAGAAGTAGTTTGTAGTAGTGTGCAAATATTGCCGTTTGATTAGTTCAACAACCCCCACAACATGCATTGTAAGTTTCAACTCAATACTCTAAGCTATTCATAAGATTGTTTTTATTGCTCTTTTGACAACCTACATGCTCATAGTGAGTTTTGATTTTTTCAACTTCCAACTCCATATTCTCTGAATTTTTTTCCTTAAAACCATTAGCCTTAGCAGCGGCAGCAGTAGTAGTGGTAGCCTATGGTGAATTAGTCATCCCCCTTATCGTTCCTTGAAAGTAATAGTTGTAGTAGTAGTGGTGGTAGTAGTGGTAGTAATAGTAGTAGTAATGGTATTAGGTGTACATACTGCCTTTTGATCAATTGGTCATCCCCCTCATCATTCCCTGAAAGTTCAAAATTAGTACCCTAAGGCATTCCTGGTATACGCCTTTTTGACAGCCTCTATGCAAATAGTGTTTTTTGATTTAATTAAACACTCCCCTCGGCATTCCCTTAAAGTTTTACCTTAATGCCCTTAGCCTTCTTGAACAACAAGGTTCAAACATGCCCCCCCCCCTTTCCGGATAAAAATCACTATATGTAAGCAATGGGCCAATTCTATAACTTATTGCCCTTGTCCCAGGGGGTCTGGTGGGATGTCATCCCCAGTGGCATAGCTATTGGACCTTTCAACTATGTTGATCAAAATGGCTATCTCAAATGTTTATATGATGTCTTTGGGGGAAAGGGGGCCTGGGAGTGTTGGTGGTTGCCCTCCAATCACTTTGGACTATTAATAAGGGCACTGGAATTTTCAATTTCTTACTTTATAAGCCCCTTCCGGAGTTTCTACGACAACTTCCATACGAAGTCCGTTACTGAAAATTAAATAAAATAATAATACAAAATAATACATAAAGACCACTTGGTTCTTTTATTGTCTGTGATACGTTTGAAGAGAGTTAATATCCTTTTATTTGTACTCTGTACATTTCTTATTCGTTACCTTGGGCACCACCAAGGACGGTTCAAAATTTCAGATATTACAACGAGCTCAAAAAGAGAAATTCAGCACTTATGACTTAATCTTTCCAGGGTAGTATAAACGGGTTCGGTTACCATGTTCACTCTTTGAGCGTCACTACGGACGCAAAAAAAAGGGGGGGGGTTGAACTTTGGCCCACCTCCTTAATGGTCTCACGTAAACTCTTTGATTTTTGAGGTTTTTCCTCAATTTTCACATAAATCACCCAATTTCTGTTTGTTGTAGTTCAAGAATCCCCCCCTAGAGCATAATATTTAGTTAAAAAAGGATCACCACTAGTTATGTTGAGTGTTTTTTCTGGGAAGTATTTTTACATCCCAAAAGTCGGTGTGGAGTTGCAAGTAACAAAAATTGCCAAAACTTAATTTTTTACTTTTCATGAAAAGTTTTATTTTTCAATTATTGAGCTATGTATGCAATGAGCAGTTTATGTCTCCCTTTGTTTCCAGGGCTTTGTAGTAATTCAAAGTTTGTTGGAGGAAGGCAAATTAAAGTTTTTTAATAATAACAACATCCCACTGCATTCATTTCAGGCAATAAGCCATTTAAGTGTGATGAATGTGGTGCTGCATTTACTCAAGGAAGAAGTTGCAGTATCATCGATGCTCTTCACCGTATTTTGAGAATGACGAGTCAAGTGAACCAAGATATACGTGTCCAGACTGTGGCAGAAAGTTTTTCAATAAAAAGGGATATGCTCATCACAGGTAAGGACATTAGATTAGTGTTTATAGCTTCCACTAGTGCTACTGACAACTGATCGGAGTAGAGAGCTACCGGAGGCTAAAGCAGCTATAATGACCTCCCCCTCCCTGCAATAGTATTGATAGCTTTAATCTTTGCTCCCTCTCATAAAATTCTAATTTCCATTTAATGTGTTCTAGCCTAAATTACTGTTGACGCGTTGAAATGCTAAAACGTGACAATTTTCTGTGGCGTCCTCTCATTTTTTTACTAAAAAAGGCACTTAATCGGCGGTTCCCTGACCTGTGGTATGCCTACCCCTAGGGGTACGTAGAAGCCTCTGGTGGAGTGAGTACGAAAAAATTACTAGTAATGGAGGATTCGCCATCTTGGCCATTGGCATTGAACAATTACGCAGCATAGTTGATGCTTCGTTAATCGGGGTGAGTCTGTGTATGCATGTGCATGCTATTAATAACAAAGGGAAGCAATGGAAAATACCCAAATAAAAAACCCGCGAAGGTAAGACATGTAAGATTTTTATTATGAGAGTCTGTCATGTTGCCCAAGCTGAATATCGTACAAACTTCCGAATGCGCCCATGCTACACATTCAGTTAATTGGCAGTCAGACAACCGCTCTTTGTCTTTAACATACTAAATTTTCGTAGGAAGACATAAAACTATTTGTCTATGAGTGACTTTTGTTAGTGTTGCATGCAATTCTTTTCGCTAAACGCACTAATCTTCCTTCTACTGCAGTGCTTTATTTGTTTTGAAGCGAACAACTTGCAATGTAACTTGACTAAAAATTACAGATATCAGCTACTTTCTTCTGTCTTATTAAATTTCGAATTGTGGTTGTAAATACTAGGGCAGATACCGAGTTATTATTTTTGTGCTAAGATGGATAAATATTTATAAACTGAAAAATTTAAGACCCCTGCTACTACCGCAAATATTGAGCAGGGTGAGTTGGCTGCATTAGCAAGGAGCATTTCAAACCGATCTAATTTAAAATGGCAATAAGATGATAGTGCATCAACATACAGTACTGTGGTCGTGAATAGCGTAAGGGTTTAGTCAATCACGATTAACATAGGTGAAAATATCAATGTGTTTGTCTACAAAAAAGGAAATTTTGTTATGAACATTCCATGTACAGATTCTTGTTTACTGTTGATTACTCTTAGAAACCAATATGCGTTGTTTGTGGAGGAGACATTTCATCAAATGGATGTATGAAACCTTCCCTATTAATGTGACATTTACATAAAAAAAAAAAAATTATAAACAAAAGGACATAAGTTTTTTCCAAAGAGTATCAATAGCACCAACGTCACTTCATTTGTTTAATCTGCAAACAAAGATAATGAGAATGCAGCGAAAGCATCAAGCAGAATCATCTATCATATTGCAAAACAAAATAAAAACTATACAGCTGCTGAAAATTGGATTTTGATTGCATTAAAGATGCAGTCAAATTTATTTTGCGTTAAAACACGTAAAAAAAAGATTATCACACAATGCAGTTCATAGGCAGGGTTGCCACCCTGGCCTGGAAGAATTTACTAAATCTGAGAGGAAAAATTTACTAAATCGCATCTGTTTTTACCTAAATGCTAAAAAAAAAAAATTTTGCGCACCATCAAGCATCGATTTTTACTATAGGAGGATAATCAATAGGATTTCCACAATCTTTTTTCCTTTTTCCTTCTTTTTTTTCTCTTTTCCTCATTTCTTTCGTTTTCATAGTATGATTGAAGATTC
>CM051256.1:59096280-59098780 GCA_027921565.1 Artemia sinica | reverse complement strand
AATTTGCATATTAATTTTCTGTTTTTTGGCTAAATGGCTTTCTCGAAATTTTGTCGAATAATTTCTGTTCGTTTTAAGATTTAATGTTGTTCCTTACTATCAGTTGAAAAAACTTGTTTTTTTTTTTTTTAATTTAATTTCTGATGGTTTTTTTGAATAAGGCTGGGAAATCCAGCTCCCCCTTCATAGAAATGTCCCTTACCCCAAGGAAACATCCTCCACGGAAAGATTCTCCCGCGTAACCCTCTCCTCCTGTCCCCCCCCCACCAGAAAATATCCTTCCTGAAAACGTCTTTATACTTCCCAATAACCAATACTATACGTAAACATTGGGCAAAGTTCATAACTATATACATATATATATATATATATATATATATATATATATATATATATATATTATATATATATATATATATATATATATATATATATATATATATATATATATATATATATACACACATATATATGTTAACTGTTAATTTTGTATTGACTACATGCATCTTCAGGAGCGAATGCGCCATCACGCGGTGTTATTGCCTCGTTATCGGTGTTATTGTCACGCGGTGATATATATATATATATATATATATATATATATATATATATATATATAATATATATATATATATATATATATATATATATTATATATATATATATATATATATATATATATATATATATATATATATTATATATATATATATATATATATATATATATATATATATATATATATATATATATATTATATATATATATATATATATATATATATATATATATATATATATATATATATATATATATATATATATATACTACTACTACTACTACTACTACTAACAACTCACCGCAGCACCAAGCCGTCTGAGGCCAACACAGCTACGCATGCTCCTCCTCCATCCCAATCTATTCAAAGCCTCCCTTTTTATACCCTCCCAGGAAGTTCCCATTCCTTTAAATCTTTCTTTATGACGTCCTCCCACCCACAGAGGAGGATGACCTGCTTTCCGTTTAGCTCTAGACGGTTGGTCGAAAAGGACAATCTTCGGCAATCTGTCATTCTTCATCCGCACAACGTGCCTTAGGAATCTCAACCTTTCTTTCATTATAACCTAGAAAGCGGGATTGAACCACATTTTTCGTATAGTCTACTGTTTGAAATACGGTCAGTCAGCTAGGTACCCAGAACAATCTATTGTCAGTTTCTCTGGAAAACATCTAGCAAGTCTTCATCCGCTTCGGAGCGCCCATGCTTCAGAGCCATATTTGACCACTGTCATCACTGTAGCTTCCAATATTCTAATCTTGGTTTGCAGACTTATCATCCTATTTTTCCAAGCATTTTTCTAACTGTGAAAAAAAGACCATGAGTCGTGGCTATTCTACTTCTAACATCTTAACTGCTCCCACCGTCTTTACTAATAATTAAATTTAAAAAAAATCAAGTTTTTATAACCGAAAGTAAAGAGCGACATTAAAGGAAACATCCTCCACGGAAAGATTCTCCCGCGTAACCCTCTCCTCCTGTCCCCCCACCAGAAAAAATCCTTCCTGAAAACGTCTTTATACTTCCCAATAACCAATACTATATGTAAACATTGGGCAAAGTTCATAACTTGCAGCCCTTCCCCCGGGGACTGTGGAGGATTAAGTCATACTCTAAGACATATTTATCAGATTTTTGACTATGGTGATCAAAATGGTTATCTCAAAATTTCTTACGTTCAAATGAGCCCTCTTACGATATTCTAGGACTACTGGATCGATATAATCACCCCTGGGGGAAAAAAAGTAGGGTTCTCTGATACGCTGAATCCGATAGTGGGATTTTCATTAAAGTTCTATCACTTTTAGGGGGTGTTTCCCCCTTTTTTCGAAAATGAGGCAAATTTTCTCAGGCGCGTGACTTTTGATGGTAAAACTAAACTTGATGAAACTTATATATTTGAAATCAGCATAAAAATCTGATTCTTTTGATATGTCTATTGGCATCAATGTTCCGTTTTTTGGAGTTTCGGTTACTACTGAGCCGGGTCGCTCCTTACTTACAGTTCGTTACCACGAACTGTTTGATACTACCAAGGTAAGTTATGCTGCCCACTAGATCAATCTTTTTGTTACCCAACGTCACCTTTTCATCTTCACTTATTCTTAGCCTTAGTGACTTAGTCTTCTTAAAATTAATTTTCAAACCCATTCTAGCACATTGAACTCGCAAAACCTCTAATAGTTCATTCAATTGGCTCATACTTTCATCTAGAATGCTTAAATCTAGAAAGCATAATCTAAGTTCAGGGGAGTTTTTCCTCCCCATTTGATTTTGTGGTCTCCCATTGCTTTTTCTGTGCTTCGTAAGACAAAGTCCATCAAAATAATCCATATAAAGGGTGGTAGAACACAACCCTGCTTAGCTCCTGATTTAATACAAAACCAGCTGCTAACCTCATTTCCTACCTTAACTGCAGCAGTGTTATACTCGTACATAGCA
>CM051256.1:59038780-59091280 GCA_027921565.1 Artemia sinica | reverse complement strand
AAGATGTAACAAGAAAGTCTTAACTGTTGTCCCTATATACTCTCAAACTGAAAAAACGTGATCCAATAACCAACCCCAGAAACAATAGTTTAGAGGCAAAGTTTTCAAAGCATAGATTTCAATAGATTTCCAATACAAAGTGCCAAAAAAAATTAAGGTGTGGCAGTCATCGGAAGACCCATAATTTGGGTCTAAAGAATGTTTATTCTTTTATTTTTCACTTTCACGCTTAGCGCCAAGTTTGCCAGCACAAGTACAAAATTCCAAACATACTCTCTAATGCCATCATTGACAGAACACTAATTCCAATGCCTAGCATTTGCTTGATAAGTTTGACAATTATTCTTTCCACCAACAGACGATTACATTGATGAGGAATTTTATGAAGTTATCAACAAATTCTTTACTTCTCTGATCATAGGATAAAAGAGTTAGATGTTATCACAAAGTGCCTGAAAACTTGCTGCTTCGTTCTCTAATCAGCTTAACGAGTCTTTTTTTGTTATTGCGAAGTAAACTCTAGTAGTTAGATTAGCAAAAAACCTGGCCCTTTGAATCAGCATTTACAAGTTTGGCTATGTTTAAATATTGTTCAAAATAATTATTTCTAAAAAGTACAGATAAGGAATAGTCACGTATAATCTCCAGTTAGGGGAATTTCAACTCTGTAGACTCACTATTTTTCTACTGAGCAACATAATATTAGTATGCTAGGCGTACATTTATAGTTGTGGCCGATAGTTAGGTTGATTTCACATTTTACTGAGACGGTAGAAGATAAAGTAAAAGACAGAAAATGTTTCTGCTAGCTGGTAGATTGAATTTAGATGCTGTTTGAATCTAGCTGATGGGGCATAGTTTCAAAGCAGGTAGTCGTTTTTTAATATTATTATTGTCTCTTCACGAGCACTTTTATAGTAGTTAATCTTACAGGTTTTATCATCTCGAGAAAAAGGAAAAGCCTAAAGACAATTTGTGTGAAGTTTGTGGGAAAGGCTTCAGCACCAAATACCTACTGAAAGCTCATATGGGAATTCATGAAGAAAGAAAGTAAGTTATCTCTAAAATTGTTTTCCCTTTTTCGACTTCAGTTAGCTACTTACCTACTTGCTTTTGGTGGGATAAGGTCATTCCACCTCTGTCGACATCGAGGATCTCTAACATTTGTTTTATTCATACTGAACAATTTGATGCCATCTGTTCCGCAAATGAGATCCGCTGGGTTGACCATCTATGACTGAACTTGCTGAGCCAATCAGCTGAGCCAATCAATGGATTCAAGATCTTTTTTGACTTGGCTGTATCATTTTTTTGATTTGATTGCAAACCTGACGACTCTCGTTGCCGCACATATCCTGTATTTCCATGTTAGACTTGCAGTCGAGCAGATGCGTTCTGGTAATTGTCCTTAGACAATTATGTGCATATGCCTCCAGGGAATCTTTTCGATCTTTGATTCCGATTTTTGAACTTACTTAAGAACACCGATTCTGCCGGGTATAGCAACGTTTCTGTGAAAGGAGACAAAGGTTTTTTGTGCATTTCTGTAGTCTCTGCTGGGTATCAATATCTGAAGATCCATCACTACAGATCGGAGAACCAAGGTTTGAAAAAATTTTATTCTCCTCCAGTTACACTAGTTTTACAGTTAGCAGAAAAAGAGCCTAGTTGTTTGTAGCGGTGAATTTCTTGTTTGTGTTTCCTTTTCAACTAGGAAAAGTATGACGTGAGTCTTGATAATTCGTACTTCACTCAAAAATCGTAGTAAAACTCAAGTACAGTTCAAGTTTTTGTTCTATCTCTGGCTTCCTTATAGACACCGCTTATACGACAAAAGCTCTTCTAGTATCCTTAAGATTAACCCCCTATTCATTGTAAATCTTTCCTTCTTAACCGCTCTTAGAGATAAGCTGTTAGTTCCAATTTTTGTTTTCGGATATCAGTTTTATCTATCTTTTTACTTTTGATGTATCATGTATTTACTTTTTTGGCAGTAGAAATTTTTTCTTTATTCTTAATTTCTTAATTTCCTTTTTCATAATTTTGTCTACCTATTTGACCTTAAAATTTTCTCTTTTTTTGGCCAGGAATTAATTTGTATTCTGCAGCATGTTATGTTTCTTTTAGCTATTTAAGTTCCTTTGCTCTGCCAAGAATCTGTTCAGAAAGCGACGACTTCTTAATTGTAATGAAGACATTTAAGCTAGAATAAGGGTGACAAGAAATCTAATATTAAAAAAAAAAATGTTTCAAAAATGTCCTAGAAATTCAGCCACAGGATCTTAATTTCAATTATAAACAAAGAATTAATTTAAAAGTAACACCATTGTTGAACCCATAAGCAACCACTGGAAAATCTTAGACGTTTTTTTTCCACAGTGACTGGTATGTTAAAACCAAAATACATCCGAACACTGGATACTAGCGCGCTAACTCCCGTATCCTAGGAAAACAGTAAATAAAATATGTTTCATAATATTATCTCCCTGCATATAAGGTTGTATTGCTAATTTGATAAGTTAGAAAAAGTGAACAGAATAGAGAAGTTTTGAAATAGCGGACGACTTAAGTAAAGGTTATTAGTGTAACTTTGAAACAGGCCAGTTAAAAATACGATTCCGGGAGGGAGTCAAGAGTGAAACTTAACAGGGTAGGGTGGAGGAGTTTCCGCTTCTGTTTAGCCTGAGGTGGCTTGGTTGTACGATGAGTTGTCTTTAGTAGCAGCAGTAGCAGTGTTATTTAACACTATACGAAAATCCCTTACAGGAATTCCATCTAATTTTGTGTATTGTAAAGCTTGTTACTATCATTATTGTTGCTGAATTCTTATTTTTTTTTTTTTTTTTTTAGTATTTACACTTGCGACATTTGTGGCCGTGGTTATATTAGTAAAAGATCTCTTGAGAACCATATAATGCAGCACACTGGAGAATATCCTTTCCAATGTAGTCAGTGCGACAGAAAATTCAAAGATCAAATTAGGCTTACTTGCCACGAGCAATCTCATGCTGGAAGCAAAGTGTTTACTTGTGAATTTTGTCGAGAAGAATTTCGTCTCAAGTCACAGCTTGAAAATCATCTTCTTCTTCATACTAAAGATGGCACTAAGTACGTTTGTGATTGTGGTAAAGTGTTTTTAAACTATAGATACCTGCAGAAACATCGTCTTGTACATGCTAGAAGAGAACGATGTATCTACTGTAGGAAGTGTTTTGAGCGTGCTGAGGATCGCATTGCTCATGAACTACTCCATCAAACAGGATCCTTACCTGTGACGAAAAGCAATCCTGCTGCTAAAGAAATAAAGAACCTGCTTCGAATTGGGTGTTCGCATTGTGATGCCATGTTTCGCGATGAAGAAGAGTTTGCCCAGCACGCTGTTATTCATGATCCAGACTATTACAACCCGTCGATTAAAGAAGAGGGGGAGATTGAATATAACAGTGTTGATGATGGTAATACCCAGATCATATATTGCACCGAAGAAGGCGAAGTGAAGAATGTTATTAATCCGGAAGAGTGGGGATTTGAATATGTTGAGGACTCAATAGTGCAGCAGGCGTCTATTAGCTACGAAACTGTTGCTGAAGTTTGATCCACTTTACAAAACCAAGATGTGTCGAATATTTTGAATGTTGTTTCATTTCAATTCCTGGCAGAGCTGCTGGGCGAATATCAAAATATAACTATTGATTTAATGAACAAAAGTTTTATTCATAATGTTTTTAACGCTCATTGCAATTCAAGATTATTTAATATTATGCTGATACTGCTTTACGTTACAGAAATATATAACAAAACTGAGTCTTTTATTATTTTTTCAAGGAATTTCACCTTCATATGCTACTAACAGATTTTGTTACGATTATATTAAACCTTGAGGAGCTATTGTATTGATAGCATGACGCATAAAAATCGTAAATTGTAACCAAGTATTTATAAATGGTATGCAATTGGCTGTTCTTTATCTGATAAAAGTTTTGCTGTCTATGGAGAATTTTTTCTCTGTCACAAGGGCTAACAGTGAATACCATGGGCAACTGTAACGTAATAATGCGCATTTAGGTCTAGTCTTAGCTATAAAAGCTATAACTTATTCATGGATTTCTGCCTATAGAATAAGTATGGGGAATTTTTTTTTTATCCACCTTTACTGTGATTGATTGACATCCATAAGCGAGTTTCACCTCTTGCAAGTTCAATTTTATCTAAGCGTCCGCAAGATTGGCACTTAATGATCCTGAAAAGCTTTAGTAACCACTTGTAAATCTTGCCCTGTTTGGTCATGTTACCATAAAATACAATGGCATAATTTATGTTCTGGTTGATTAGAATCCATGGAGGATTTCTTTTGAGAACCTTGGGTTTTAAAATACAGTACCGTCGATATGTTACTTTTTTCTACTTGCACGAACAGAAAAAAAAAATTAACTAACCTATAATAGAACTTGATGCTTCTTATTTGAATTCTTTTTCCTCGCAAAAAAATTAATTCCAATGCAAGGTAGTAAACAAAGCAAAACCTGCTATTTTTTTAATTCCTACGATATTGCAAGAGCATAAACATTTTATCTATATATTCTCTTTCCTATATTTTTTTCCCCAACAGAGAAAATTGTTTAGAGAGTGGACGATCGGGGATAACGAAGCGGAGCTTCGAAAGATAAGTACTGCACTTATTTTTGCGTCTTTTCGCTGTTGTCCCTTTCGTAAAAATAATTCCAGCGTAAAGCGTACATAAATCATAGCCAATAAGGTAATGAAACCCAAAACGAGCAGAAATAATAATAAATAACCCAGTGAAACCTAAAAGGACCAAAATTATCACAAACAGCGGGTAGGGCTAACACCCCCTATGCCTTAGAAAGTCTAGGACGTCGTTTGAGCTTTAGTGAAAATAAAGCCCCCTTTAAACGTAATTCTCTTTTATAACGTTAATAAATCCGATATTGCTTGACTTTCAGGAATGAATATCAATATATATTAAAGTGTAAATCTACATTCTTAAGTTTTTTTCTGCAATGTTGGTTATTATAATAATTTTTTTTTTTTTTTTTTTTTTTTAATGTTACGAGAAATAAAACACAAATCGAAGTAACGATTGTTTTTGGTAAAATGCAAATGACATTCCGGTCTTAAGAAGGTATAGGGGGCGTTAGCCCTGCTCTTTTTTGTGGCAATTCCAGTTCTTCTTAAGCTTATTTACTTTCTAAGTAAGTAAGCGGATTTTTCTTTATTAATTCGTCTTTATTAACTCACCATTTTATTTGCTTGTCTGTCAAATTTGCGAGTAATATGTCGAACACTTCCGAATGTTCAGTTACTTCTGAGTTTTATCAGCCCCAAATAAAGTGAGGATGTTTCTCTTAGAGATTTAATGGCTAGACTAGAAAATCAAGAGATTTAAAATTAGGGTGCTGGCAAAAGTGCTTCGACTGGTTTATTTTTTCGTAGAAGTGTTAAAGAGAGTTTTGGTGAAGAATATTATTTCAAGTTAAAATTTACTAATTAGATATATTAGAATTTGGATTCAGATGCGAGCTAATTGTCTACCACTTTTAACAAATTGGAGGTTATCAATTTTCCAAGTAGGTTACGAATTTGTTCACTATGCAGTGTTTGGGGGACGGATTGGGACATTTTCTTTTTAGATATAATGACATGGCAAATCTAAGGAAGATTTGTTTAATGGTGGAATTGATGAGCTGCTACTGCGGATCATTAAATCAACGTCTCCTAGATATATAGTGGCAATAGGTAATTTCATTTTAAATGTTTTAAGGATCGGAAATTGGAATTTTCTTTTATTTATTTGTATCAGCTTGTTTATTGAATTGAATTTATTTTTGACCTGTTCTAAACACAATAACAAACGGAGTATAAGAGAAGAAAAAACAAGAAAAGAGAAAGACGGATAATGGCAAATAAAACAAAATTAAAATTCATAAAATAAACACACAAGCACAATAATTACAAAAAAACGCGATACATTTACTGTTATAAAGGGGAATATCATGGGTGTCTATCTATTTCTTTATTATAAGCTTCACTGCATCTGCCGGTGGCAGCATTAGGGCCTATAATAACGTATCTCCTATTGTCCAAAAATTATATATATATATATATATATATATATATATATATATATATATATATATATATATATATATATATATATATATATATATATATATATATATATATATATATATTATATATATATATATATATATATATATATATATTATATATATATATATATATATATATATATATATATATATATATATATATATATATATATATATATATATATATATATATATATATATATATATATATATATATATATATATATATATATATATATATATATATATATATATTATATATATATATATATATATATATATATATATATATATTATGAATTTATGAATAAACCCATATATATTATGTGCTTATTTTATGAATTTTAATTTTTTCTTTTCTTTTTCCGCCTTTCTCTTTTCTTGTTTTTTCTTCTCTTATTCTCCGTTTGTTATTGTGTTTACAACAGGGCAAAAATCAATGTAATTTAATAATCAAGTTGATACAAATAAATAAAAGAAAACTCCAACTTTCGAGCCTTTAAACATTTAAAATAAAATTGCCTATTGTCACTATATATCTAGGAGACGTTGATTTAATGATCCGCAGTAGCAGCTCATCATTTCCCCCATTAAAAAAATCTCTCTCTTTTTGGTTCTCTCTCTCTCTCTGTATCTCTCTCTCTCTCTCTCTCTCTCTCTCTCTCTCTCTCTCTCTCTCTCTCTCTGTATATATATATATGTATATATATATATATATATATATATATATATATATATATATATATATATATATATATATATATATATATATATATATATATATATATATATATATATATATATATATATATATATATATATATATATATATATATATATATATATCCATGTTCTCATTGTCGCCTGTCTTCTAACTGTCGACAACATGAGCCTCTTCTCTGTCATGGCGTCATTATAGGTTCGGTACAACCACCTAGGAAGAAAAAATTATTCCTTAAAGTTGTGACCTATTTAGATCGTTTTTGTAGCCAGATATCTAATATGCCAGTTTTAAGAAAAAACAAACTACTGGTTTCGAGGAAAAATCTGTAAACGTATATATACACAATTATTAATTGTTCAGTTAATTTAAAAAGATACAGAATTCTACCAATAAGATTTTTTGTTGGCAGTTGTCAGGCCATCTTTCCACACAGCGTTATATGTTCGTCGTTCGTTTTCAGGTGGTAGCCGAACTTTAAAGCTACGTTGCCTTTTAAAACGAGAAAATGCCATGTATAACATACTATGATTAAAAACAGGAGTACGGAGTTGGACGCTAGAAAATTAAAAAGTTTGGCCTTGCGACTTATGTATGGCCTTGCGACTTATGTATGGCCTTGCGACTTATGTATAGTCATAGCAAATGCAGGTCGAAGTGGAAATTGATGTCTTTGAACAGTTGATCCAAGTTGACCTTTACTAGAGTCGAGCGTAACTCAAGAAATGTGAACTTCGTTTCCTGATTTTCCCCCAGTAATTTTATACACCTTAATTATCTTTTTACATAATTCAGTAACTATAAGGTAGGTTCCATTACACATCCCTTCTGAAATATCTAAGGTACACAAAAGCATAACTATTGTATTTTTCTTTATTTTTAAATCATGGGGTGGTAAATCTGCAGTATCAATTGAATTGAGGGATTCTGGAGTGAATTCAATTCCTCTTTTTCTTTGTCTTTTACAGAATCATAATGTTTGTAAGATTTGTATTCTCCAGGGGGGCGATCTACAATTTTTGCATTTACTTTACTAACTTCTTTGTTGATCGAAGCTAACATAACACAGTCCTTCATTATATTGAAATTTTGATTGGACACACAGTCTCCAAATGCAAGAAATTTGTTTGAAAAACTTCCAAAGATTACTTTTATTCATTGTCAATTCAAGGGTTTCACTGCAGTTGCTTCGGAGTGGAATTGGTAAACAGTGTCGGGAATCACCTCCAGCAGCTCGGAATTAAAGTTTTTTTTTGGTTCAATCCCACTTATTGCAAGAAAATGCGTCTTATCCATTGAATGCGATCACGCTTGACACGAATATCGGTATCGACAAGATATTGTTGAAAAATTCTTCCACCGAAATGCAAAGCATTAAAACCACATCTTATGCAGTTCGGTGTTACAGCTTGCAGAGAAAGGGTTTTGGCATCTTCAGGTCGAAAAGTGATAGAATACCTCGCTAATTCAAGCTGTGTTAGATGTAGATGACTTCCATAAGGTGTTTGAAGTGGCACATTTACAGTCAATCCTAACGTTTCAGCTGGGTAAAACACTGGGTAGGTAAAGGGCTCCACACAATGTTTGGTATTTTTTAAATTAACAAGAGTTTTGCCATGCTGTACCCTGAACTCGCAAAACCGCTAAAAGTTCATTCACTTTGCTAACATTTTCATCTACGATGCTCGAATCATCATCATCATCTAAGTCTCAGAGATTTTTACTTTCCCATTCGATTTCGTGTTTTCCCATTGCCTTTGCTGTACTCCTTATGACAAAGTTCATCAAAATGACCCATACAGATGGGGAGAGAACGCAACCTTGCTTAACTCATGATTTAATACGAAACCATCTACTAACCTCACTTCCAGCTTAGCAGCAGTAATGTTATTCTCGTACATAGCACTAATCACAGGAGTGAAAATTTTGTTGATGCATCCTCTACTCTTCCTAAAACCACACTGTTCTTCTCTGAAAACTTTATCTACAATATGTCTAAGTCTAAAAAGTATCATCATAATAAGTAATTGTATTCCTACAGAAACCAGGCTAATGCCTCTATAATTACCACACTGACTCTTATTAATTACCTTATTGTCGAGGGGTTTAATTAGTTTTCTTAGAATCGCTAGGTGCTTCCCCTTTTTCAAAAATATCATACATGATCTTCAGTAACTTATTTGCAACCACACAACCACCATATTTAAAAGACTCTATCATGGGAGCATGCGTTCACCCCCCCCCCCCAAAAAAAAAAAAGATGTTCTTTAGAAGGGATATTGAAAAGTCTACCCACCTGTTTAAGTCAAAGGCAATCCTATAGCATTGCCTATAGTGAAGAGCCACAAGGGTTTAATGTATTAATATTTCCTTATTCATTTTTTTTTCAGAGGCCCTTCCTATGGAAGGTGTGATCATATGAGCTTCGGAGGGGGCTCTTTCGATTGCAAATTAAAAGTTCTAGTGCTTTTTTAAGAGTCAAAAAGGATTAGAGGCAACAAGCCAACCACCACACTGTTTTTCCTCAAACGCATCCGATCAAAATTTTGAGACAGCCATTTTGTTCTAAATAATTCAAAGGTCAAACGATCATGCCTCCGGGTTTGAAAACCCCCTTCCAGAACCCGGAGTAAAGGCTTTAGGCTATACAAGTTGCCCATTGTTAAGATATAAGGTTTTTATTTGAAGTGTGGTTTAACAAACTTTGGAGGGCTTTCATTCAATTGGAAATCGAAAGTTCCAGTGCCCTTTTTTAAGATGAGTTGTTACCGAGTACAGTGTCGTAAAAAAAATTCTTATTCTAGTTCAACGGCCCTTGTGTTTCAGCAGTCGTTTTTAAAGAATTTTGACAAAAGTCGAACTTTGGCATAAAGAGTAAGATTTGGAGCAGGGGGAAATCCCCCCTCTTATACAGAATAATTTCTGTTCGTCTTAAGATTTAATGTTAATCCTTACTTTCAGTTGAAAAAATTGTTTTAATTTTATTTCTGATCGTTTTTAAATTATGCCCAGGCGTAACCAAAATATGATGTGGGCTACCAGCCCAATAAACACGATTTATTGCTGTTAAAGTGTATGTACCAATAATTGTAAATTGGTTGGTAGCTTCCCGTTAGTTTTCTGCTTGATAATTCAAATATCCGATTGTAAGTAAAATTTTGGACAACATTTGATTATTTAGTCAAAATTTTCGATGAACAGTAGTTTCGTTGAATAAGTTCTTATTATAAGAGCTTTAAACCTCTACAATAGGGTTCTCTGATTGCTTTGTAGTTAGTGAGGGAGGGAGATGCCTCGTGCATTTAATCCCAAAACATCCCAACTCCAATTGAGTCTTCAGGTAAAGACAGAATTAGTTCTAAGGGAAAGACGAGGGGAGGGTGGAGGCATAAATTGATATTTAACCCCCCGAGCCATATCCAGGACTTTTGTTTTGGTGTGTTTTTTTGGAAGGGGGGAGGAAACAACTTTTAAAAACGCGTCAAAATGTGCACTATGCATTTTTATTAAGTTTTTACATGTCAGGCAAACATTTCCACCCCTCATTGAGTCTTTAAGTAATTACGGAATTAGTTCTAAGGAACAGGCACGGCAAATGAGTGGGTGGTAGAAATTGAAATTCAATTCCTCTTGATTTCTAGCAATATTTCTGGTCTACACTGTCATTATGAAAGTAAAAAGTAATATTAAACCCCAGAGAGTTTTATTTTAAACCCCAGATAGTTGAAAGTTTTATTCCTTTTTTATAAGCCAAAAGATATTGGAGACCAACCCTGCCCTAAAACTGTTTTTGATATGTGGTCCTTTTTTGCCCCTTAGGACAACGGTTTCCAAACTTTATGCTCCCACGCCTCCCTAAAAAGATTTTTTTTGCGCCCCCCTCTCTACTTTTAATGTTTTAATATATATAAACTGTTACTAATATAGACACGTTTAAAATAATGATAAATTTATTTCCAAGAAAATATTGTTATAATTACGACTCTCGTTATGTTCAATGAAATTCACAAATCTTAGCCGTTCATAGGATGTCGAAGATGAACTTTTACGAAAACTTGGTTGCACTATGCGATTTCAAGATGTAGGATGCAGGTACACCCTATTGATGTACTTCAATAATTTTAGTAGCAATAGTCATAGTTGTAATAGTACTTACAGTCACAGTCGCAATTCCTGCAGTTGTCACTGTACTAATAGTGTTATTCAAGCAGTATCAATTGCAGTTATCAGCTGTCGCAGAAATAGTAGTAGTAGCAACAGTAGTTGTCATAATAGTAATATTGGTTGTAGTAGCGGTAGGAGTTAAAGCAGTAGTAGTAGTAGCTGTAGAAGTAATAGTAGTAATAGTGGTAGTAGTAGTAAATAGTGGTAGTAGTGATATTAGTACTATTAACAGCAATAGAAGTAGCTGTAGTAGTTGTAGTTGTACCAGCAGTAATAGTAGTAGTACTACTTGCAGTATCCGATTGCAGCGGTAGCTACCAACCCAGCAAGAGACCATCACGTCCAATACTAAAAAATATAATGACCCATATCAGAGGCAACGGTATAGCGTTGCCTATAGTAAAGGCCTTACGGCTCCAATATAGTAAAGGCCACGCCATACGGCTGTGGGGGGGGAGGGTAACTAGCCCCCCGCGCCCTTTTTTTCTCAAATGCATCCGATAAAACTTTTGAGACAGCCATTTTATTAAAAATAGTTCAAAGGTCATATAACAAAAATTCCGGTATCGACACAACCCCCCAGGGCCTGGGAGCAGGCGTTGTAATTATGCACTGGGGGTATGTATGGTTCATACGGAAGGGATGCTCGTATGAACTTCAGAGGGGGCTCATTTGATTGGAAATTGAAAGTTATAGTTCACTTTTTAAGAGTCAAAAGAGATCGGAGGGCAACTACCCCCCCCCCTCCATGCCCCTTTTTCCTCAATTTCATCCGATAAGAACTTTGAAATAGCCATTTTGTTAAAAATAGTTCAAAGATCATATAATAAAAACTCTGGTGTCAACACAACCCCCCAGGGCCCGGGGGCAGGCATTGCAGGTTATGCGCTGGGGGCGTATAAGGTTCTTATGGAAGTGATGCTAGTATAAACTTTAGAGTGGGCTCATTTGATTGGAAATTGAACGTTATAATTCACTTTTTAAGAATCAAAAGAGATTGAAGGGCAATTAGCCCCCCCCCCCTTCCACGCCCTTTTTTCCTCAAACCAATCCGTTAAGAGCTTTGAGATAGCCATTTTTTTTAAAAAATAGTTCAAAGATCCTATAATGAAAACTCGGGGGTCAACAAACTCCCCAGGGCCCGGGGGCAGGCGTTGTAAGTATGGCTTGGGGGCATATATGGTTCTTATGGAAGGGATGCTCGTATAAACTTCAGAGAGGGATCATTTGATTGGAAAATGAAAGTTATAGTTCACTTTTTAAGAGTCAAA
The DNA here is from genome assembly GCA_027921565.1 of Artemia sinica. Taxonomy (NCBI): domain Eukaryota; kingdom Metazoa; phylum Arthropoda; class Branchiopoda; order Anostraca; family Artemiidae; genus Artemia; species Artemia sinica. The sequence continues at coordinate 59,078,993 of CM051256.1, read as the reverse complement.
AGAGATCAGAGGGCCACTAGACCCCCCCCCCCCCCGTCCACGCCCTGTTTTCCTCAAACCCATCCGATAAAAATTGGAGATAGCCATTTTTGGAGAGCGAGTTGCTAGCGAAAAATCTAAGCTAATAAGGGTTTTTGACCGTAAACTCTAGTTTTTTGTCAGTTTTTTAGTTTACGCACTAATAGGATTGAATCATAGAGAAACAACGAATTTACCTTTTAAGAAAATGTGACTCAAAGACGTTTCGTTCTTTTCACTGGCTTGAAATTGCATACAAACGAGCCAATCAGATGTTACAATCCTTTTGTTTGCTCAAAATTCGACAAAGCAACGACGGTTAGCCTAGTTTATTTTGCATGATATTTCTAAAGCAAATTAAGATGAAGAAATGTCTTCAAAGTCAAGGCTATAAAAAAAAATAAAGTTCTGGATATTTTTGTCAGTTTGTAGTTTACGCACTAATATCAATATCATTAACGATTCTATTTGAACTTTCTCCAAGTAGATCAAATTAGTCTCTAAACAGTTCATGATAAAAAAAAATAGTTTTACTGACAAAAATATCTAGAACTTTTTTTTTCTTATAGCATTGACTTTGAAGACATTTCTTCATCTTAATTGGCTTTAGAAATATCATGCAAAATAAACTAGCCTAACCGTTGTTGCTATGTCGAATTTTGAGCAAACAAAAGGATTGTAACATCTGATTGGTTCGTTTGTATGCAATTTCAAGCCAGTGAAAAGAACGAAACGTCTTTGAGTCACATTTTTTTAAAAGTATATTCGTTGTTTCTCTATGATTCAATCCCAACACCCCCCCCCCCCTCTGCGTGTTGAAAATGATTTCACGACATTATTTTAGGTTTTTTTTCTTGTCCCAAACAATTTTTTATCATGAACCGTTTAGAGACACATTTGATCAACTTGGAGAAAGTTCAAATAGAATTGTTACTGATATCGATATTAGTGCGTAAACTACAAACTGACAAAAATATCCAGAAATTTTTTTTCTTATAGCCTTGACTTTGAAGACATTTCTTCATCTTAATTGACTTTAGAAATAACATGCAAAATAAAGTAGCCTAACCGTCGTTGCTATGTCGAATTTTGAGCAAACATAAGGATTATAACATCTGATTGGTTCGTTTGTATGCAATTTCAAGCCAGTGAAAAGAACGAAACGTCTTTGAGTCACATTTTAAAAAAAAAGTAAATTCGTTGTTTCTCTATGATTCAATCCCAACACCCCTCCGCTCAAAGTGTTAAAAATGATTTATTTAAAAAAAAAAAATTCGTTGTTTCTCTATGATTCAATCCCAACACCCCCCTGCTCTGAGTGTTGAAAATGATTTCACGACATTATTTTAGGTTTTTTTTTTATTTTCTTGTCCCAAACTATTTTTTTTTATCATGAATTGTTTAGAGACCAATTTGATCAAGTTGGAGAAAGTTCAAATAGAATCGTTACTGATATTGATATTAGTGCGTAAACTACAAACTGACAAAAATATCCAGAACTTTTTTTTCTTATAGCCTTGACTTTGAAGACATTTTGTCATCTTAATTGGCTTTAGAAATAACATGCAAAATAAAGTAGCCTAACCGTCGTTGCTTTGTCGAATTTTGAGCAAACATAAGGATTGTAACATCTGATTGGTTCGTTTGTATGCAATTTCAAGCCAGTGAAAAGAACGAAACGTCTTTGAGTCACATTTTAAAAAAAAAGTAAATTCGTTGTTTCTCTATGATTCAATCCCAACACCCTCCTGCTCTGAGTGTTGAAAATGATTTCAAGACATTATTTTAGGTTTTTTTTTCTTGTCCCAAACTATTTTTTTATCATGAACTGTACAGAGACCAATTTGATCAACTTGGAGAAAGTTCAAATAGAATCGTTACTGATATTGATATTAGTGCGTAAACTACAAACTGACAAAAATATCCAGAACTTTATTTTTCTTATAGCCTTGACTTTGAAGAAATTTCTTCATCTTAATTGGCTTTTGAAATATCATGCAAAATAAACTAGCCTAGCCGTCTTTGCTTTGTTGAATTTTGAGCAAACAAAAGGATTTTAACATCTGATTGGCTCGTTTGTATGCAATTTCAAGCCGGTGAAAAGAACGAAACGTCTTTGAGTCACATTTTTTTTAAAAGGTAAATTCGTTGTTTCTCTATGATTCAATCCCAACACCCCCCTGCTCTGAGTGTTGAAAATGATTTCACGACATTATTTTAGGTTTTTTTTTCTTGTCCCAAACTATTTTTTTTATCATGAACTGTTTAGAGACCAATTTGATCAACTTGGAGAAAGTTCAAATAGAATCGTTACTGATATTGATATTAGTGCGTAAACTACAAACTGACAAAAATATCCAGAACTTTTTTTTCTTATAGCCTTGGCTTTGAAGACATTTCTTCATCTTAATTGGCTTTAGAAATAACATGCAAAATAAAGTAGCCTAACCGTCGTTGCTTTGTCGAATTTTGAGCAAACATAAGGATTGTAACATCTGATTGGTTCGTTTGTATGCAATTTCAAGCCAGTGAAAAGAACGAAACGTCTTTGAGTCACATTTTTTAAAAAAGTAAATTCATTGTTTCTCTATGATTCAATCCCAACACCCTCCTGCTCTGAGTGTTGAAAATGATTTCACGACATTATTTTAGTTTTTTTTCTTGTCCCAAACTATTTTTTTTATCATGAACTGTTTAGAGACCAATTTGATCAACTTGGAGAAAGTTCAAATAGAATCGTTACTGATATTGATATTAGTGCGTAAACTACAAACTGACAAAAATATCCAGAACTTTATTTTTTTTATAGCCTTGACTTTGAAGACATTTCTTCATCTTAATTGGATTTAGAAATATCATGCAAAATGAACTAGGCTAACCGTCGTTGCTTAGTCGAATTTTGAGCAAACAAAAGGATTGTAACATCTGATTGGCTCGTTTGTATGCAATTTCAAGCCAGTGAAAAGAACGAAACGTCTTTGAGTCACATTTTTTTAAAAGGTAAATTCGTTGTTTCTCTATGATTCAATCCTATTAGTGCGTAAACTACAAACTGACAAAAAACTAGAGTTTACGGTCAAAAACCCTTATTAGCTTAGATTTTTCGCTAGCAACTCGCCCTCCACTATGACTTCGCTAATACATCCTTCTGCCAATCAACCCACACCTCAAAGAGACATACACAGTCCAAAAAGACTCAAACAGCCCAAAGAGAAACACATAGCCCAAAGAGACACATACAGACCAAAATGACTCAAACACCCCAAAAAGACACACAGTCCAAAGAGACACACACAGCCTAAAGAGACACACACACATCACAAAGAGACACCCACAGCCCAAAGAGACACATACAGCCCAAAAAGACGCACACAGGCTAAAGAGATACACACAGCCCGAAGAGCCAAACACAGACCAAAAAGACTCAAACAACCTAAAGAGACACAAACAGACCAAAAAGACTCAAACCGCTCAAAGAGACACACATCCAAAAGAGACACACACAGCCCTAAAAGACACAAACAGCCCAAAGAGACACACACAGCCCAAAGAGAAACATAACCCAAAGAGACAAACACAGACCAAAAAGACTCAAACAGCCTAAAGAGACACATACAGCCCAAAGAGACACAAACACCCCAAAGAGACACACACAGCCCAAAGAGACAAACACAGACCAAAAAAAACTCAAACAGCCCAAAGAGACGCAAACAGCTCAAAGAGTCAAACACAGACCAAAAAGACTCAAACAGCTCAAAGAGACATAAACAGACCAAAAAGACTCAAACAGTCCAAAGAGACACACATAGCCCAAAGAAACAAAAACAGTCCCAAAGAGACACAAACAGTCCCAAAGAGACAAACATAGACCAAAAAGACTCAAACAACCCAAAGAGACACAAACAGACCAAAAAGACTCAAACAGTCCAAAAAGACACACATAGCCCAAAGAAAAACAAACAGCCCAAAGAGACACAAACAGTCCCAAAGAGACAAACACAGACCAAAAAGACTCAAACAACCCAAAGAGACACAAACAGACCAAAAAGACTCAAACAGTCCAAAGAGACACACAGCCCAAAGAGACACACATAATCCTAAGAGACACAAACAGCCCCAAGAGACACACACAGCCTAAAGAAAAACACAACCCAAAGAGACAAACACAGACCAAAAAGACTCAAACAGCCCAAAGAAAAACACATAGCCCAAAGAGACACATACAGACCAAAAAGACTCAAACACCCAAAAAAAAGACACACAGTCCAAAGAGACACACACAGCCTAAAGAGACACACACATCACAAAGAGACACCCACAGTCCAAAGAGACACATACTGCCCAAAGAGACGCACACAGTCTAAAGAGACACACACAGCCCAAAGAGACAAACACAGACCAAAAAGACTCAAACAGCCCAAAGAGACACAAACAGACCAAAAGGACTCAAACAGCTCAAAGAGACGCACATCCCAAAGAGACACACACAGCCCTAAGAGACACAAACAGCCCAAAGAGACACACACATCCCAAAGAGAAACACAACCCAAAGAGACAAACACAGACCAAAAAGACTCAAACAGCCTAAAGAGACACACACAGCCCAAAGAGACACAAACACCCCAATGAGACACACACAGCCCAAAGAGACAAACACAGGCCAAAAAAACTCAAACAGCCCAAAGAGACGGAAACAGCCCAAAGAGACAAACACAGACCAAAAAGACTCAAACAGCCCAAAGAGACACAAACAGACCAAAAAGACTCAAACAGCCCAAAGAGACCCACATAGCCCAAAGAAACACAAACAGCCCAAAGAGACACAAACAACCCAAAGAGACAAACATACACCAAAAAAGACTCAAACAACCCAAAGAGACACAAAAACAGACCAAAAAGACTCAAACAGCCCAAAGAGACACACATCCCAAAAGAGACACACATAGCCCTAAGAGACACAAAAACAGCCCAAAGAGACATACACAGCCCAAAGAGAACCACAACCCAAAGAGACAAAAACACAGACCAAAAAAGACTCAAAAAAGACTCAAACAGCCCAAAGAGAAACACATAGCCCAAAGAGACACATACAAACCAAAAAGACTCAAACACCCCAAAAAAACACACAGTCCAAAGAGACACACACAGCCTAAAGACACACACACACATCACAAAGAGACACCCACAGTCCAAAGAGACACATACAGCCCAAAAAGACGCACACAGGCTAAAGAGATACACACAGCCCGAAGAGACAAACACAGACCAAAAAGACTCAAACAAACTAAAGAGACACAAAAGACAAAAAGACTCAAACAGCTCAAAGAGACACACATCCCAAAGAGACACACACAGCCCTAAGAGACACAAACAGCCCAAAGAGACACACACAGCCCAAAGAGAAACACAACCCAAAGAGACAAACACAGACCAAAAGACTCAAACAGCCTAAAGAGACACACACACAGCCCAAAGAGACACAAACACCCCAAAGAGACACACACAGCCCAAAGAGACAAACACAGACCAAAAAAAAACTCAAACAGCCCAAAGAGACGCAAACAGCCCAAAGAGTCAAACACAGACCAAAAAGACTCAAACATTTTAAAGAGACACAAACAGACCAAAAAGACTCAAACAGTCCAAAGAGACACACATAGCCCAAAGAAACACAAACAGTCCCAAAGAGACACAAACAGTCCCAAAGAGACACACACAGTCCAAAGAGAAACACAACCCAAAGAGACAAACACAGACCAAAAAGACTCAAACAGCCTAAAGAGACACACACAGCCCAAAGAGACACAAACACTCCAAAGAGACACACACAGCCCAAAGAGACAAACACAGGCCAAAAAAAAGTATTTTTGGTTTTCCCTCCAAAATTGACTCCCCCCCCCTTCCCCTACCCTCAGAAATGGGGGAAGGAGGGACCTCTGAGCCTTCCCCTTGAGGCAGATCCCATTTATTTTCGATTCTGAGTATTTTTGATTTTCCCTCCAAAATTGACCCCCCTCCCCTGCCCTCAGAAATGGAGGAAGGAGGGGCTTCTGAGCCTTGCCCTTGAGGCAAGGCTTTATTTTCGATTCTGAGTATTTTTGGTTTTCCCTCCAAAATTGACCCCCTCCTCCCCTGCCCTCAGAAATGGGGGAACGAAGGGCCTCTGAGCCTTCCCCTTGAGGCAGATCCCATTTATTTTCGATTCTGAGTATTTTTGGTTTTCCCTCCAAAATTGACCCCCTCCTCCCCTGCCCTCAGAAATGGGGGAACGAAGGGCCTCTGAGCCTTCCCCTTGAGGCAGATCCCATTTATTTTCGATTCTGAGTATTTTTGGTCTTCCCTCCAAAATTGACCCCCTCCCCTGCCCTCAGAAATGGGGGAACGAAGGGCCTCTGAGCCTTCCCCTTGAGGCAGATCCCATTTATTTTCGATTCTGAGTATTTTTGGTTTTCCCTCCAAAATTGACCCTTCACGTTAAAAAATTATTCAATCACTAATTACCCCTTTTTTGCAAATGTCAATCAATGAATTCCGATTGTAAAAGCGTGTTTAATCATGTTACCTAACCCACAGTACAGCAATTTGATCTCTGGTTGAAAAACTTGGAGTTGAAGCAAATTTGTGCGGGGAATCCCCCGTTCATACTGTTATCTTTTTTGCAATGTTTAGGAACAGGCGGGGAATCCCCACTCGTTTGGAATGGTACCAACAGGACATAAGCAAATAGCACGTAGTTTTATAACATGTTTAATCACGTGTAGAGGTCTCATTGAATAACAATGGAAGGAACATAGAATAGCATGGTAATTGCTATACCTCCGTCAGAAATGGTACCTAGATAACTACTGTTACGGCGGATTTTGATCTAGCCAGCAGGAATTATGTGTTTACTATTAATTCAGCAGCTAAGACTACTGTAACTAATGACGCTAATTTATTTTTATTCGAATAAATTGATAATTAATTGAAAGCATTACGTAATGTTAACGTGTGCGTCGCCCTCAGTTACAACCGTGTTTTCCCCACGGGCCCTGAACTGTACCATGTCACGTGAGACTGCGTCATTCTCAATTACAAGCGGGGGTTGCCCTCTTGACTAGCGTGCCTTGAGCTCTAACAACTCCAATTATGTAACAACCAAGGAAATTTTGAAGAAAACATTTGCGTAAGTAATCAAAAATTATCTTTTACGTAACAACTAGCTCCCTATAGTATTACGTAAATCCCAGTTGCGCGTAATAGCACCTGCGTCTTGCCCCGAGGGAATCACCGTTAAACTTCTTCATGATCTTAAACCACAAAAGAAGAAAAGATTATCGGCTATGGGTAATTTTAAAACCATTGAAGCTACACTACTTTCGAAGAAGCTTTGAATATGGGGAGTAGGTAATTCGGTTAATATACCAATGCTAGGGCCTTTTCGAAGAATGGAAGAGATTATAGGGTAACCAATACCCCCCCATTGGCTTATTGTGACCATGTACGTCGGTAAATAAGGTGGCTGAAAAAAAAAACAAATAAGCTATCCGTAAAATAACACATGCCCTTAGCATATACTGGCTCGAGAATGCTTTCAGAGCATCCGTATTTGAAAATTAAACATAGCGGAGGTTGGGGAGGTGGTAGTCCTTTGCTGTGTCGTTCCTTTTTATGTTGTGGTAGAGGATTCTGTCTACTCATTGGCTGTTTTGATGTCACTTTTGTTTTTATTTAATATTTTATTGTCATTTAATATTTTTAATTTAAAAGAAGTGGAAGTTGGAGCAGATGAAAACCAAGTTGTTATTGTTTTTATTTAGCCCACTGGGTCATTACTAATGCATTATCTTAAGAATTATATTAACAATCGAGAGCAGATCACTTCTTGGCGGGATTTATATTCACTGCAACACAAATATATATTCAGTTTCGGAAAATTTTGAAATAAGCAACAAAAATGAACTTTGAAAATGAGAAAATTCAAATAAAAAGTAAGTTGTAAGTTTAGATTCAAATTCTAAAAAATGAATAGTTAAACGTACAAAGTAATTTGTTGATGGGGGGAGCTCTTTAATGTCTCTTAAAACAGGTAAATTATTGAGGAGGCGTAATATACTACTTCTACTAGTGCTAGCAACCCATCACGGCACAAACCTACCTAGGGCCAATACAGCGGCCCTAAAGAAATTATAGTTGCTTGGCTGTATGTGTATAACCCCTCAAATGTTTACACCCCTCTTTAGACAACGCCTTCAGACAAGCAGGTTTTAACCCCAGTTCCCGGGATTTCAAAGCGCGGGTTCGTCCGGTGTGTGCCTTTTGTCCACTGTCACATGATTAAAAATTAGATATAGGAAAAAATGAAACAAATCTGGATATATCCCCCGGTAGCTTAGATCAATCATTATTTGTGTTTTTCTCTAATTCCTTTCAGTGTATTTGTAATTCATGATTTTGGTAAGCTTTGCGTATTCTTTTAACGCCTATGTGGTACTTTACAGTAGGTTACGCTTCTATTGTTCAAATGGCGTATTTTGGTGCCAGTTTTGGCAGCTTCTGAGCGTTTAAATGCTTTGTTAAGTAAAATGTTTTAAATCTGAAGACACTTTTATTGATTACACATTGTCTTCAAAAAAAAAAAAAAAAACTGAAATAAAGGGGAAATTGTTCTTTGTCTACCGAGGCAAAATTTTAGGCTGTATTGCTACTTCTCTTCTGTAGGTTCTTATTCATAAAATGAAAGGCTTTTGGTTTCTTTGCTTCATCATCTTGAGTTTCTCATTCAATATTACTTTTATCACAACGTAATGACCGTTAAAGACTGAACATCAAACTTTTGAAGTCGACAGAAACGGTTTTCCTTAAATATATAAAGTGTAGTAGTGGCCCCTGCTGTTTGGAATTAAAATAAGATAAGAAAAATGGCAGTTTTACAAATCATTAAAAATCAAAATGTGAATATGAAAATCTAAAAAACGCCCTATGATATATTGTTTCATAGAATATTTCATTTCTAGGGGGGCATCATAGTTTTATTTTTCGAAAAAAAATTGTTTCAAGATTTCCCTGCTTATGGTTAATCGTATTTGAATTTTAAACGTTTATCCTTACACCTGGTAAAAACATTTTACTTATATAAATAAAATATTCCTAGTGTGAATAAACAAGAACTTCTTTCTTTTCTTTTTTTTAATAAAAAGTAAGTATCAACCTATTTTTTGATGTTTTCATGGTATTATATCACTATCATGGCCAAGATTTCAGTTGGAATTAAGTGAAACAAAAAAACAAAACATTTAGCATTCTTATGTTCATCCGCAAACCAGGTGTTTTTACTAGAATTCAAAGTATATATATTTTGTTTACACTAACCTCTTAAATCATAAAAAAACATTCTTCTTTTTATTGAAATCGCACTGCAACAAAATCTCACTGCTAAAATAAAAATTTATATGGTTCCCTATATTACTTTTTCCCCAGCTGCTTCGCATGGAGGGACAATAGCAAAGATGTTGAACAGAATCAGAAGTAACTAGGTGCATTACATGCTATTAAAACGGTATATCTTCAATGTCTCGGAACAGTTAAAGGTATTAAATTGAAACTTAAAAGTTATGTTTATAAAAATTATTGGTGGATACCTGATATATTTCCCGAACAGCAGTAGCCAATTGGAAGTGGAAATTCAAAGTTTTAAGAGTCTGAAGTGATTTCAGGGCAACCAGTTCCCGTCATACAACCTTTTTTTCCCTACCCAACCCTACAATCTCAAAGACATCCAGTCACAATTTTGAGAGAAAATTTGTATCAAAATGGTCCAAAAGTTCAATGAATCCGAAAGTTGAAAGACACTAAGCGAGAAGGGTCTATCAAGGTAAATTGAAGGTTGATTTTAAGGGAAACAATTTTTTTTCTGAAATCCATACATAACTAACCTTTTTATCCATTAGGCTCCTACGGGACTTACAATTTATGCATGATTAAGCAGCCAGATAGATAAAAAGTTACCTTGTGCTGCCAGGTCGTCAGTATTGCGTATATGCAATATCTCAGGAATTTCAAAGGGTATTAATTGGAAACTTCTAAGGATTTTAACTTTGAAAGAGGGCAGGGGTGAATCTCCAGTATTTTTATTGGAAGAGCAAGAGGGGTTCATATCCGGATAGTCAAGGGACATGGGATATATAATAATTTTTTCCTCATATTATTGGGGGGAACTTCCCCCTTGCCCTCCCCCCCAAAAAAAAAATACGTCTCTGAAAGAGGGGGCATTTGGACGCTGAATTTTTGCTAGGGAGAAAGTTTAGATAGGGGGAACTGTCCAAACCAAACCCAAAAACTCTATATGCATCATGATTATACAAGTAACATATCTTCAATATCTTGGAAACAGGTATTATGGTTTAAACGTTCCACTTGAAATTCTGAGGGAATTTATAACAGGGGGGGGGGGGGTAAAAATAATGTTTTATTTTGATTTCGGATTCCCAATGGGAGCTTAACAAGAACAGTAAATTTTTTGAAGAAAATGTGGTTCTATTGATTCCTAGTAAAAAGAAAATATCCAATTTTTTCTGGCTGTTATACTTTAAAATTTCAGGGCATGAAGTTACCTTAATTACAATTTCAAACGAAGAGGCCCTCAGTCAGCAGCTCAAATATGGTTATAAAGGAAACAAATCTGGTTTTTAGAAAACAAAACGGAACTTTTTTTAATAAATGAGCTTCAAGTGCTTTTATTTAGGCAAACAAGCCGTTAAAATCCAATATAATACAATCAGATTCTTACAGTATGGCTCGATCAGTGTTCATCTAAATTCAGGGTTGTCCCAAGATCAGGTCCGAGATGGATTCAGTCTCATAGAAGGCAAAACATTTATGCATATTTTCAATCCATCTGAATAAGACTTCACCTCCCAATCCCATCAAAATTCTGTGATAAAACTATCATCAAATTTTGCTGTAAAATTTTATCAGAAATTTGAACATCAAGTCAAAATCTTCATTCATAAGCAAAAAATAAAAAAAAAACTAAAAAGACATTTTTTTTATTAACCAAAATAAGCAATGTCTATTAAATGTAAACAGATTAATTAAAGATAAAGTCTAAAAAAAAGAAACTTTCCATTGAAAAAATAAAGAGCTAGAGCAGAAATACATTCGTAAAAAAATTCAATCTTATAAGCTGAATATTCTGTCAATGTATAATGAGATACAAAACGAACAGAAGTTTAAATGAATAATCAAGTCAAACTCAAAACAATAAAATTACCAAAAAAAGAAGTAAGACTAACGGCCTATAAGCTTCTAAAGGTCACGTGTCTTTTACGCTTTACTGAAAGCATTTTTATTTCGGTATTGTTTTAATTTGTCATAATATCAACAAAAATACAACAAAAAACTGACATATCAGGGATAATTATTGTTAGTAGTTGTTTATAGTAGTAGTAGTAGTAGTAGTAAAACTTACAAATAACAGATATAGTACCTCTTCTACTTCCTCCCTCTTGAAATCTACAAATGCTTTGAATGTAGGTTACGTTTAATCAAAACGGTTCTTTTCTTGATCAGTGAGTTTTTCATTTGTCAAAGCATTAACTACAACAACAACAAAAGAAAGGAATCTCCATAATAATCAAGATTAACGAAAAGAGCTAATGACAATAGACTGGTTGCTCACTAATATTCATTTCTGGAATACTGGGCAACCTTTGTTTTGTCAGTGTTATAAAAGAGAAAACGTTAAAAATATATTTTATTTTCGCCTAAGTTCTAATGGCCATTAGAAAGCTTAAAGGTTTTTAGCCCTACCCCTGTTCGTACTAATTTTGCTAGTTTTATGTTTGACTTAATTATGTACTTTGTAGTTTCTGCTCATTTTGTGTCTTATTTACTCATTGATAGTCATTTTTGTTCGTTTTAAATTTGAATATTTATATGACTGTATTTCCGATCGTATTTGGCTCAATATAGCTCTTTACTTTTCTTTGAAAAACTTCTTTTCCGGATAAGTTTTTTCTATTAATTACGGTACTAGCACAATCTTTGCCCATTGTTAACATATAAACTTTTTGTGAAAGGGGTGGTCGTACGAACTTTGGAGGCGGCGCATTCTAATGGATAGCTCATGTTCTAGTGTGCTTTTTAAGAGTCAACAGTGATCAAAGCAACCAGCCCCCCATCACCCCTTTTCGCCCAAATGCATCCAATCAAAATTTTGATATAGTTATTTTGTTCAAAATAGTTAAAAAATAAATAAACTACAACTCAGGGATTAGGAAAAACCCACAGCCCCCGGGCAAGGGCTGTAAGTATGGAAGTTGTCTATTGTTAACATATAAGGTTCTTTATTCAGAAATAGGGCATATTTAATCCTGGATCTCCAAAAAAGCTTAGAGTATTAAGATGAAACTCGAACGAAATGTTGTGAGAGATGTCAAATTCAATCAAAACAGACTATGTGCTTGCTGGCTGTGAAAAAGGAAAAACAGCCTTATTTAAGGAATGGCTGTTGGTATTAGGTTGAAACTTTCAAGGTATGTGGAGGAGGTGTTGAAGAGAGGCTGGAGGACAACCAGGCCCCCTCTCATTGCCCTATTTAAGTGCCCTTATTTCTCTACAATGGCTGAAATTTTTTAATTGTTATTTTGTTCAGACTAGTCAAAAGGTCTAATAGGTATTCCTCCAATACTGCCATGCCCCCACAGCTCTGGGGCAAGCTATTTATGCAATTTGCCCTTTGTCTATACGAAGTATTTATCATTAAGAAAAGAGCAAATATTTGATTCTAGGTATATCCAAAACGTTTAAGGACATTAACTGAAAGTTTGGAGAGTATTTAGGTGTATGTTATACATAATCAAAATCCATTATGTACATCCAGTTCATCAAAAAAGAGGATCTTCAGTATTTTCAGACTGGGTGAGGGTATTAAGAGGAAACTTCCAGGAAATGTTGAAGACGATGTTAAAAAAGTGGTCGGAAGGCTGTCAGCTCTCTCCTTTGCCCTTTTTTGTCGCCCTCGTGTTTTGTTTGTTTGTTTGTCCTTTTTTGTTTTTCCAAAAAGATTCCCAAAAATTTTGAAATAGAGGTTTTGCTCAAAATAGTTTAAAGCTGAAATAAATCTGCCCATGGGTATGATAAAACCCCTTACATTTTTGGAAAGGGTTCCTGAACACAATAAAACACACTGTTGTACTGAATGTCAGAAGGTTGTATCATCAATATCTAACGAATAGCTGAGGGTATTAAGTTAAAAAATTCAGTGACTGAACAAGATCTGTCCGAGGGCAGCCAGCTCCCTTGCCATTTTTAGATGCCCCCTTCCCTCAGCACTGATAAAAAAAAAATTTTTCAAAACAGCCAAAAGAAGTTATAGTACCTATATCTCCAGGTATGCAACACCTCCCTCAGCCCCCAGGGCAAGGATTCTAAATTATGCAATTTGCCCTTTCTTAAATACGGGATTTATTATAGGCAGCACAATAGTGCTGCCTATGTAAAGAACGATGTTGGCACAATGTATTATTTATTATTTCTTTTTTTGGTTGGTCTTCGACCAGGGCACTTCGTATCGAAGGAGTTGACATAAAAACTTCGAAAATGGCTCATTCGATTGGAAATTGGAATGGCTTGTGCCCTTATCAATAGTCAAAAGTGATTGGAAGGTACATAACACCCCTTCCATGTCCACCATTTCCCATAACTCATCCAATCAAAATTTGGAGACAGCCGTTTTGTTCAACGTAGTTGAAAGATCTAGAAATTATGTCTTTGAGGAGAACATTCCCCCCACAGTCCCCAGGAAAACGGTTGTAATTTATGCCTGGGGGCATATAAGGTTTTTATTGCAAGCGTTGTGGTAGAAACTTCAGAAATGGTTCATTCAATTGGGAATTCAAAGGTCTAGTGCCCTTTTTAATAGTTAAAAGAGATTGGAGGGCAACTAGCCCCCCTCTCGCACCTGCCATTTCCCAAAACACATCCAATCAAATTTTTGAGATAGCCATTTTGTTCAACGTGGCTGAAAATTCTGGAAATTAGTTCATTGAGGATGACAAACCCCCCACAGCCTTCAGGGTGAGGGTTGTAAGTTATTCCCTGGGGGCATGTAAGGTTTTTATAGAAATCGTTTTATAGAAACTTCAAAACAGGCTTATTCAATTGGAAATTGAAATGGCTAGTGCCCTTTTTAGTAGTTGAAAGTGATTGAAGGGCAACTAACCCCCCTATCAAGCCCACCATTTCCCCCAACACATGTAATCAAAATTTTGAGATATCCGTTTTGTTCAACGCAGTTGAAAGTTTTGGAAATTAGGTCTTTGAGGATGATAGCCTCCTTAGAGCTCTCAGGGCAAGGGTTATAAGTTATACCCTGGGGGCATATAAGATTTTTATAGAAAGTCTTGTCGTAGAAACTTAAAAAGGGCTCATTTCTCGGGAAATTAAAAGGGCTAGTACCCTTTTTAATAGTCAAAGGGGATTGGAGGGCAGTTAGCCCCCTCTCACGCCTACCCTTTTCTCAAACACATACAATTATTGTTTTGAAACAGCTACGTTATTCAACGTAGTTGAAAGTTCTGGAAATTATGTCTTTGAGGATGACGAACCCCTCACACCCCTCAGGGCAAGGGTTCTGAGTTATGCCCTTAGGACATATAAGGTTTTTATAGAAACTGTTGTTGTAGAAACTTCAAAAAGGGCTCATTCAATTGGAAATTAAATGGGAAATTCTATTGGAAATTGAAATAGTAAAAAGTGATTGGAGAGCAACTAACCCCCCACTCACGCCCACCATTTCCCCAGACACATCCAATCAAAATTTTGAGACAGCCATTTTTTTCAATGTAGTTAAGAGTTAAAGAAATTAGGTCTGTAAGGATGACCCCCCCCCCCCCCCCCCCACAGCCCTCAGAGTAAGGGTGGTAAATTATGAACTTGGGGCATATAAGTTTTTTCATAATGCGGTGTTGTAGAAACTTAAAAAAAGGCTCATTCGATTGGATATTGAAAGGGCTAGTGCCCTTTTTAATAGTCGAAAGTGATTGGAGGACAACTAACCCCCTCTCACGCCCACCAGTTTCCTGAACACATTCAATCAAAGTTTGGAGATAGGAATTTTGTTCAACGTAGTTCAAAGGGATTGAAGGTCAATAAACCTCCCTCTCACCCCCACTATTTCTACAAACACTTCCAATCAAAATTTTGAGATAACCATTTTGTTCAACGTAGTTTAAAGTTCTGGAACTTAGGTCTTTGAGGATGACCCCCCCCCCCACAATCCTCAGGGCAAGGGTTGTAAGTTATACCCTTGGGACATATAAGGTTTTTATAGAAAGTGTTGCTGTAGAAACTTCAAAAAGGGCTCATACGATTGGATATTGAAAGGGCTAGTGCCCTTTTTAATAGTCGAAAGTGATTGGAGGACAACTAACCCCCTCTCACGCCCACCAGTTTCCTGAACACATTCAATCAAAGTTTGGAGATAGGAATTTTGTTCAACGTAGTTCAAAGGTCCAGAAATTATGTCTTTGATGATGACAAACTCCCCACAGCCCCCAGGGCAAAGGTTGTAAGTTATAACCTGGGGCATATGAAGTTTTTATAGAAACCGTTGTCGTAGATACTTCAAAAAGGGCTGATATGATTGGGAATTGAGAGGGCTAGTGTCCTTATTAATAGTCAAAAGCGATTGGAGGGCGAATGCCCCCCCCCCCCGCACCCATATTTCCCCAAAAACTTCCGATCAACATTTTGATATAGTCATTTTGTTGAACGTAGTTGAAGGATCCGGAAATTACACTTTTGAGTATAACAACCCCCCACCACAGCCCTCTGGGCTAAGGTTGTAAGTTATGCCCAGGGGACACATAAGGTTTTTATAAAATGCGTTGTCGTAGAAACTTCAAAAAGGGCTCATTCAATTGGGAATTGAGATGGCTAGTGCCCTTACTAATATTCAAAAACGATTGGAGTGTGAATGCCCCCCCCCCCCCCACGCCCATCATTTCCCTAAACACTTCCGATCAACATTTTGATATAAAAATTTTGTTGAATGTAGCTGAAAGGTTCGGAAATTCTGTTTTTGGGTATGACCACTCCCCCACAGCCCACAGGACTAAGATTGTATGTTATACCCTGGGGGTATATAATGTTTTTATAGAAAGCGTTGACGTAAAAACTTCAAAAACGGGTCATTGGATTGTAAATTGAGAGGGCTATTGTCCTTTTTGGTAGTCGATAGTAATCGGAGGGAGATAGTGATCGGACTCTGCCCCATGCCTATCATTTCCCCAAACATTTTCGATCCACGTTTCGATATAGTTACTTTGTTTAACATAGTTGAAAGGTCTGGAAATTATGTCTTTGAGAATGCCAGCCCTTTCCCCAATAGACCTCAGGACAAGGGTCCTAAGATATACACTTGAAGCACATAAGGTTTTTATAGAAAGTTTTGTTATAGAAGCTTCAAAAATGGCGTTGTCGTAGAAACTTCAAAAAGGGCTCATTCAATTGGGAATTGAGACCGCTACTGTTCTCACTAATAGTCAAAAACGATTTGAGGGCGAAAGCCCCCCCCCCCACGCCCGTCATTTCCCCAAACACTTCCGATCAACATTTTGATATAGCCATTTTGCTGAATGTAGTTGAAGGGTCTGAAAATTCTGTTTTTGGTATGACCACTCCCCCACAGCCCTCAGGACTAAGATTGTATGTTATGCCCTGGGGGCATATAATGTTTTTATAGAAAGTGTTGACGTAAAAACGTCAAAAACGGGTCATTGGATTGTACATTGAGAGGGCTATTGTCCTTTTTAATAGTCGATAGTAAACGGAGGGAGGTAGTAATCGGGCCCTGCCCCATGCCTATCATTTCCCCAAACATTTTCGATCCACATTTTGATATGGTTATTTTGTTTAACATAGTTGAAAGGTCTGAAAATTATGTCTTTGAGGGTGCCAACCCTCCCTCCATAGACCTCAGAACAAGGGTCCTAAGATATACACTTGGGGCACATAAGGTTTTTATAGAAAGTTTTGTTGTAGAAGCTTCAACAATGGCTCATTCAATTGGAAATTGAGAGCACTAGTGCATTTTTATTAGTCGGAAGTGATAAGAGGGCAAATGCCCCCCCCCCCCACATGCCCATCATTTCCTCAAACACTTACATTTAAAATTTTGAGAAAGCCATTTTGTTCAGCGTATCAGAAAGGTCTGGAAATTATGTTTTTGAGGATAGAAAATCCCCCCAGCCCTCGTGGCAAGGGTTGTAAGTTATGCCCTGGGGACATATATGGTTTTTATAGAAAGCGTGGTCATATAAACTTCGGAGGGGGATCATTGGATTATTAATCAGACGCTCTAGTGCTCTTTTTAAGAGTCAAAGTGATTTGAGGGTAGCTAACCCCCCCCCCCCCCCCACCCACGTCGTGTTCTCCCGAAATGCCTGTAATAGAAATTCTGAGATAGCCATTCTATTCAAACTAATCTAAATATTATAAGACAAGGCTTTGCGGTGGAAAAAACCCAGAGTTTAGGGGTAAGGGTTTTAAAATCTGCCCAGGGGGTATTTAAGGTTTTTATGGAAGTGACGGTTGTTTAACTT
This sequence comes from Artemia sinica, assembly GCA_027921565.1. Taxonomy (NCBI): domain Eukaryota; kingdom Metazoa; phylum Arthropoda; class Branchiopoda; order Anostraca; family Artemiidae; genus Artemia; species Artemia sinica. The sequence goes on along the minus strand of CM051256.1, from coordinate 59,061,390 downwards.
TAGAAGATGCTCAGTCTTTCTCCCTGAAAAAAGACTATGTGTATATAAAATAAACAGAAATTAATTAAAAAAACTTTTTCCAAAAAACAAGTTTGTTCAAAAAAAAGTAGAGAACTCCATTAAACAGAAAATGAACAAAAATAGAATTAATCTACCAAGCATAAAACTACCACAAATAAGTATCAATAAATAAATGAAACCCAAAACAAACAGAAATTAAGATAAATAACAGAGTCAAAGTCAAAAAGAGCAGAAATTAGCATGAGTAGGGTTCTAAACCCCATGCTTTCTAAAAGTCAGAATATAATTTGTAGTTTACTGAAAAAATTCGTTTAAATGTTTTCACTTTATAACTTTAAGAAATAAAAAATTATTCAAGATCTTAAGGAATGAATATCAGAATATGTATATTAAACTGGCAATGCACATTTTCTTCAGTAAATTCATTTGAATTTTTTTTTTAGTAAACAACAAATTATATTCAGGCTTTTAGAAAGCATGGGGTTTAGAACCCTACTCATATTAACTTCTGCTCGTTTTGAGTTTAACTCTGTTATTTATTTTAATTTCTGTTTGTTTTGAGTTTCATTTATTATTGATACTGACTTGTGGTAGTTATATGGTTGGTAGATTGATTCTATTTTTTGTTCATTTTTGGTTTAATTGAGTTCTTTACTTTTTTTGAAAAACTTATTTTGTGGAAAAAGTTTTTTTTAATTAATAGTTAGGAAAGGGAGAAATTTTTATATTAGGTTTGTTCGAATAGGCTAAGAGTATTAGGGCAAATCTTTTGGGATTCTTGAGGGGCATGTTAAATAAAATCAAAAGACACTATGTTCATTCAGTTTATCAAAAGGCGTATCTGCAATGTCTAAAAAACGGCTTAAGGTATTAAGTTTAAACTTTCAGGGCATGTTGGTGTATGTTAAAAAAAGTAGGAAGTCAACTAGTCCCACTCCCATGCCTCTTTTAGTTGCAATCCCAAAAAAACATCTGATGAAAATTTAATAAAATTTAATAAAAACAAGGTAGCAAAAACATTTTAAGGGTATTAAGGTAAACTTTTATAAAATATTGAGGGGGGGGGGTGTCCTTCTTACGCCAGAGACATAATAATGTAGATAAACATTAATTATTTTAAGAATAACAAAGCTTTGACAATCAAACACGAACAGAAATTAATTTAAAAAACTCCGAAAAAGAACTTTTACAACGAAAATTAAGGAGCCACATTAAACTTAAGACCCGCAGAAATAATTTCTTATAATAATTCATAACAACTAAGAAACTTAATTCATAATCACTCATAACAACTAGAAACTAATAATTCATAATACCTCATAACAACTAGAAACTACTATTAAAGAATAAAAAAAAAAGACTAAAAAAGAACATAAATCATAGGCAGCGCAATAGCCCTGCCTAAGTAAAGAGCGATGTGGGCACAAAGTACAATTTTTTTCTGACCAAGGCGCTTCGTATAAAAGGAGTTAAAGTAAAAACTTCTAAGGGAGCTTGTTCGATTGGAATTTGAAAGTTCTAGTGCCCTTTTTAAGACTCAAAAGGAATTGGAGGGCAACCAGCCCCCCTGCCCGCACCCTTCCTTTCCCCAAATACATCCAATAAAAATTTTAAGATAGGCATTTTATTCAGAATAGTTGAAAGGTCCAGAAATTATGTCTTTGGGGATGACAACCCCCCTCACGGCCCTCGGGGCAAGGGCTGTAAGTTATGCTAGCTTCCCAGTATTAACATATAAGGTTTTTATGAAAGGAGTGGTCGTATAAACTTTGGAGGTGGCTAATTCGATTTGAAATCAAAAGTTCTGGTGCCGTTTTCGAGAGCCAACAGTGATTTGAGGGCAGCTAGCCTTCCTTTCTCTCCAAGTCCTCTTTTCCCCAAATGCATCCGATATAAATGTTGGGATTTCCATTTTGTTCAAAATAGTCCGAAGATCATATAAAAAGGAATTCAAGGTTGACACAATCCCCAGAGCCTGAGGGGAAAGGTTGAAAACTATGTTCAGAGGAATACAAGGTTTTTATGAAAGGGGTGGTAGCAAAAACTTTAGAGGAGGTTCATATGATTGGAAATTGAAAGTTCTTCTAGTTCCCTTTTGAGAGTCAGGAGTGATAGGACGGCAAAAAGTTCCCCCCCCCCCAACGCCCTCTTCCTGAAACGCATCTGATCAAAATTGCAAGATAGCCAATGTAACAATACCGCCAGGGTTGACACAACCCCCCAGAGCCCAGGGGCAAGTGTTGTAAGTTATGCCCAAGGGGCATATAAGGTTTTTATAAAATGAGTTATCGTATATACCTCGGATGGGGCTCATTTAATTGAAAATCAGAAGTTCTAGTGCCTATTTTAAAAGTCAAAAGTGATTGGAGGGCAAACAGCCCGCACGCCCATCATTTCCCAAAACACACCCAATCAAAGGTTTTGACAGAGCTACATGACATACAGGTTAGCCTTTAAGAGAATGTTGAGGGGAATGTTGAACTAAATTAAAGCATGTTATGTGCATATATGTTGTCAAAAGGGCGCAACTCAGGAATGACTGAGTATGTTAATTTGGAATTTTTAGGAAATGATAAGGGAGATAATCAATTGACCAAAAAGCCAACTTTTCCACGCTAATGCTACTACTACTACCGCTGCTACCAATATTACTACTATTTCTACCACTGCTACCAATATTGCTACTACTACTACCACTAAAACTAAGCTTCTGTAGCAAGTACAATCAATGCTGAGGATATTGGAATTAATATCTGAGGAAGTGTAGAGTGGAAAGCTGAATCAAATTAAAACATACAATGTGAATATAGATTTTTGATACAGGCGTATCAACAATGTTTTTGGAACGGCTGACCATGTCAAGACGATACTTCTGGGGTATCATGAGGAGGATGTTCGACTGACCAAAAGATAACAAGAACCTGCTACTACTACTTTTAATAGTGCTACTAAACACTGTTACTACTACCATTACTAATACAGAACCATTAACGCTACTACTGCTCTTACTACTACCGCTACTACTATGATACTAGTACTATCAAGGCTACATGTATGAAGTGAAAATTTGACAAAATATTGAGGGGAGTTTGAACTAATCAAAACACCATATGAATGCAGATTGTAAAAAAGGGCGTATCTCAAGAACAGATTTGGGTATTAAGTTGGAACTTTCAGAGAATACCTAAGGGGGAAGATCAATTGACCAAAAGGTAAAATTTGCATTCTACTACTACCACAACTATCACTGCTACTTTTGGTGCAATTACTACTACAATTACTGCTTCTAGACTACTCCAACTGCCACTTTGAATGCAACTACTTGTAAGCATAAGAGTATTAACATGAAAAGAACGCCAAAAGGTAGTCCAAAGGGCACATAAGCAATATTTTTGGAAAGGCTAACCGTATCAAGGTGAAACTTCCAGGGTATCATGAAGGAGATGTTTAACTGAATAAAAGGCAACAAGTAAATGCAACTATTGTTATTAATACTGCTGCTTTCTACTGTTACAACTACTGCTAATATAAAATTGCTACTACTACAGCTTTTCATACTACCCCCACTACTACGCTGATACTAGATACATTAAGGTCAAGCAAATGAAGCTGAAGTTTTCAGAGAATATTGAGGGAAACATGAACTAAACCAAAATACACTATATGCCTGCAGATTGTCAAACGGGTGTAGGCTATCTCAAGGATGAATTTGGGCATTAAGTTGGAACTTTCAGAGAATGCTGAAATGGGAAGTTCTTTTAACCAGAAGGCAATATGTGCACGTTACTACTAATATTGCTAACACTGCTACATTTTATACTGCTACTACTACTACTACTACTACTGCTACTACTACTAGTCCAACTACAAATTGTATTGCAACTACGCGTTAGGCTAAGAGCATTAAGATGGAAATTTGGAGTTTTGGGCCATTTTTTTAAGTCTCTGAAAATCTTCCGGTCCTTTCCTCGTGGTTCTAGTCCTTTAGGTTATAAGCTGATAAGTACAGGCTCGTATAAATTTTGGAGAAGGGGTACACGTCTTTTTGGAAGGTTTTTCTTTGATAATATTTTTTTTTTCCTCGCGTCATCCACGTTGAGTATTTCTGGGTGATTCTGGTCACTTATGCCTAGCCTCATCAATGTCGCTTAGACTTGGATAATTTGTTTTTTTTGCACCCAGTTAGGACTAAGTTTTTTTTACCATCGAAGAGGGGTTTTCAGAATCAGAACTTACATTTTTTTCCACGCAGGGTTGGGACTTCACAAGTTTTTTGCACCGAATCAGGACTAGTGTTCACACTAAGTCAAGAATTTGCCCATTTTCACTTAGTTAAGATCAACTCGTACTTTTTTATTAAATCAGTACTTGGCTTGTTTTTGCACTGAATCAAAACGTAGCTTTTGAGTAAAGGCTCTTTTTTTAGCGTTTTTTAAAACTAAATTCCTTACTTGATTTTAGTTTTTACAAAGTGCATTATGCCCACCTTTTCCACTTTATTTTTATTGTAAAAAAAAAATGCAGATTACGTAATTTAAGGAACATCGAGTTGCATAGGCTATATTATTCCATGAAATATAGCTATCTCAAAAATTTAACCTGACACTATGTCGAGAGATGGTTGGGTAAGGGGTACAAAAACAGAGAAAAGAGATGTGTAGTCCATACACAATCATTTTCGACCCGACGATTCCCCCAGAGTCTTTCATTCTCAATCGACCTATACCTTTTCAACACTAATCTGTTCATTCTGATGTATTTGAATGAAGTTTAATATGGTTCTGCTATATATTTTTAAATTTTTTACTATTTAAATCGTTTCCGTTATAATGCAATCATTCTAATTATTCCAGCAATCATTTTCAAAGTCAGTTTGGAAAAAAAAATCAGAACTAGTAATTTTAGCTTCTCAAGAATTAAGTTGTTTTTAGGTATCATAAACAATTATTAGGAATTGATTCCTTTTTAATAAAATTATCTAAAACACTTATTTTTCAACTGAAAGTAAGGAGCAACATTAAAACTTAAAATAAACAGAAGATACTCCGTAAATGAGGGGATTGCCCTTCCTCAGCCCTCGCTCTTAACGCTAAAGTCTCAAAACTCTTTAAAAAATACTGCTCATTTAAATTCAACCCCTTTTTTGTTTGAGCAGTCTTTCGTGGGGAATTCTGACGAAAATTAAAGCTTTAGCGTAAAGAACAAGGATTAAGGAAGGGGTAGCCCCCCTCACATACGGAATAATTTCTTTTAGCTTCAAATTTAAATGTTGCTCCTTACTTTCAGTTGAAAAAACTTGTTTTTTTATTTAGTTTTTTCAATTTTCAAATAGTTTCAAAAATCTCATTCCCTCCCCCATGCAATATTTCTTCTGGTAAAGTTCCGCCCACTAAAAATTCTTACTTACTTAGTTACTTAGAACTTAGGTCCTCCTGAGCAATATGGGGCGCATAGGGCATCGACGAAGCCTCGGTAAACGCTACGTATTGGCGCTGCGGCAAGTACATCCTCCCACTGGGGTTGTAGTGATGTGTGAGCACTGCGTAGATCACGATCATGCGTGTGTCTGAGCGTGTTTCTCGGTCTTCCCCTCTGTCGACGCCCACGCGGCTGCTATTGTTGAACCTGGTTCGGGATTCTTGAGTCCTCCATCCGAAGGACGTGGCCAAGATAGCTCCATCTCTTCTTCGTAATCACTTCGGTAATAAGCGGCTGGCCAGTTCCTCTGCGGACATCAATGTTGCTGACTCTTTGACGCCAACCGATATTCAGCACGCGTCTCAAGCACATATTTTCGAAAGCTGTGCCCAAGTCCGTAAAATGAGGAGGGTTGGGCGATGGACTTGTGACCTATCCCCGTAAAATTACAAATTGCAAAAGAAACATCGATGATAGCCTCGGATACTGAAGATTCTCCACGCGGAAAATCCCCCGCTCTGCAGAGAATTTCTCCTAACAAAAGGTTCCTATATTTCCCAATAACAAATACTATATGTGAACAATGAGTATATTGCGTAACTTACTACCCTTTCCCAAGGACTATGGGGGTCATGTCATCCGCAAAGGCATAGTTATTGGATCCTTCAACTTAGCTGAATCAGTTAACTGTCTCAAAATTTTGATCCAATATCTTTGGGGATAAAGGAGTGTAGGGTTTAATTACCCTCCAATCTTTACGATCACTTAAAAAGTTAACTAGAACTTCAGATCTTTGTTCAAATGAGCCCTGTCCCGATGTTCTAAGATTATTGGTTCGATATGATTATCCCTGGAAAAAATAAACAAATAAATAAACAGATCCTGGATTTGCTTCTGGCAAAAAAACACAAAATTCCATAGTTTTGTTGATAGGAGCTTGAAATCTTCGCAGTAGGTTCCTCAAGTATGCTGATTCTGATGGCGAGATGTTCATTAAAATCACTTTAAGTTTTTTTCGGGAGTCTTTCCCTCTTTTTCTAAAATTGGGCAATTATCCTTAGGCTCGTCTCTTTTGATGGGTAAAATTTAACTTATATATTTGGAATCAGCATGAGAAGTCCATTCCTTTGATGTATCTATTGTTATCAGAAATCCGTTTTTTAGAAATTTTTGTTCTAAAAAAGTTACTCCTTACTTACAGTTTGTTACCACGAACTGTTTGAAAAAGGTCAATAGTAGCTGCATCAAACAGCTTTTCATATTGATTTTTCATAAGATTTATAAAACCACTATAAAAATCATAATGTATCAAAATAGGCATCATGGAATTGAATGTGAAAATTAAATTTTTTCGTAAAGGCGTTTCTATCAATTAAGATTCCTGAAATTGTGCCTGGCAACATTATAAATCAGTATAAAAAAAAAGAAATAACCTAATTCAACAAAGGTTGCACAACAAGATTTTAAGATCAGCCTTTTCAGTTCCCATTGGCTCTTGGATACTGGTATTCAGCTCCTATACAGTTTTGTCTTATTATTTATTCTAATTTATCAAAGGAATCAGCTTCATGGATTCTCAAAACACAAAGAAATCAAGTTTTTAAGAGCTTATTTTCAAGAATTTGAATTTCTGTACTATCTATATGTAATGCGATCTAAAAAAAACCTATTATGTGTTTGTGTTTTAATTTCTGCTCTATAAATTTATGTTAGATATAATAATTTAATTTCTTTTGAATTGTACTTACTTTTATTTTTTCAAGGTGATCGATTATATATCCTTTTATAACAAAATATCGACGCTTATGAGATTGTCTGTTGGGAAAATGGTAAGGAAGTAAAACCACTGACTGAAGTTTTCTCACGATGAGGATTTCTACTATAAAGAGAAATTGCAAAAGAGACGAAACCGCAGAACTTTTTTTTCCAAATCTTTAATATTTTGGCAAGGCTTTTACTAAGAAACTGATTAAAGGTTTTAACGCCAGTTTACCTGAGGAAATTAAATTTTAAAAACCAGAAAATTCTGCGAGAAATTAATAGAGAAGCTCCAACTTAAAAAAAAAAAACGTAAGAATGACGATGTTATAGAAGTAAAAGAAGAAAATACATCAAATAAAGAAGTAAACGGACAGAAAACTCAATGAACAAAGAAGCATAAGTCAAGGAAAACTTAAATTATCATAAAGAAGTGTGGTAATACATCTCTTAAGACATCTTAGTTGTCATTTCCGTTCTATTGTAATCTGAATAGATTCCATCAACTGAAAGTCCTATATAAACAATTGACTTTTTAAACATTTGAAAGGAATCGATTGAAAGAGAAAAACAGAGAAAAAATAAGAAACTTCTTACAGTAGTTTAAATTTTGAGAAAGTCAAATATCATTTATAAAGCACGTAATTACAATATTTCAAATTGATCGTGTTGGCGAACTGTAAGTAAGGAACGAAGCGGCTCAATGGTAACCGAAACTCTAAAAACGAAACTTTGATATCAATACACATATAAAAAAATAGCTTGTTATAATTATTCCAAATTTATCCATTTCATTAAGGATAGTATTACCTATAAAAATTACGAGCCTGAGAAAATTTGTCTGAGTTTTGAGAAAGCCAAAGAATCTTGATGAAAATCACACACTCAGATTCCATGTATTAGAGAACCATACTGTAGAGGTTTCAAGCTCCTATCTGGAAAAATATGGAATTTTGTATTTTTTGCCAGAAGAAAGATCACTGTTGCGTTTTAATTTTCTTTTTTTCTCTGGGATCATCGTATTGAACCAATAGTCCTCGAATATCGGGAGAGGGCTCATTTGAGCTTAAATTTGAAGTTATGGTGCCCCTTTTTAGTAGCCAAAATATTTGATGGTAGCTAGCCCCCTCCCACGCTCTTTGTTTCCAAAAGTCGTCTGATCAAAATTTTGAGATAGCTATTATGTTTAGTATAGTTGAAAGGTATAATAATTATGTCTTTGAAGATGACATGACCCCCCCCCCCACAGAAACACCGGAGGAACGTTTCCAAGCTACGAAACTTACCCATTGTTTACATATAACATCGGTTATAGAGTAGTGTATCGACATCTTTTAGGAAAGGGATAGATTTTCTACGGGGAGAATTTCCAAGTGGAATGGAAGTTAGTAAGGGTAAACTTTCCAGGGGAAATTTTACACGGGGAGAATTTGCTAGAATTTGTATTTGAAATTCGTTTTATTTGTCTTAGTTTCTCGTTGGTGACTCCATTTCACTTTTTGAGATGCTTTTAGGAAAATTTCCGAAGAAATTTTCAACGGAGTTATAATTCTCTGAGGGATTTTTACTTGGGGCGGGATTTCCCAATGGAGGAATTCTCCACGGGGAAAATATCATTAGGAGAAATTTTCAGCGAGGAAATTTTATGCTTGAGAAACTTTCCATTGGGGAGGGGGATCCCCTGGAAATATTTTCCACATAGGGGGTACTCCCGCATGACCTAAAAGGGATCAGAAATTAAATAAAAACCAGTCTTTGTCCAAATAAAACCATGCTAAGGAGTATTTTTGCTAAGGAGTATCCGCCATGCTAAGGCGGATTCGTAAACAAGAAATTTTCTGGGGGAATCGGCAGCGATGATGGAATTGCCCGGAGGTAATTTCCCGGTGAAAAAGTTTTATGTGGGAGGAACTTATTATGGTGGAATTTTTCACGGGAGGGATTTTCCAAGGAGAGGACAGACTTCCTGGGATTATTCGAAAAATGATCAGAAATTAAATAAAAAAACAAGTTTTTTCCTACTGAAAGTAAGAAGCAACATTAAAACTTAAGCGAACAGAAAGTATTCTGTGAGTGAGGGGGGCTACCCTCTCCTCAATGACCCGCTATTTACGCTAAAGTTCGATCTTTTGTCTTAATTCTTTAAGAACGATTGTTGTCCTTTAAGGACCGTGTAATTAGAATCAAAACTTTTTTTTGAAAGCTCTAAAAAAAATTTAGCGCAAAGAGAGTGGTATTAAGGAGGGGACACTCCCCTCGTATATGGAATAATTTCAGTTCGTTTTAAGTGAATGTTGCTCCTTTCTTTCAGTAGAAAAAAACTTTATTTAGTTTTAATTTACGTAGGAATTAAAACACAAACTTCGATGGAAATTAAACGCCACTTCTGAAATATAGGTTTAACGTGTTTTAATTTAGACCTTATTATGTAAATTAAAAAAAAAGTTTTTTCAACAGAAAGTAAGGAACAACATTAAAACTTAAAACGAACAGAAATTATTACGTATGTGAAGGGGTTCACCCCCTAGAGAATACCTCGATCTTTACGCTAAAGTTCGAATTTTGTTTTTGTTCGACTTACAAACCTCTGAATCACAAAGGCCTTTTAATTAGAATAGATAAGTTAATGGTAAATAATACAGCATTGGACTTTACAGTCCCTACCGGTGGTGCTGATTTTCATTTCAGTAGTGTGAGTGCAATAGATACGAAACTTACATGGAACCTACAGGAAAACCTACAAGAATATGGTCAAAAGTGTAATAGATACGAAACTTACATTGAAACTTACACCTGAGGCAATAGGCACCACGAAACTTACATGCAATTACAGATGAATTGCGCAAGGAAAAGCCATGCCTGAGACACTACACTCATGCTTGAACATTCTTAAAGTTGGCAAGGTTTTTGTTTTTGATAAGAATTGCACAATGAATGTATCGTATGACGTGGGCATTTTTATGAGCCAATCAGAGGCATCGATGCTTGTTCAATATATGATAACTGGATTTGTGGTTGGGGTTTGAATAAAATTATTGGTTTTCACTACAATTCATATTAGTAAGAGAATTGAATTCAGAGAGAATAGTTTATTTGAGAGGATATTAGTGGAGAAAAAATGAGTGGTGCATTTACATTATTGGAGATTAATGATGGAGCCGACAGCAGCAGCAACGATATACGAGTACCCAATGTGGCTGTGGAAATAACCACTGGTTGTAGACTATGCATTGAATGGGACAGTATGTATGCTAGATACGTGATATCATTAAGCAAGTTTAAGCAGGAGGAGCAACTATGCTTTGCGTGAAAAGTGAATATCCTCCATATAAATAAACTTCGGTCAGCATTAGATGTCCTATCGAAATATATTGATGAGAACAAATTGCATCAGTGAATATTATTATTGTAATTATGTTCAATAAAATTGTTTCTAAATCAAAGGTATTTTTCTTTCTATAGTAGACTAGCGTATATTTTCTAGAGTAGAAAAAATTCTGGTTAGTCTGAAGTTGGTTGTGAGAGTGTTAGGACTAAAAAATGGATAGATTTGAGAAAGAGCGAATCTTGGGGAATCTAGTGTCTATGGAAGAACATTTGATTCTAGATGACGATTTTCTAGAGCTGTCTATTCAAAGGAAGATATTTTCTCGGGGAATGCTTGTCGATATAATGAAAAATGTTTCTCCATCATTAGACTATTGTATGAAGCTTCTACATCGTGGTCCAAATGCATTTACACAAATTATTGATATATTAATCACGACACGGCAAAATGATATTGTGGATATGCTTTTAAACATTAGTTTAGAAATTTAGGACTTTTTTTTCATGAGAAAGATGGTGCTCAAGGATGATTTACTCCTCTCTCTCTATCTCAGACAATTTTTGTTGTTGCTAGCTCAGTTTCATTGTGGCAGTGAGAGTGTCAACACATGAAAAAATGTTCCATACATGTCCGCTATGTATGTACATACTAGGCAGCTGGTCATCGTGTGAGAATTGCACAATGATTGATGAGTATGATGAAAAGTGTAGATTATGCAACCCGTGTAAATTGCATAGAGGATATGCTGTACAAATTAAAGATTGTAATTCCTGTCTTGAAGAGGTGTGTGACTCTCATCCTAGAGGCCACCTATGCTCCAATTGCCATTATGATAAATGTAATCAGTGGGAGAATACATATCCCGGTATGATTGGAAAGAATCCTAAGCGTGATTTTAGTTTATTGCTACGAGATTGGTATCGTCGTGGTTTTAGATTGTTCTGGGAGGAGGAGCCGGGTCAGCGATTCAACTGTTGGAACAGCAAAAGAATATGGTTTCTACGTCATCGTTGTGAAGACAATGGGTCTTATGATTATAAGCCCACTGATTTTTATTTGGCTGTGACGGAATGTGATTCCACACTTGAGGACACTGTTTGTGAAATTGCTTCAAATAGGCAAATTGAAACATGTGAATTCTATAGAATGAATGAGAATAGTATCATTGACTGTACAAAGAGATATGACAAGAGTGAAGTCACACTCTATTGTAGAAATTGTGACCCTGACATTGCAGTACATCAGGATCAGTACACTGTGAATTCAGATAATCTATCTACACTAGTTGTTGTCGACAAATACCTATACCTAGTAGAAGATGAAATCTAAAGAGTAGAAAAGTCGTTTTATCATGTATATAAATTTTTATTAATAAACAATTTCACATACATTTTTAGAACATTTTATTCGTAGGGCACTAAAATCAATATTAAATACGCTTGTAAGTATATTTTCCACTAGAAAGTCGTTCAATCGAGGTAAGTCAACGTAGATGCTGAGAAACTGCTTGTAGGTGTAGCCACGACATCTGAACATGAAAAAGAGTAGTGCATGAAAGCCACATGTCTTAGTCGTTAAATCTTGTACTCTTCGTTGATTTTGAATAATGGTTTTCCCACTGCTTTGAATAAAGTTGCTGATGTATGGCGTGTAGAATTTATACGATAGGCCAAGAGGATCCAAAAATTCAATATTCTTCGCTGTTTGAAATATGCATAGCCAATGGCCGGTCTTCAAAGTCGATGGACTGCTATTAACAATGATTAAGGTATGGTTAACACTTGGAATTTTTTCAATGAAATCCGAAGGTATGCAATAGGACTTGTACTGGGACATGTATGGATCCATACTAAATACGTTGATTATTTGGTTTGTGTTCATGGTGCTAGGTCTAGTAGAACACTGCCGTCGGGTGTGATTTCCCAATAGGTTTCAAATTGACTCAGTGATATTAGCGTGATACTCTCAGTCAAAGCATTGGCAAATGTACACTCTAAACGTACATTCCCTGTTCGTACTATGCTCATATCCTGAGTCCCCGACAAGTCCAAAACAATTACCCCATGATTTTTTGAAAACATTGAATCGGTTATTCCATTTTCAAATAGTTGAGAGTCATGATCTAGGGATTGCATGGTCAACTCGTACAGAGTTCTATAGGATTTTTTGTCAAAAGATAGAGTGTACAGTGGAATACCATTCACTTTGCACACAAGGCTAGATAGACCGCAAAAATTAAAATCATGGGGGGATTCAGTCCAGGATCCAACGGCACTGCCACTCTTCACAAAGGCCAAAGCCAATTTTGATGGGATTTCTCCATTGATAAATGATGAATCGCTATAGCTACGAGAGCCGGTGGCAATGTGACGTTGATTGGTGATCGTATGGGGGACAAGAAGTTTAATGTTATTACCATTGGCTCTTAGCTTTTCCACTGCCAATGCAACAGAGCTCATAACCTGTTGTTTTCGGACATGGAGAATTGCCGATGTGATAATGACATTTGCATCGGGTGCTGCAGGAAGTGTTTTTCTCAAAATTAAATTCGATGGGGCCATCTGTAACTTTATGTCAATCTTGACATTGGGGGGTAGCCATTGGGATATATTGAATATCTCATGATTTAATTTTCCAACCAGATGATACTCCTGGGTCACTGCAGTAGTCAACTCGCCGTCAGTATCAACGCCTGATCGATATTCATAGCCCAATGATTGTCCTCTCAACTCCTTGTATGCCTTTGGTGTCATCATCATAAATTGTATGTAGCTTGCATAGTTGGATAAATTATTGCTAGTGCTCACCAAAGTACCATTAATAAATACATTAATTTGTTTGAATAGGTTGTGTAGAATACAGTTTTCATAGGAGAGACCATCGCCAGCATTTGGAGTTGTATTATCTGACTTTTTCTTCACCACAACATTTAAATCAATAAATGTTGATGACAAATCAATGAAATAGTCTTCATTGGAAAATATGTGAAAGTGTATATTTTCTGAGAGGGGTTGTTGGGGGTGAAATTGTTCATAGTAGCCATACTTGACACTGACATCAACATTTTCAGCATTGAATAGATTCAATGAGGAACTAATTGATGGATATGATTCCTTGTGGGGGAGATAAGTCATCTTAAGAGAAGAAATCCTTCTTTGATCTAACAATCTTTTTCTTTTTCTTCTTCTGCTTATTGCTCTTCCTTATTTTATTCCTCAAATTCCTTGTTGATGTCCTTCGCTTCCCGCCTGGGTGGAGGCAGATGAGTGAATGACGCGCACGCATCCTTTTCAATCCCTCCTCATTTTGTCGAGATTTTAATTGCTCACCAACGGCTCTTGCTGAATATCTAATATTTTCCTTAACACTCTCCTTGAAATTCTTGCCCGACCCCCAGTCCTGTAGTTTGGAGGCAGCAAAATTTGATGCCGCAGGTACAAGATATTTTCTGGCCAGGGGTAGTGCAGAACGAAATAGTCTAGCAAACCAGCTACCAAGACCATAGCCAGACATTGTAGTACGACCCTTATAATAGTCCAGTCCATTGCCTATTTGACGTGGACTCAAAGCACCAACATAGCAATCGATGTCGGGGCAGACAAATGGAATTCTTCTATTGTTCATTTTAGGTGATTGTGCTGTCGCCGAAAATGGGTCGAAAATGACATGTAATCACTGCTAAGCCTTTTGAAATTGCTAGAGGATCACCTAATTCAGTTCTTAGTGTTAACTGACAGAGTTCCAAATAGGAAGTGTTTACGGGAACATACTGAAGATGCTTTATATTGTGGTGGTGAATATGTTCTTGATTGGTTTTTTGTTCGAGAACTCGTAGGGGGGGGAACATTTGAATTACCGACTCTCGATGTTTCCACAAATGAAGCGTAGAGAAATATACAAGTGTCCGTGGAGAAGGCAGGTGGGTAGTCAGCAAAAATGAAATTAGTGTTTCCGGCACTTTTACCGTTGATTATATTGAGCTTAAAGCCAAGAACATCCTTTAGGTTATCATTGAGAATAACCTTTTCATTGGCAATAGGTGAACTAATATAGATCTTGCCCTCCTCCTTTGAATAGTTGAAATGAAAAGCTCCTTTTTTACGAATTGAAATTCTTTTATTGATAGTACGACATAAATCATTCATACAGGTGAGCTCCTCGTAGGGTAATACAACATATGGATATTCAAATGAATTGATCTTTTCAATTTTTTTCTCGATCGTTAACGAGTGGCTTATCATCATGTTGATCGCTAATGAGTGGCCAATTATGGGGTCTAATTTTTATTTCATATTCACGATCCTTTCTCAGGATGTCATAGGTAGTTTTGAGAATACAGTCGACAAGAGCCACTTCATACGCACCGTCAAATTTGATGGCGGGGGAGAGTTTTGTCCAAAAATCACTTGTCGTATTCAAGTCGTTGTAGAGAGGATCGGAAACATTGGACATAAAAGTTACATAGAAATCATTGGGCATTGTCAATATCTTCAACACCGATCCAAGAATCAAAATCAGAGTTGTATCCTAGCCACCGAACAAGTAACTGTTTCCTACCCCTTCGAGTACGAGTCTTTAATATCTTTTCAATTTGATAGATTTCACTATTATTTTTAGCCTTTTGTAGTTCATAGTCATAAAAGCCGCCGAGAATCTCTTCATCGTTGGTATCGCGCAAACGATAAGTTATGGGTTTAGTTTCTAGGATTTTTGCTACTTTAAAAAGTTCGGTGGACCACAAGTAATTCCCCTTTTCAAAAACATTAGTTGTTCTATTAATTCGAACAGTATCACCAACATTGAATTTATTTTTCTTCTTGACAATCGTTTCATTGGAATACTGTTTAAGAAAGGTGTCAATTGTATCATGATCAGAATGAGGAACTTCCGTTGGGGTTGAGTTGGACAATGATCGATGAGGTCGTTGATTATAAATCAACATGATTTTATCTAAATCATGAATAAAAGCCGGTGTATTTTTCAATGTACAATATCTTGAAATTAAAAGTCGAATAGTTATTATCAATCGTTCGGCCAATGCAGCCTTTATAGGACTATGTCTATGATAGAGCAGTGTACTATATTTCACTAGTACTTTTGCAACATGGGGATTAATAAATTCACTACCACGATCCGTTTGAATTCTTTTATATGAATCCTGTTCGAGAATACTTTCAATGGCCTGAGCAACTTCAACTTCTCTCTTTGATCGCAATGGAATTGCATATGCATAGCGACTAAAAACACTGATTGCAAGTAGAATGTACTTGTACGGTGTATTGTGACGTCTTTGAATCTCATCTAGAGTCAGGAGATCTGCTTGCATTATATAAAATGGGAAAAAGGCTTTAGTTTTTCGATATTGATTAGCACGAAGTCTATGATTTCTATGCAGAGTGTAACTTGATTCATTCTGTAGATAGTCTCGTACACTTTTAGTGTCAACACCAGTGACCTTGGAAAGAGTGGTGGGGGAACTTAAACTCCCCGCCTCACCAATATTTTCATAAACACCTTTCAGAACTTCAACCATTTTGAACGCAAACACGTTGTGTAACGTCCGCTACCCTTTTGTATACTGGCGGTTGGTGGTGGTGGTGGTGACGTTGACTTGATACGTCTTCGCTTTTGTCTAGCTATCAGTCGTGTGCTACTATTTTCCAAAATTGATTTAAAATCTTCTTCTTCTTCATGTTCATATTTTAATGGGGGTGTTGACAATGATGCATGTTCATTTAATTTTTTTAGAATTTGTCTATTGGTAATAAGACTTTTGGGGAAGTTTAATGTATTTAGAAAGTTGTATAGATGAACGTCAAATGATAATAGTCCTTTACGATTTGTAACCATGTCATAGATTAAATCAAGTAGATTATAGCTCTTGCCCTGAATTATAATCCCTTTCCCATTGCTCTCAACTTGAATATGATCTTGACCACTTTCCATGAGATAGGTTAGAAGTCGTTTACTTTGTTCACGATATGAGTGGAGCATTAGATTTCCAATTTTCAATACAATTGAATCCAATTCCTCCTTCTTTAATTGTGTTCCAGCAGCAGCAGAATCCTGAGGAGATGATTCTTTTTTGTGATCAATACCAGCAGTGGCCTTCACACGATAGGGCTTATGTTTGTCCACTCGGCAAAGTGCATCTTGAAGTAAAAGCTGTTTTTTATCATCCTCAATATTCTCATTGTCAAGGAATTTACTCAGATTGTTCTCAAAGTGTTCCACGGGTGAGAGAGCGAGTTCTATTGGAGTCAATTTATAGGGTTTTGCCATTCTCTCTCTCTCTTTCTAGAGAAAACTGTTTACAAGTCCTGCAATTATTGGCAGTAAAAGTGTGAAAAAGCTACCGCCCGCCTGAAGAAGTCGTTTCTTTTTAAAATTCTTTCATTTCTTTTAAGAGGCCAATGTACGTACAATGGAACGATGTTGCTTTGCCTGTTGCTTAACTACTTCTGGCAGTTGAACATTACCCTCGATCAAATTTAAACGAAGTTCAGATATTAGATCAATGAAATCATTGTCAATACCATGTTTGAGTATGGCTTTCCTAAGCGGGGGTTTTGAAGTGCTTAGAACTGAAAACGGATGTCTATTTTCATGCAGTTTCTTCAGTGTCATGATAGCAACTGATAGGTCTTTTTAGTGTTCACGGGGAGATATACTGTAATTTCATTGTCAAAAATATGTGTGACTATACGCAGATCCTCGGGTGTATTTTGATTAAGATCCAATAGGATGTAGCCGTAGGGTTTATTAGTTGCCTGATTGTATGCTGAGAGCAGAAATTTGGGGCGTCTGGATAGATTTGTTTATTGAGAGTTTTTAGCGAGCTAGAATCACGAACAACTCTGTAGATGATGTAGTAGGTGCAGTTCAATGCAAGTGTTCGCATACATTTGCTCTGATGAAAGAGATTGTGTAGAACCAGAGTAACGGAAATCTGTTCATGATTAGATCGAACAGTGAACAGTTGTAGCATTTCCTGGGACCATTGTTCAATAGATTCAGCCAGATCGTCAATGATCAGCCAAGAGTTTGGTTCAATAATAGTGAAAATATCAAGTCCCTGTATGAATTGTATCTGCACCAATCCCGTCGAAGCAATTGCTTTTATTTTATCGCATGACTCCTGCCAAATACTGTAACAATAGTAGATTTTTTTCGGCTTTTCCACAAACATTTTATAGCAATTTTTAATTTTTTTAGTTAAGAGTGTTGTTTTGCCTTACATTGACGGCCCACACAGAAACGATCTGAATGGTGTTTTAAATTGATACATGTTCCCTTCAACAGTTCACCTAGACAACTAACTGTAGACTATGGCTGTCTAATGACTAAATAATTTCCCTATTACTACTACTCCGTTCAAGAATGTGAAGAAGAAGACGAATAAAGAATCATATTTTCTTTTATTATATACATAAAAAAGTAACAATACTTAAAAAATATTACATTGAACATGAAAGCACATTAAACATGGAAAAATACACTTTTTTAATTTATTTATAATAAAAAATACAACGTGTACATAGGCACAGAGAAAAAACACTTAAATAAATACACTTTTTTTTGTTTATTTATTTATTGAAAGAATACAACATTTATTAGAATAAAGCACTTGAAATAATATCACTTTTATTTACAGCATCTTAAATTTTGGGATCCCCCCTCCCCCCGGGGGCGGCCGCTGCGGTGGCCGGGGGCCCTCTGCGGTGGGCCGGGAAGTGCCGCGGGAAGCGCCGCGGGTCCGGGAAGCGGGGGGCCCGCTGCGGCGGGCCCGGGCTGGGGGGCATTAAATAGTGGAAATTGATCTGCTTTGCAAACACACACATTGAAAATTGTTTGTGATATAGGAAAAAAGAATTTAAAAAAACACCCAATTACCCAAAAAACCCTCCCATCCACTTTATACTTTTTTAAATGAATTTAAGTTAATTTTTCTAGACCGAATTGTTTTCTGTACTCTACACATTCAACTCGGTCTGAAATTAAATAATGACCGTGTGGTAGTACCTTCACACCATCCTCAAGTACATAGACTTTGTCCGATATGGCAGACATGGCGTTTTTCTCAACTCTAAGTGTGTAGTTTTTAAATTGTAAAGAGCGAATCGCCATGACTTTCGCTCTTGGCACTAAACTACGTTCCACACAGCTTCTATACACACTCATGTCAAAATTATTTCTTACAAAGTGTGTAGGTACCCCCTTGCAAACTTGTTTGATATCCTTGTTGTGCGTTTCCACACAGTATACCTTCGGACCAGGAAACACACCACTGGATATCAGATCGCTACCTGTTTCAGATTTTAGCATTAACAATTGATTTGGGGCCTGGCGTTTCACTAGCTCTGGGTAGAGGGAATCGTCCCAATTAGTGTAGTTTTTTCGTGAGCTAATGTACTCACAATTTTCCAAATCATTCAATAGATTTTCAGTTTTTACTTTTAACAGGAGTGAATCAGTGTCCCCGTAATACACTTGAACTTGTCCCTCAATCGGCCACTGTACCTTGCATACATTATAATAAAATGACAACATGAGTTTCTTGGATATTTCAGTTATTGCACTTCCGCCTGCAA
The DNA here is from genome assembly GCA_027921565.1 of Artemia sinica. NCBI lineage: Eukaryota > Metazoa > Arthropoda > Branchiopoda > Anostraca > Artemiidae > Artemia > Artemia sinica. The sequence continues at coordinate 59,042,274 of CM051256.1, read as the reverse complement.
TATTTTTATTTAAAACAATGCTTCTTCTCTTACGGTGTAGGAGCACCATATCAGAGTCTATGATTGTGAACGATGTGAAGTTTGGATCCGCAATGATTCGAGCACAATCTTTGGGATTGGTTACAATGTCACATCGACTTCTGTTTCGTACGCTCTCGCACATTTTACCGAAAGCTGAGTTCAAAATGAGTTTATAGACTTCTTTTTCAACTTTCGTTTTCGCTTGTGAACGCTTACTGACAAAGGTGTCAATAAACGTTTTCAAGTAAGGCTTTTGATCAAATTGGAGGGCTCTATGAATCTTTGTGACCTTGAAACCATTGGACACCATCCATTTCAATAGCACGTGATTAACAACGATATTCTGTTTCGGGTTGAGGTCGGCAATTAGTTTTTTGTTTTGAAGGTACCCAGTGCATACTCCCGTTCTCTACTAAATATAAATTGTAGGGGCTCAGAGAGTCCCTACCCACCGGTCTATTTATGCAAGGAAAAACAAAGTCTTTTACCGAGTCATGGATTTCCATGGGTATTTCACCGTCAATTTCAAAAAACCATCCCTGTGCACCATTCTCCTCAACACTGGCAATGTCAGGGAAATTCGAAGCACATGGATTGTCAAGCGATTTATAATTGCCACACGGCAAACAGTAGTGAGACATTGCCGATGGGTAAAGGAGTTCATATCCAAAAAAACTGCGTCCGACTTTTCATCGGTGTTCTGTCCGGCCGGGTCAGTTTTCATGATACGATCCCCGTGAAAAACATACCCACCCCTCATTGATCTCTCTACAAACAGATGCTGATCCACATCGACGATCAGACCTATTTCTTCTTTGCTGATTTTAAGTTTCAAGTCCATCACCAAATGAGGAGTGGAAAAATAATAACCTAAATTCAACCCAAATTCCCCATAGATTTTATCCGTATTTTTGCACACAATGTCCGGAAGAGTGAGTACGTCAGTGGCCAAGTATAGTTTAAAATAATCCCACCCATTTTTACACCCACCCTTTGCCCAAACCCTCTTAGCAAATTCGTAGTCGCTAGTGGTGCACTCACTCTCAGTAAGAAAATTGTAAAAAGCTTCAATGGGCGGTAGTGACACCTCATCTAGCCTTGAGCCAGAGTTGTAATAATCATATGGATATATACCCTTACACGTTAATAAATCATACATTTTATCATCGGGGAAGTGCTGTTTGAGGAGGGGGAAGCTATCAAAATTGTCACTTTTCTGTACCTGAATCAATTGACTTAAAGATTTGGGGAAGAAGCTGAAAGAGTCTAAAAAACGGATTTTATTCAGGCACGTGTTACCCTTGTCAACTGTTTTCCACATGAATTCTAGCAGCAGTAGCTTCTCCGATGATTTGGGTATGATATTATATGAAAAAGAACCATCTATCCATGCGTCATCTACAACTCCACCCTTGGCAATGCAGGCCAACGCCGGAAGAACAAACTTTAAGTCATAATTGGAATTGTGTATAAAAATAGGTACGAAATATTGTTGTCTAACGTTTAAATTGCATGACCGATGGGCTACCCCTCTAAAGTTACTCCCTCCCGATGTAATTTCCTGCCACAAATGATCATGGTCGATCACCTTCCTCCTCCCTCCGTTCCCAACACCATCATCAAATTCTCCCTTGCAAACCCAACCCATTTTATGATTTTTAATGGCCACTGTGTCATCTGGTGATAGGAGCATAGGATAGTTTGTATAACGAAGGCGCGAAATTGCACCGTTCGCTGTTTTGATTAGACTGACCAATGCCGAGCGCATGCAGTCTTCACCGTCACCCAACATCTCAACTACATCCAGCACTTGCATGGTATTATTGGAATCTCGTTGCGCGTGAGCGTAAGAGACCCCTATGGCTTCAGGTATTTTAACACGATTTGAATTTGACGGATCGCACACGTCTGTCAGTTTAGCTTCACAGTCTAAAGCGATCTTATTGCTCTGCAGGAGCGTGTTTTGGAAATTTTTAAAACGTAAGATCGCTCTATCTCCGCTTACCGTCTCCACAGCCTGGTATCCTTGACGTTTAAAGTGTTTCATGTGATGCTTTAACTTTAAATCAGAGCGAAATCTTGAGAGACATGTTGGACAGTAATAACACACACCTTTCCCCTTTTTACCCTCACTTAGAACCCTACTAATATCCATAATTGGATTGAAATGACCAATTGAATTGGAGTCTGTGGGTGGGGTGTATAGAAGCCACACCCAATGTTCTACTGATTCAATTGAAGGAGCCCGCACTGGAAATAATACACCCTTCTTATCGGAACGCTGACCCTCTTCAAATTCTGTTTCATACTGTAACACCGTGACACCAATCTTTAAATGTGCATTATACCGCTCAAAAATATCTATTCCTTTTAGTGTCACGGGAAATTGACCATTTAAACAATTAAAATCTACTTTGGAGAACTTTGAACCCACCCTACCATTAACTGCCATTTTATCCAACTTTTTCTTAGATGCATCTTTTTGAAGTGGTCTGTATGCTGCAATTAAAAATGCATACTTGAAACACTGCAGCCTCTTATCGGAACAGATTCGTTGTACCCCCTGACACCCCTCTAAATCTGAATGATATTTTAAAACTATAGCCCTCTCCCCCGCCCAACCACCTCTTACAATAAAATCCTTTTTGAATCTACATATATTAACATTTAAACTTTCAATAAATAAAACCACGGATCCACTACCCCCCTCGTTATAATTTTCCCACTTACTTTGAATACTATTAGCCCAATTTAGAAAAACCTCCCCATAATTTGATAAATGCGGGCGAATTGCCAACATCTCTGTGTGCAAGTATTTCGAATACATCTCACCCACATTTTCATTTAAAAAAAATATTTTTAGTGCTATTGAGGCTTTTAAACTGACCCCCACCCCCACGCCCCCATCTGTTGTTCAAGAATGGCTCGAATCTTATTAGTATATGAATGTGTAATGGCCGAGGGATCTGTTATTATATCCCCCGACACTAGAGAGTTGAAGCGATCACGGAAATTGGCGCTGTAGACCTTTGTGTGGTGCAAGGCAGAGTTGGACAGAAAAAAATCTGGAAGAGGAGATACTGGTGTTGTTGTTGTATTACTGCTACTAGTACTAGCTATATCATTAAGCGGAATGGTGGGGGTGACACAGAATTGTTAATAACACCACCACTCCCAGTCTGTTCAATTACATTGGTTGGAGATGGCATGAGGTCCCCTAAGCCGGATAGCACATATTCCAAGGTGTTTGGGGACAATTGATCGAGCCAGCCTGTATTGTCCTGTGTTGGAATTTCGTTATGAGGAGCCGGTTCAGTTGCACTAGTAACATCTCCTAAATGCTCACGCATAAAACTGTCTGCCCACTCCGGATCCTCAATCATGTCAATATCACAATTTAAGTCGTCTAGGCTAGCCATTTCCCCAAAAACATCATTAAGGAAACCTCTATGCCATTCCATATTATCCAGAAC
>CM051256.1:58966280-59036280 GCA_027921565.1 Artemia sinica | reverse complement strand
TTTTAAACGCACGATTGGAAAAGGATATTTTTGAACGAAAAGGAACTAAAACTACAGAATTGTGATCGTAACACAGCAGTGGATGAGAGAGTTTTTGTTTTACATAATAGAAAAAAGCATACTTAGCGTTTTCTAATGACTATACTCATCATATTTTAAAGGTTTGTATTGTTGGAGGGGAGAGGGCTAAGTCCCCCTGGAATTTGAATTTACTAATAAAATGATTTTTTTTTCACATCGTAAAACCTTCTTAATCATGGAATACAATTGAAAATAAAATATATTTCCTTTAATTAGACTAGAATACAATTTTCTCTCTTTGTCAAGGAACATCCTTGTTGCTAATTCATTAAGCATATGCCATTAATTTATGATAGCAATAGCGTGTGAAATTTGAGTCCGAAAACTGTCACTCTCTTTGTAACACCGAAGCTTTTCATTCAAACCGGAAAAAGACAGCACATTTTAGATAGACGATGGGAAAAGGACATTTTTGAACGAAATAATTAAAAGTAAGCGGTTATGCTCCTAACAAAACAATGGGGGACGGGGTTTTTGTTTTGCATAATAGAAAAAAGCATACTTAGCGTTTTCTAATGACTATACTCATCATATTTTAAAGGTTTGTATTGTTGGAGGGGAGAGGGCTAAGTCCCCCTGAAATTTGAATTTACTGGTAAATGCTTTTTATCTGGAAATAAATTAAAAATTTAATAAGCTGTACTCAAATTGACAATTGAAGAATCCATTGTTTTCAAAGTTAATAATATGTAGTGTACTATGCTCAATATGCTAATACATAATGAAAATTGAATTGTAGTGCATGAACATTTTATACAGTTTTTCAAGGACGAATAAAAAACGGATGTTGAGTTATATAATTTCGTGCGTGCTCCCAAAACATGTTTGACTACTTTATATCTTACCAGTTTTTTTAAGAATGTACACGTGAACTCATGACGTACATTCATTGTGCAATTGACAACAAAAACAGAAAAAAACCTGCTTGATCACATTATATTATTACGACCAAACTCTCAAAACATGCTTGACCACATTATACCTTGCCCAGTTTAAAAAACCTTGTCTTTAGTTTCATAACACGCATTATAGGGTGCCTATTGCCTCAGGTGTAAGTTTCCATGTAAGTTTCGTATCTATTACACTTTTGACCATATTCTTGTAGGTTTTCCTGTAGGTTCTGTGGTGCCTATTGCCTCAGGTGTAAGTTTCCATGTAAGTTTCGTATCTATTACACTCAAAATACTTATTTCTTGGCCCTTCAGCCAGGAAGTGCAATGGGGGGGGGGGCTAACCGTCCTGTACTTTCGCACACCCTTCCTATTTATCTTCCTCAGATTTTTCCAGTTACCCATTTAAAGCTGGGTCAACTCTGGCTGAGCTTACAGAGTCACGCCACTGACCCCCGTCCCAAACCAAATAATTGAGTACGCTAGGATACGAACCCTCGTCCTCTAGGGCAAAGGATCCTATATCCAGTGCATCAATCCACTTGGCTAGGACGACTGGAATAGAATAGATAGCTTGACTTGGCGAGAATAGATAGGTCTTTGAAAGTAGGGGAGACTGGGGTACCTCCGCACACGGGGCACCTCCAGACATCGAACCTGTTGGCTTTGCTATCTAGCGGAAAAATTGGAAAAAAATCACAAAGATGTGCCATTTTACTGTTCATCTTGGAGGCAAGATGGCACTTCCATCAAATAGCATAGCAGTGAGTCAGTCGGTAATAAGACTTTAAAGATACAGCTGCCAATTGTTTCGCGTGATGATAAAAGTGAAATAGAGAGGTAAGTTTTATAGATACATTTAATGTAATGTTCTAGGAACAAGCAAAACGAACCCAAATATGCTTCCTCTACATAAGATTGACGTAACTCTAGGTGTTCTTTGGTTATGACTCTTTTCTTCTGAAAGGCTCCTTAGGGGCACCTCCGGACAATTTTTTTGGGGCAGGTTTGGACACTGTCCGGAGGTGCCCCGATGATTTGAGCAGCCATTGGTGTTTTTTTCTTTCATTTTTAAAAGGAAAGGAAGGATTGATGATATAATTAGATGTATGAAAGAAGCTGAAAAAATTGCGGTTCCCGAAGAGCGTATTCGTATTAAAACGCGAAAATCTATATGGGCTGCCGATCCTGAATTAAAGAATTATAAAAATAAGGCAAAACTTTGGTTGCGAATTTGGGTTGATTGTGGTAGACCTGCGTCGGGGTCTGTTGCGGATATAAAGCAGAAAACAAAGAATGAATATAAAAAGTACCTTAAATCCATTCGTTATAAGGGTATGGAATTTCCAACATCTAAGAATGATTGGTCTAAATTGATTAATTCTGAGAAGCTGGATAAAAGTGATCTTCATAAAAGTGATTCGATTTCTAGTTCAGCTTGGTATGATTATTATTCGTCAATTTTTTCCAAAATTAACTTTTTCGTGCAGTCACATTATTCTCGGTTACTTTCTAAAATTCTTCCGCCTTCGCTTCATCAGGGCCATATTATTCCAGTATCAGTAGCTGCTGTTGAAAGTGCAATTAAGCAACTGAAATCTTCATCCGTTGATATTGATGGTATTAGTGCAAATAATATAAATCCAAAGTGTGTTGTTCTTTTATTTCATTTGCAGTTGTTGTTCCAAATGTGTTTAACATCTTCGCTGGTTCCGGATAGCTTTCTTTGTGGAACTGTCACCTCAATATTAAAACGAGGAAAACTCCCTTCTCATTGTTCATCTTATCGCCCTATAACCACTGCGTGTAACTTGAGTAAAATCCTCGAATATATTTTACTTCCTCATTTAAATGAAAATATAAATTTCGGATCGAATCAATTTGGGTTTCAATCTGGTATTGGTTGTCAACATGCACACCGTGTTCTTTCTTCCGCCCTTAAGAATAGCCTGGCTGAGGGGTCGCCACTTTATATGTGCACTTTGGACCTTTCTAAAGCTTTTGACAGTGTAGTCCATAGTCAAGCTTTTTTCTCCTTTTTTAATAATGGTGTAAATCTTTCAGTTATTTTTCTTCTTCGTTTTTGGTATGAGAATTCTTTCCTCCGAATTAATAAATCTGGACCTCCGTTTGTCCGTGTACGTCGGGGTGTGAAACAGGGAGGGGTTTTATCACCTAGTATATTCAAAATGTGTATTTCTGGTATATTAGATGAAATTAGATCAAAATATTTCATTGGACTTTCAGATGTTTCTTATCTTGCTTATGCGGATGATCTTCTACTTTTATGTAAAACTAAGCAAGGTCTCTCTTTTATGGTCTCAAAAGTTTCACGTTTATTTTCTAAAATTGGTCTTTCTCTTAATGTTGAGAAATGCGAGTTTCTAGTTTTTAATGGTCCGACTTCCTCTAATGTTCCCTTAGTTTGTCGCGGTTTTTCTATACCCTCTGTTTCCGCCTTTCGGTGGTTGGGTATTACTGTTACTAATTCAATTTCTAGCTTACGGCAGTGCACTGTTCGTGATGTTCAAAAGAAAATTCAAATGGGATATTCTAAGATTGTTGCCAATCGAGGGAAGTATAATAGACGTGCATTGGGTAGGCTATATTCTACATTCTGTGATCATTCTGTCCTTTATCTTTCTGGTCTTTATCCCCTTCTTAAGAAAAAAGATGTTAAGCAGATCCGGTCTTTTTACTTCAGATATTGTAAATTTTTACTTTATCTCCCCCCCTGGCATAGTAATGGTAAGATAACTCGTAAGTTTGAAGTCCCTGATATAACAGCAAAGTTGGCCGTGCTGCATGGAAGGCTGTCGGATTCAGCTTTTTGTCGTTTTTCGCCTCATCATCCTTTGGTCCGTCTGTTCGGTTAATTTCATTGTAGTGTACTTTATTTCATTTTCTCTTTTGTCTTTTTTTTTTTTTCCTTGTGTTACTCCACAAGTGTCATAACTTGTTATGACGCGGGTTAAAAATAAATTATTATTATTATAGCACCTAGTAAGTGCTTAATAACTGAGTTTTACTGAAGGCAGCATTTTTCTTTCCAGAAATGGTGCGAAATTATATCCCTACTAAGTCCGAGCCAAACGAAGAAGCTATCAAACAAGGGCTAAAAGCCATACAAGATGGAGATTCGGTCAGAAAAGCGGCCAAGACCCATGGAATAGCTGCTTCAACATTATTTGATCGCTTGAAGAAGTCAAAATCAGCCAACGAGACTAGTGTGGATGAAGGAATAGCCAGATCAGCCAATTTGAAACGAGGAAAGTATTCCACCCGTCAGGTTTTCACTGACGATCAAGAGGAAAAACTTAAGACTTACCTTCTTCGTTCCTGCGAACTTCACTATGGTTTGACTTTAGCACAAACTCAGAAGCTGGCATATCAATATGCAGTGAAGCTGAGGGTCTCTTATCCCAAGAACTGGGATGAAAAGTGTGCCGCCACATATGACTGGTCATATGGATTTATGAAGCGTCATCCAGAGCTGAGTCTTCGGAAACCTGAGAACACCAGCCTGGCCAGGGCTTCAGGATTCAATCCCTTCAATGTAAACTCGTTCATGAATAATCTTGAAGCTTTATACAATCGGCACCGCTTCACACCTGAACGAGTGTACAACCTAGACGAAACCGGAGTAACAACTGTCATGGATAGCCCTAAAGTCATAGCGAAATCTGGTATAAAGCAAGTGGGCAAGGCCGTTGCTGCTGAGCGGGGGGAGTTAGTTACAGTGTGTTGCATCGTTAATGCCATCGGGAACACCGTCCCCCCAGCGTTTGTGTTCCCACGCGTGCACTTCAGAGAACACATGCTCCATGGAGCACCACCTGGTAGCCTTGGGTTAGCTTTCCAGTCTGGTTGGATGACTGGACCGAACTTCTTAGAAGTTATGAAGCACTTCGTCAGGCACACTCGATGCGACAAGGAGAATCCGGTGTTGCTCATCCTCGATAACCATGAAAGCCATATTTATTTGGAGGCAGTTCTATATGCAAAAGAGAATGGAGCAGTGCTTCTCACATTTCCGCCACACTGCAGCCACAAAATGCAGCCCTTAGATATATCTGTCTATGGCCCGTTCAAGGCGTATCTGAGGGCTAAGTTCGGCGAGTGGCAAACAAACCATCCACACGAAAGATTTCAAATAACTCACACCGCAAACCTAGTTGGTCAAGCTTATCCCCTAGCGTTTACTCCGAACAACATCACATCGGGCTTTTCAAAACCAGGAATATGGCCATTCTCAAGATCAGCGTTCACTGATGCAGACTTCATCGCCGCTAAGGTCTCAGACAGACCAAACACCGCTGGAGAAGTAACTGATAGGGTAGAGTCTAGGAATACTTTGGAAGCAGTTGCTGACCCTGTCCTGAATTCCTCGGCCTTAGAGCAACCACCAGGGCCCAAACATGATGTCAATCCAGAAGACATTTTTCCATTCCCGAAGGCTAAACCAAGAAAGCTAACTGTGAATAGGGCTCGAGTTGGCAAAACGAGAATTTTAACGGATACGCCAGAGAAAGAAGATCTGGAGAAAAGAGCACAAGCAAAGTCAGCAAAGAAGACTGGTAGGAAAAGAGTAAAACTGGCAAAGAGCAAGGAGCAAGAGTTGTCAACGATAAGAGAACCTTCCTCCCCTTCGGAAATCTCTTTCCATGACTCTTCAGATGAAAGCCTCCATGCAGGGTCAGACTGTGAAATACCTGAAACTGAAAGTGAAGTTTCATTCATTCCAGAAGAGATCAAGGTTGACGAATTTGTGCTAGTGAGGTTTCAGCTTAAGAAAGATTTTGTTCTTTATGCAGCAAAGATCTTGGAGACTGATATTATGAACAGGGAGTTTCAGGTTTCTTTTCTACGGAGAAAGAAAGACTCTGATCGATTTCACTTTCCTGATATTGAAGACAAGGCATCGGTGTCGTTTGAAGATGTCGTGAAGAAGCTGGAGGTGACTCGACACGGTGGAACTGCTCGGGTCCAAGCTACTTATGTTTTTGCAGGTCTTTGGTTGGATCATATCCGCTGAGTGATTTAAGTTTGATAACTATGAACCTTTTTTCTTTTCTATTTACTTTTGTATCCTATATCTGAAGAATACAGTATCTGAAAGCATGTCCGGAGCTACCCCCACACCTGTGCAAAGCTGCCCCTATATAGGGGCAGTTTCGGACATTTTGTGGACCCAGGGAAAACGTCAACTACTTAGCAGCGCTTGCATATTTTCGCTTTAACTCTGTCCAGGCTCTGTCCAAGTGGCTAAGCTATGCTGGTGCCAAATAAGAAGTCCCGATAGCGCGCACAAGCCGAAGCAGGTAACTTTGATTAAAAAGTGCACGGAGGTGCCCCAGTCTCCCCTACTAAAAAAAAAACTTTAGCGTAAAGAGCGAGGTAGTGACTAGGGGTGAACTCCTTCATATACGAAATAATTTCTGTTTGTTTTATGTTTTAATGTTGCTCCTTACTTTCAGTTGAAAAAACTTGTTTTTTAAAATTTAATTTCTGATTGTTTTTTAAATAAAACTGGGAATCCAGAGCCCCCTTCATAAAAATGTCCCTTCCCCCATGAAAACATCCTCCATGGAAATATCCTCCCATGTAACCCCCCCCACTCTGATCCCCCGCCCCCCCACACACACACAAGAAAAAATCCCTCATGAAAACGTCTGTATACTTCCCAATAACCAATACGATATGTTAACAATGGACAAAGTTCATAGTTTGCAGCCCTTCCACCGGGAACTTTGGGAGATGAAATCATCCTCAAAGACATATTTATCGGATTTTTGACTATGCTGAACAGAATGGCTATCTCAAAATTTTGATCAGAAGACTTCGGGGAAAAATGAGCTTGGGAGGGGGCCTAGTTGCCCTCCAATTTTTGTCACTTAAAAAGGGCACTAGAACTTCCAATTTCCGTTCGAATGAGCCTTCTCACGATATTCTATTACCACTGGATCGATAGCCTACGATCACCCCTTGAAAAAAAACAACAACAAATAAACACGCATCCGTGATCTTTCTTCTGGCAAAACATACTAAATTCCACAATTTTGCAGATAGGAGCTTCAAACCTCTATAGTAGGGTTTTCTGATACGCTGAATCTGATGGTGTGATTTTCATTAAGATTCTATTACTCATAGGGTGGTGTTTCCTCTTTTGAAAATAAGGCAATTTTTGGGGGCTCGTAACTTTAGATGGGTAAAACTAAACTTGATGAAATTTATATATTTGAAATCAGCCTAACAACTCGATTCTTTGATATATCCATTGGTATCAAAATTCCGTTTTTGGAGTTTCGGTTACTATTGAGCCAGGTCGCTCCTTACTTACAGTTCGTTACCACGAGATGTTTGATATAAGCATGAAAATCATAATTAACCTGCTTATAAACATTTACTTCTGTGATCGACGTTATCTCGGAAATGTTTCGCCTATTTGTGATGGTTTTAGGCTTCATTATTGTAATGTAAGTTGTAACCAAGAGGTTCTGAAACATTTGAGTATCCGCTTTGATGAAAACAAAGCGTTATTCGTGTGATATGTCGCTAATTTGTTCTGATTTGTGACGGTACTTTTTCGATTTAAATTATTTTTGTCTCACTGCGCATTGTACTTGATTTGATCTAAATAAAAAAAAAGTTGGATCTAAATAAATTTAAAACTTTTATTAAAGTCCAAATTCTAATAAACTAAATCAAACTTTTATTGAAATTTTATTATGTTCTATCGTAAAAATTTTAAAGAGTGTTCCAAAAACTAATGGTCATGGTTAATCACAATTCTATGGAGATCGAAATAGAGCCAAAAAAATGACATTTTAATTTTGCTTAAACACCATTTAAATTTTCTATTTAAATTTTAGCATTATATTCTTCTCCAAAACTCCAGCTAATTTAAAAAATTATTCAAAAGACTGTTTGTCAAGCAGATTTTGTAACCACAAGAAATAAGTCAAAGTGCTACTAACATTAAAAATGATAACACTTTTAATCCCTGGATCGGCATTAGGTCTATTCATACCTGAAAACCATAATTTTCTAAGATGTTTGTTTTGTTAATTTCAAAGTTATGCAGCTTGTACGGTGTAGTTACATTTTGTCAAATTTGCCACATTGAACTGTGAAAATATATAAGTAAAATTAATTGGTTCAACTTGACAAAGCGTTTCGTTGGTAAAAACTCAAACACAAACAACCTGTTCATTTCCAAAGACAATAATACATCAAGGGAAGTGACGTTCTTAAGTCCAGTACCTAAAACTTTGCGGAGAGAGTAGTTCAAAGGATAAACAATTTCTCCCTATCTTGACAGTCTGATCATGGTTTAAGCAGTAGCTGGAACCAAGTAAAGAGCCAACCACAGCCCATAGTAACCAAAAGTTACAAAACGTGTTTTGAAAAAAAACTACGTAGTAAAAAAAAATAACTATTTGACACTGATTCAGTAATGGTATCTTTTATTTCGGTTCGTCTTAAAAGTAAAAGCTTATTGCGAAAAATAAATGTATGGTGATATCGAAGAAAAGCCTGCATACCCTCAAAAATGGTGTCAGATCCATGCAAATTGTACCATTGGAATCAGTATCGTTGAAATTTTGTACAGGGAAATTAAAGTCCGCCACTCTGAACAAAAAGAAAAATCACTTTGTGGCATGGGTAGCACTGATCTGTATCCCATTTTTTCTTTTTCTTTTTTTCCAGGCCTTGTGGGTTACCAGACATGAAAGATTTTTAATAGCTCATTCAAAATCGTGTTCTCACATCTACATGCTTTTTATAAATTCCACAATCTGCAAGTGCAAAATGGCACTAAAAATGGCACTTTTTGTGCCATTTTTCAAGGGGTGGGGCTAGCGGGCTACAAGAACACTGAAGACAGATGTTTAATAGCTCATATAAAAGCTATTGCTTATATCTAAGTTCTTCCAAAAATTTCACCATCTGCAAGTGCCAAATGGCAATAAAAATGGCACTTTTGGTTGCCATGTCTCAACTAGAATAGCTGGGACTAGTGGGCTAGCAGAAGTTTTTAGAGTGATGACGCCCTGCTCTTTACGCTAAAGTTTGACTTTCTCACAACTCTATTTTTTTTGACAATAAAAAACTTTAGCGTAAAGAGCGAGGCGTTGAGGAGGGGACAGCCCCTTTCATATACGGAATAATTTCTGTTCGTTTTAATTTTTAACGTCGTTCCTTACTTTCAGTCAAAAAAAACTTATTTTTTTAATTTAATTTGAGTTTAAACTTTGCTCTTTACTTCCCTCACAAAATTTTGTTCTTTAAAGTAATCAACAATAATAAATAACCAGATAAAAATATGAAAAGGTAGCTTGCACTTGAAGGTAAAAATCCCATTTCTCTTCCTTGTGGTCGATCCCAAAGGGTCTAGTACGAAAACTAAGCTTTCCTTAGGCTTATTCAAAAATTCTTTTTGGAAACGTGATTTTTTTTTTGGCATACCGCCTTGAAAACAATAATGCAATACAGGTGGTTTTGGATTCACTGAAAAAAAAAATCAAAAAACTTCGTTAGGACTGACGTAATATCCTGGTAAAGAGCGATAGCTTCAAGAAGGTGATTCGTTAATCACTAGGTTCCAGCTTAAAAAAGCCAAAAGGTTTCTTTCTGTGTATAATATATATGAAAAATCCATTTGATGTTTTCCTTAACTGTAACCTATATAGTAAACATCCGACAACCTTGAACATTCATTAAGTTATAGGCAGGGGTAGCGGTAACAACCTCCTCGTTGTACCCCTGAGAGTGGTGAAGATGGAGGGCTGAAAACTTCCGGTCAAGAGTCTTAGACCAAAGTAATTTCAGCGGTACACCTGTTATTCTGTATATTTTCTACAATTTTTGAGAGCTTTCTAACTCAGTTTCAAAATTCCCATTATTTGCTTTGGCCAATACTTTGGACTTTTAACCTTAAAGGCATAATTATTATCATTGCTGAAGAATGTCAATGACGATTCTTGTGTATTTGAAAATTTGTTTAGAAACACTTTTAATTTTTGGGTACTATGGGCTGTGGCTCATATTTTAGTAGACTGCAGCCATTGCTGTAGCCATGATAGTGGGGCTTATAGTGGGGACAATCGAAGTAGGGCAGATTTTGAATAGACGTTCCTATCAGTCGACATTCGAAATACTTTTTCGGAAGCATATATTTCCTGCTAAGGTACAAATTGTCATAAATTTTATCTTGCAGTCTTAGTTCACACTGATGAGCCTGTTTCAAAGGTATGTAAACTTGTTGATACCCCCTTTTAAAAGAAAAAACAAAGAGAAAAGAAAAACGAAGATCCTTAGTAAAACCATATGAAATCGTAACAATCGCAATAAGTGGCAATTTCTAAGTGCGAACTTAGAATCATTCATAACCTTCCCCGGGCAATCCCTAATGTTCATGAGTCAAGAAGGATATAATATATGCATATTTGCTTCCGATTTGTAGTTTTACGGAGTATTAAAAAATCAATTCTACTAATTGGAAGAATTAAAAGAAACATAATAGCGAAGAATCAAGTCAATTCTTAATACCTGTTTTGAGCATAATAACATTGCATTTGAATTCATTTCTTCAAATGAGGGTGTCATTTGAACACTTACGGTCTTCTCAACAGATTTTCACATCGGAAGACTAATTTGACAGGCAAAACTGGGACAAAATTCCTTTACCTTGAAATTAATAAAAAAAAAACTTTCCGAAAAAGAAGGTACCCAGAGAAAAGTAAAGCCCATTTTAAATTTAAGATCAATAGATACAAATACCTGTTAAAATTCAAATGACCAGAAATTACTATTAATGAATAAATGAAACCCAAAACGAACATAAATTAAATGAACAATCATAGCAAAAAATTAAACACCAAATGATAATATAAATGAATGAATAGATCTTAAAGCTAACAATGCTTAAATTAAAAATGCAAATCAAACTTAAAGCGAAAAAAAAATATTTTGCTATTGACGTATAAATAAAACTAAAAAGGAACAGAAATTAAATAAACAATCAATGCAAACAAACATACAATAGATATTAATTTAAATGAATAAATAAATCTTAAAACGAGTGAAACTTAAATTGAATATGCAAATCGAGCTTGAAACGAACAAAAATCACTACAAACAAGAGTTTGGGTATCGCCTCCTTCTCTCACTGTAAAAGTTTAAAAACTACTGCGTCATTGGCGCCTTACTGAAAACGAATTTTATTAAAAATATCTTCTTTTGTACTTAATATAGAAAATAAACATCAAAATTACAGTAAAATTTTGAACTGATGAGCTTTCAGCAATTAATATCATTATACATCAAATATTCAGTTTAATTTATTAGTTCTTTCTAAAATCGTTCAAAACGAATGTCGTTTCACTACAAACAAGAATTTGGATACTGTCCCCTTCCTTAACTGTAAAAACCAAAAGCCTAATGTGTCGTTGGTGCTCCACTGAAAACGAATTATATTAAAAATATTTACTTTTCCAGTTCTTACAACATTGAAAATGAAAATAAAATTAGTGAAATAAAATCTTGAACTGAAATCTGGATCTTTCAACAATTATTATCATTATATATCAAATATTCAATTTGGTTTTGTTTATACTTTCCAAAACTGTTCAAGACACATATAGTTTTCAATGTGTCCTCTCTGAGCCCTCCCTAAAATTTATACGAGCATCCCTTTCACAAGAATCCCATACGCCCCCTGGACAGCACTCATAATCCTTACCCCTGAGCCCTGGGGGGTTGTGTCGACATCAGAGTTTTTGTTATCTAATTTTTGAACTGTTTTTTTTTTTTTAAAAATGGCTACCTCAAAATTTGTAACGGATGAGTTTGGGGGTTGGGGGGCTAGTTGCCCTTCGATCTCTTGACTCTTAGAAAGTGAACTAGAACTTTTAATTTCCAATCACATGAGCCCTCTATGAAATTTATGCGAGCATCCCTTTCATAAGAACCGTGCATGCCCTCAGAGCATAACTTAGAATGCCTGCCCCCGGGCCCTGGTGGGTTGTATCGACATCGAAGTTTTTCTTATCCAAACTTTGAAATTTTTTTTAACAAAATGGCTATCTCAAAATTTCCATCAGATCGGTATGGAAAAAAGGCGTTGCGGGAGGGGGGTAGTTGCCCTTGGATCTCTTTTGACTCCTAAAAGGTGAACTCGAACTTTCAATTTTCAATCAAATAAGCCCTCTGTGAATTTTACATGATCTTTGAACTGTTTTTAAAAAAAAATGGCTATCTCAACGTTCTTATCGGATGGGTTTGAGGAAAAAAGATGGTGAATGGGGTGGGAGGGCTAGTTACCCTCCGACCTCTTTTGACTCTTAAAAAGTGAACTAGAACTTTCAATTTCCAATCAAAAGAACCCTCTTTGATGTTTATGGGAGCATCCCTTCCATAAGAACTATATATGCCCCCAGGCCATAGCTTACAACGCCTGCTCCCGGGCCCTGGGGGGTTGTGTCGACACTGGAGTTTTTATATGATCTTTGAACTATTTTTTTTTAATGGCTATCTCAAAATTTTTATCAGTTGAATTGGGGAAAAAAGGGCGTGGGGGGGGGGCTGGTTACCCTCCAATCTCGTTTGACTCTTAAAAACTGAACTAAAACTTTCAACGCCTGCCCCGGGCCCTTGGGGCTTGTGTCGACACTGGAGTTTTTGCTATATGATCTTTGAAATATTTTTAACAAAATTGTTATCTCAAAATTTTTATGGAATGTATTTGGGAAAGAAGGGCATGGGGGGTAGTTTCCCTCCCATCCCTTTTGACTCTTAAAAAGGGCACTAGAGCTCTCGATTTCCTATCGAATGAGCCCCATTTGAAGTTTATGTGACGACCCCTTTTATATAAAGTGCCTCTGGAAAAAAAATAAATAATAATAATAAAACATTAGAGCGGTATGGCCTTTACTATAGGCAACGCTATAGCGTTCCTCTGATATTCTCTCCGTTAAGGTTTGCGAGGAGTCTCATAAAGTTTTGTTGTCTTCACAATGATTTGAAAAAATAAATTCGAAGGTTGTCACTGTCCACTGGAATCGTCATTAAAATGTTCTGAAACTCTCGAAATTTACCAAACCTAGTAGTGGATGATTCACATGTAAAAGTATTACGAAACTTCACTTTTAAAACAGAGGCCTAATAAAGACATTTTAGTAGAGAGATGGACAGGTGGAGATAGAGCTTGTTGATATCTGAGGAATAAAAATATCTTTTATCTGCATATATAGTTGGCCCCAAATAAGGCTATTAGGCCCCACCCCCTCAAGCCCCCTCTCCTAACCAGGCCTAACTTTGCACACATCAAACAGTTCGTGGTAACGAACAGTAAGTAAGGAACGACTCGGCTAAATAGTAACCGAAATTCCAAAAAATGGGGAATTTTAATATCAATATATAGGGGAACACGGGGTAGAACGGGGTAAGGGGCGGAACGGGTTAGGCGATTTTTAGATGACAAGGAAGGTGCTGCACCAAGCGGCAATAGCTACAATTACTCCAGCTCGGTACAGCTGAACTGCAGCATCCATGTTGGTTTAGGTTCCTTTCGTTTGATGAGAGAACCAGTTGTCGTCTTGTTATTTGTGGTTGGATTGCAACTTTTATTCATTTTGTAGTCAAGGTAAGGTTAACGCGCTTCTTTGCATTGCATCTGTAGCTAGTCATACTTGTAATACGTTCAATGGGCTTTGTTTTTGTCACCTTTTTGTTTCTTCACTTGAAGTTTTTGCATAGCCATAACCTCCAAATAATAAGGTGTGTTCCTGGTGCGGACCGGGTGGGGCGGAATGGGGAAGTACCCCATTTCGCCCGGCACTATTTTAATTTGACCAGTCGTTAAACTTTTCTTAATTGATTTTCAGATGGCCCGTGTGTAGAAGAGAAAGACAAATAGACAATCCTGGTCTACTGAGGCGATGAACAATGCTGTTTAAGCGGTTATTTCTGGTCAATATGGCTGCCTGAATGCTTCTAATGAGTTTGACGTTCCTCAAACTACTCTTGAAAGATACGCGAAGAAAAAAATCGAAAATCCTGAGTATCTGATTGGTAAAACTGCTGGGAAATTTCAAACCGTTTTTACCCAAGAACAGGAAATTGAGCTTGTGATGTATTTAAAAACTATGGAGTCGCGGTTATTTGGTCCGACGATGAAGGACTTACGTACCTTAGCTTACTAATTAGCTCAAATAAATGGCATAGCTCATAGATTTCATAATGAAATAGCTGGTCAAGACTGAGTCAACGGATTTCTTAAGAGAAATCCTGCTCTGTCTATTAGTAAGCCAGAGTCAACATCTGGTGCAAGAGCTATGGGACTTCTGTGGAAAGTTTTTTTTCGCTACTCACTCAATTGGTAGATAAGCACAAACTTACAGCGTCGCACATATTTAATTGTGATGAAACTGGTGTTTCAGTGAGCCCTAAGAACCATTAAAGAGTCATTGCTTGTAAGGGTAAACGACAAGTTGGTGCAATAACTTCTGGAGAAAGGGGGGAGACCGTGACTTGCCTTATTTGCATGTCTCCAAGTGGATCATACATGCCCCCGATGTTAGTTTTTCCGAGGAAGAAAATCCAGAAGGAGTTTGGGCTGGGACTACCTCCAGCGAGTTGGGCTGAGGTTCACAGAACTGGATGGATGACCGCTGAGCTATTCTTAGTATGGTTTAAAAAATTTGTAGTATTTTCTAAGGCATCAAAGGACTTTTCGATTCTTCTCATAATAGACAGATATTCCACCCACACCAAGAACCTAGAGGTCATAGACTACGCCAGAGATAACGGGGTTTCGTTGCCTTGTTTACCCCCGCATTGTTCTCACAAGTTACAACCGCTTGATGTGTTTTTCATGAAGCCTTTGAGCCTTCACTACGCTGAAGAGCTTCGAAAGTGGCTCCGTTGCAACCCAGGGAATTTCGTGACGCTGTTTCAAATTTCAACGCTCTTCGGATCAGCGTTTATCCAAAGCGCCTCTATGAATACTGCAATTAAGGGAATTAAAGCAAGAGGAATTGGGCCACTTAACCCAGCCATATTCTCTGATTCAGATCTCCTACCAGCTGACACTACTGACATCAAACAAGCTGAACCTTCAACCCAAAAATTGATTGAGGAACCTCCAACAACAGAGAAAGAACAAGTGGGAAAATCTTTGTCTGGCTCATCTGTTGATAAGGAAAATCCCCTCACTTGTAGTGAAAGGGGTGAAGATATTACAGTTTCTAGCCCTACCGTTGGTGTTAATGGCACCCCAGCTAAAAAGGTTCAATTTTATATGGATGACAAGGCTACTCCTGGATGCTTTTGGATGACAACTGACCTGAATGACTCTCCAACTGCATTTATTGTTCCACCTGACAATTTAATTCCTATTCCAAAAGTCAGAGGAAGTGCACAAAGGATGAATCGGAGGAGGGGGAAGACTGCAGTTATAACTGATTCACCATACAAAAATGAGTTAGAGGATGCAATAAAAGCAAAAAAAGAAAAGAAGATTGCCAAGACAGAAAGTGCACTGAAGATACTTTTTAAGAAAGAAAACAAAACGGAAACTTTAAAAACAAAGGGAAAGTGCCTGAATAAGAGTGAAAAAGTGCCAAGAAAAAAACAAGAAGATAAAGAAACAACCTGAAACTTACGGCAGTGATTCTGACGAGTTTCCCGACTGTGAAGGTTTATATTGTTGTGAGTTTTACTCAAGGTCAACTGAGGGTTGGGTTGCCTGTTCCATATGTAAAAAACGGGCTCACAATTCCTGTGCAGGAATTGATAGCGAGGATGATGAAGCTACCCTTGTATCTGAATTTTGTAATTCAGAATGAGATTAATTTCATGAAAGAATACGTTTAAACTAGTTTTGTTGGCTTAAGCAAAATGGAAAAAAGCCGATTTATAGTCTTATTTTTATTAATCAGATTAATTAATTAATTTAATCAATCACAATCAGATTAATTCGATGAAAAAATATGTTTGAAATAGAGTCGTTCCCTTAATCCAAATAAATGAAAAGCCCAATAACAGTTTTACTTAGTTAGATATACTGTTTTAACTACCACCCTGTTCTGCCCCGGCCAAGGGGCAGAACGGGGTATTTGACATTTTTTATATTTTAATTAAATAAATGATAATTGTGTTCACTTCTTACAATATGAGTGTGAAACTTTGTTTACAACAATACAAGGTACTTTTATGAAATTTTTTAGCCTTTTATATTGACTCCTTCTAATTAATAAAAATCATTTTAAACTTAGTACCCTGTTCCACCCCGTCTTCCCCTACATCAAAAGAATCAGCTTATCATGCTTATTCCAAATAACCTATGTAAGATCCGCGAAGATTAGTTTTACCTATCAAAATTTAGGAGCCTTAGAAAATTTGCCTGATTTTGATATAAGGAGGAAACACCCCCTAATATTAAAGGAATAATAATGAAAATCACGCCATCAGATACAGTGTACTAGAAAAGCCTTCTGTAGAAGCTTCAAGCTCCTATATACAAATAAGTGGAATTTTTACTATTTTTGCCAGAAGATCGATCACGGATGTGTGTTGAACTGTTTTTCTCCCAGGGGTGATCGTATTGAAATAATGGTCCTAGAGGCTCGGGAGAGGGTGCATTCAAACAGAAATTAAAAGTTCTAGCACCTTTTGAAGTGACCAAAACGATTGGAAGGCAACTGGCCCCCATACCACGCCCATTTCTTCCCAAGGTTATCTGACGAAAATTTTGAGATGGCCATTTTGTTAGGTATAGTTGAAAGATCAAATATCTATGTCCCTAGAGTCAAAATGACCCCCCCCCCTACATTATGTGGGGAGAGGTCTGTTAGTTATTAAATTTACCCGTTGTTTACGTATAGTATTTGTTACTGGGAAGTATTCGGACATTTTTCGGGATGGGATTTTGTGCTTGGGGGGAGGATATCCATAGGAAGAATCTTCCTTAGGGAGGGAAATTTCAAGGGGAGTAAATGTTCAAGGAAAAATTATACAATGAGGGGGATTTGACAGAATCACTATACGAAATTCTTTTTAATTGTCGTACATCCTCTTTGCCAACTCAATTTTGCATGCGGAGATATTCTGGGGGTAAATCCGTAGGTGGTTTTCTAGTTATTTTGATTTCCAGGAAAAAATTTCCATGGGAGGGGGTATTTTCAGAGGGATCGAGAAACAGATAAGAGATTAGAATCTTTTCCAAATGAAAGTATGCTAAGGAGAATTTTTCAGGCTGAATTGTCCTCAAGAACTTTTACAAGAAGGGGGAATTTTCAGCAAGGATGGAGCTGTCTGAAGGGGATTTGACGGGGTAGGGGGTGTGCACTTTACGTTGGATGAAATTTCCATGGAGGAGTTTCCCCTGAGGGGGGGGGGGGTATATTTCATGGAGGATGAGCCAGATTTACCTAAATTGGGAAACGATCAGAAATCAAATTTAAAAAAACAAGAAGTTTTTTAAGTGAAAGTAAGGAGCAACATTAAAACTTGAAACGAACAGAGATTATTCCGTATTTGAAAGGGTTACCCCCTCCTCAATACCTTGCTCTTTACGCTAAGTTCGAATGTTTATTCCAATTTTTTAAGAACGGCTTCTGAAACACATAGGTTGTTTAATTAGAACAGGAGGCTTTTTTAAAAGTGTCAAAAGCTTTAGCGTAAATACAAAGGTATAGAGGAGGGGGCAAACCTTCTTGTATGGAATAATTTTTGTTAGTTTTGAGTTTTACTGTTGCTCCTTACTATCAGTTAAAAAAACTTGCTATTATAGAGCACATCTATAACGGCATACTCTATAATGGCATTATAGAGCCATTGCTTTCATTAGAGAAGTAAGAAGAAAGAAAGAGAGAGAGAGAGGAGCATTTCCATGGGAATTCTGCGCACCAAATAGAAAACAGAATAGTTTTTAAGACCCAGAAATCTTAGCGCTAGTTCACTCCGTTCATTACTTTAGTGTACATTATAATCTAACTTCATTACTGTAGTTCTAACAATTATGGGCTAATGAAAAGGGATTTTTTGTCATGTGGTAATTATTTATTTGTTCCGTTTTAAATTTGCACATGTTCTACGCTCTTTTATTCAAGAATAAAACAAACTTTATTGATAAGAACAATTAAAGCAAGTATTTTTTTTACCTCGTCGTATACTGTTCTGTATAAAACTGCCTTATGACTGACCTTAAAGAAAAAATAAACTCCAAAGACAAGGCTAAGTGAAGTACTACCTGATTTGTGGCCAATGGGTCACAGTTATGGACCAGCAAATGCAACAGTGTCTTAAGGGGAGAAACATATAGTTTTTTTTTCACTTTTTCTTGGAATTCAACATTTCCAGAACTTTTTTTTACGCACAAAGCAACAATAAAGAATAGCTCTGTATCTCTGTATATGTAAATATATATATATATATATATATATATATATATATATATATATATATATATATATATATATATATATATATATATATATATATATATATATATATATATATATATATATATATATATATATATAATCATTGTTGAACAATATTTGGAAAGACGGGCATCTTTGAACCTGGGTCTTTAAAAAGGCTAGAAGTATAACGAAACCCAAAGGCACCATAAGTATTCAGGATGTCAAAAAGGTAGAATTTCAACTAAATGCCTTTACCCATTCCTAAAATTATGCAGATACGCTCTTTTTGAAATATCAGTTCATGTAGTATCTTTTGATTTACTTTAAAACCCTCCTTAACCTGTCCTAAAAGTGTTAACTTTATATCCTTTGCCGTTCCTGAACCTAATACCAATAATCTATGGGCCTAAATTGAATAGACGCCGTTTGGCAACCTGGATGCAGATAGTACCTTTTAATTTCGTTCAACTCTTTCTCAACACTACCTGAAAGTTTCACTAAATATTCTTAGCTGTCACTAAGATATTACATATATATTGATGGCCCTGCACTGAGAACGGTAATACATCCTATTACGGAATGATTTCTATTCGTAATGAGTTTTGATATCATTTCATTTTATTTTACTTTTTTTGTTAAATATATGACACACACATCAAAAGTCTCTAATCTTTTCCTAGCAAGTCCTAGTAAAGAGTGAACTACGTTCACACTGCTTTACCCTAGCCGCTCTTTGAATCAGCTGCATAAATGACATTCGTGTGTAATACCGTCATGTATTTCAAGATGCAGTTGTGTCAAACACTGTATTCTATATTTTGTTTTTTATTTACAGAAAATACATAGATATAGCAAATTCCTTGCAAATGAGCCTTTAAGAATCTCTCCATAATTTTTCAGTGCCCCAGTAGTGGCGATTAAAAAAGACAAATAAGAAGCAAGAAAATGAAACAAAGGAGACACATCCCTTCTTTCTAGGCCAAATTGTGATTACCCTTGTTGACCAACATGAAGAATTGTAATTCCCCTAAATGGGGTTTTCAGCCACGGGGACCCCAATGGTGATGTTTTTATTTTGACCTGAAATCGTTTTTTGGGTTTCAGGCTATGTTTTGAAATTCCTGTAAATTTATTTTCACAATGAACTTCCATCGTTAAGATAAATCAAAATAATATCTTCCATTCCAGATTATTTTTTAGACCGTAATTCTTCCTAACTTACCAGTTGTTTCCAAACGAGTGTTTTTAATTTTCAATTACTGTGGGATCGCGTTCGTTGTTTACTGGGTTTCCAAAGGGGGCAACTTTGATTTGAAAATGGCAGTTTCAGTTTCGTGCAGATAGGCAGTAATGAATTGCATGCGTTCACATGGATTTTAGATTTCCAATGTCTCTACTGCTGTCTATGAGTCCATTGGTTTGCTTAATTTAGCCTGACAGTAATTTTTAGTCCTTAGTCCTATTGAAAATTCTCTGCAGGCTGAAGTCCTGGACATAGTCCCTTGGACACGGTGGTTGTTTTATAGTCAACTGATGTGAACATTAGTCAGGCACACCTTTGTACACTTATCGAAGTACACCTACGGATAAATTTGAGTCAAGTTCACCCAGACCAGACGTGTGTCAAGGCACATGTTCAGACATGTGCCTTGTAGGAGAGAGGCTAGATCCTTGATGTATGCGTGATTTTACCCAGAATGCCATTCTATCCTACCCAAAAGTTAATTCTTTATCAGGTTCCACACATACAGAGAGATCATTCAAGTCTAAGGACAGCCTTTCAGAGTAGCTTCTGATTTTATTTTTCCCAATTTCCTTTCATCGCTTCCACTTTTGTATAATTTTATCTGTTTTCCCTTCTTCTATGAATATTTCTATGGCTTCCAAAGGCGAAGTTTCAAACGCGCTTCTATGTCTAGAAATTTGCCTAAAGTATAATATTCGCTTCCCATAGTTTGCTCTATGTGCAATACCATTTAGAATATTCAGTAATTAGACCCATTTGGTGCTGGGATATCGGACTTTTGGTCTTAGAATTGCTCATGTAATCATGTAAAGCAGTGTTGCTCATTGCTTTAAGTTGAAAGAATATAAGTGTGACCAACTTATACGATCTGAGGTTTAAATAATCTTCTTTCCCAGGCATAGGTATGAAAATCCATCTTGCTTTTAGCCAAATTTCGGAGTATTACCAAAAGAGAGGGTTGGACCTCTGGACCTCTGGCACCTGGGCCTTTAAATAGTCGTAAGTCACCCACAGCTTTTTTGACCAAGTAAACTCTTAAGACCTAAGGTATCAGTCTATCTGTCACTGGGTCATTTATACATGTTTAAGGAAGGATTTAAGGGTTTCCTACGGCCTCATTACGAGAATGCTGTTGTCAGTAAAGAACCTCTCTTTGTGGGACCAACTGTTCCTTTTGAGGGCCTTTAGTAGCTTGATGCTAGCCTCTTCAGATTCTAAGTTGTCACAGAAATCCCTGTATGAGATTCTCTTTGTTCTCCATGTTTCCTTTTTAAGGACTTTACACCTTCCAAATATGTGTCCCAGTTTGATGGGTCATGTTTAAGGATTGTAATTCGCAAAAGCCTTCGTACTTTTACTGTTTTGCTACCTTTCTTCTACTCCTGTCAGAGCGGTTGCTTAAATGAAAGCACTTGCCTTGCTTTTTGTAAGTCTCTCTTCCTCCCAATCCAGTTATTCTATGGTTGCACCTGGTTATGAAGGTACATTATTAATTTGGCTTTTTGTTTGGATTTTCGTCCCTTTCGGCTTTTCGGCTTTCGTACATTGTTGTTTTGGCTAGAACTTCAATATAAGTAAACCACTTTGTTTTATTTTTTATTTTTTTTGCTTATTTTGCTTTTGGGGTATACATAGACAGTAAGTCCTAGAATTTATTTGTCATAAATGTTGGAAGATCACTCACATCCAACCCTCTTTTTCAAGTAAAACTTAAAATTAATACCCGTCTCCTCCCCACTCGGTGACACAATGATCTTTTCATTTAAATTTGCTTTACCTTGAATTTCACCTGCACTAAATCTATATCTTCAATTAGTTTTTTTTTCAAGTTTTGGTTGTCGAATATAAACAATCCAGAGAAGTGTGCTTATACAAATTACCAAAATAAAAAACTAACTTTCCCTGTTTTTCAGGGTGCCTTTCTGCACTACCATAAAAATAATCATTTTATTTAAAATCTTGCTTTCAATCAATTATTTGACAACCATCATCCTCTCAACCTTTCCGCCATCCCTTATCAACCAAGAAGGAGAGGGGGGACAGAATGTTGTGTCTTTTTAACTTCCTTAGACATCCCATTCGTTCCCTGCTTTAAAATACCCAAAATTACGTCACTGAATACACAACTTACTCACACCCACTCCTGATCCAACTGCCATGATGGTAAGAAATTAATTTTAAATCTAATACTTCTTCCCTTCTCCTACTTATGAAACTGGACATCGAGCCCCGGCTTTGCCAGGCAAGATTTTCTTTATCTAGTCTATCTAGATAGTTATGTCCCCTCTCATTTATATTTGAGCTTCCCAAGAGCTTGTGATACGCATTAGTATTACATTATGATACTATTGGGATTTTTTTTATTTCTACAGAATTCCACATGCTCCTTTGCCTTGACTAGTTGTGCCCAATCATCCCGAGGCCTATAGACCGAGATAAGTACCACACGTTCAAAAATAAGGGAATCCATTCTTTAGATGATTTTTTTTTTACTCTGGATAGCTTTAATGCAATCTTACTGCCTCTTAACGATCAGCATTCAGAATTAAGAATTATTTCCAAAGATATCCCCTGACAGTTATGGTTTGAAAGACATTTAACATATATGTATATGAGAATCTAGGCATAAGGGGAGTTAGAAGATGCAGAGATCTTTTTTTGGGCCTTCCGATAATATGGATGGAAAATCCTTTTATGATACTTCTGCAATTTGTCCCTTGCTATGTGTCAATCTATCCTTAGTTGTGTTAATGACAATCAACGGTAATTGATTTCATGTGCTACTTAAGCAGTTTAGACTGCCCTGACCATGCCTGGCAAATGAGACCTTTGGACTCTTGCTGTAATGATATTCCAAACATTTTTATTTAAATTATTATCTTTAAGTTTAAAGTCAACGTCATATGGGCTTGGGAGGGTACCCTGCGGCACCTGGGTTGTTCATACGGTGACAAGCTGCCGTTCAAGAGCTCAGAAATTCAATAAGCGGTCAACACTATATATCTTACTGAATTCGATTTATTACTATCTGTTTTACTAGTTTTTTTTTCATATTTGTTAAGGCAAATGACCTTACACATTTTATTGGTCATAACACGAAATGATATCCTCCTCTGAAGTGTCTGCATTATGTTCACTAGTGTCTTTGTCTCTGTTAGTTGTTATTATTATGATATGGTCCATTTTGTTTCCTTTGTACTTTTTCTCTGCTCCATCATTTTTTTTCACGTAAATAAAACAAATTCTATATTAAGATGATTCTTTCACATATTTTATACAAAACAGGATCCCTTCTTAAAAGGATCAAAATTTTTTGTCGAAGCGTCAAGAACTTTATAAACTCCTTAATTTTTGTTTTTTTTTCTTCTCATTCTTTCAAATTATGTAAGGGGAAGACAGTCTTAAAATTATTTTATGGGAAACGTTTCCCCTGCACAAAGAGATAGTGGTCGCATGACAGTCATTAAATAGGAAACTATCCGAGGATGTTTCCACTGGAGTGATGAATCCTGCTTCATCACTTCCTTTACATATCAAGCAAGGCGGAAAATATAAAAGATTACATTTCTGTTTCACTCGGTTGAATGACCAAACAATTTTGATGATTCTTTTGAGTAGCGTAGCTAATTGTGATGTGTATGTGTCACTTTTCATACAATAAATTGTATTACTATCAGAGATGAAAAAAAAAATTGGAACCATTTTCTAGCTTCACGAACCAATACTACCAAAATTTGTTTCAAATTTGTTTTTTGCATTGGGTTCCACCTGGTCGAGAACCAATGAACTGTCATTTTTAGGCCAATTAGAGCGACGAAATTTAAAGTTCCCTTTTCTGCGTTACAAATATTTTAGTCTATTAGTCTAGAGTGACAAAAAATATTCTGAATTGAGTATCTAGGATTAACAGTTTTGTGAGTGCTAGCTGACCAGGAAACCGCTTTTGGGCCGAGTATCCAGCAAAATAACATTTGTTCAAGTTTTCTTACCTGCACAAGTGTCCAATTAACCCATCTGCTGTTGGGTCAAGTTTCAAACTCTTAAGAAATATTTGTATGTTCTTTCTCCGACGATACAATTTTTGTAGGATAAAATTTTTTGCTTAATCTTATTCCTTTCTTTTCTTGTTCTTGTTCCTTTAATATTTCATGTCCACGTACCCTACCCTATAATTCCCTGAAAGTTTTAGCTCGATCCATACAATCATTTCCAGTGAATCACAGATACGCTATTTTCATAGCCCAAGTGAGTATAGTGTTTTTTTTTTTTTTTTTTTTTTTTTTTTTTTTTTTTTTTTTTTTTTTTTTTACCGTACTACTTCAAATTGAATAGGTTCAATAGGCTCACTAGGGTTAATAAAGCTAAATTTTTAATTGTATCTGAGATGCACATTTGCTGGCCCAGCCCTTCCTTTTTAAGTTAAGATAAGGTAAATCTTAATTAATACAAAAATTATATTAAAATATCCCATTTAGCCAACAGAGAGCAGAGCTCGATGTGTCAGCTTAAAGCATTGATTATACAGATAAAATTAACACATTAAAGTAATACATCTTCAGACAAAATTAAAAACCGATCAAGAAAACAAGCAGCAACAGGCAAATAAAGAGGAAAGAACAGAGAAAAAAGAGTAGAGGCCCTTCCCGAGTGAGTATAAGCTAAACCCAAATTAAAAATAAGTCTAACAATCGGTAGTTCTCAATTTTTGACAAGGAATCATCCACAAAACAAATTTTTTCTTTGATAAGCGATTCCTAGGATTTGCTTCAGCGAGGTTAAGTTTATTTGTAATTTAGGGGATCTTGTACCTTAACGAAAATATAGCCCTTTCTGATTTTAATAGAGAAAGATAAAGCTTCTTGGAGCGAATATAGAAAGAAAAAATGAGGGCTCCGGCACGGCAATAGCTTTATCATGGAAATAGTTTCGGGAGTTTAAACATCAAGAAACGACATTAATGTTTATATTTCTTTTAGTTATTTGGCATTAAGAATACCCAGAAAAAAAGGAAGGTATGGGTTTCTGGTATATGTTGTAGTTTTGAAGGGCGAGGAATAAAAGAGTCAAGAATTCTTACTGCCTTATTCTGGATTATCTGCACGGGTTGTAAGTGAACCAAAAATATATTAATGTAAATTATAGGACAATATTTAAGATAGAATTTAATAAGGGAGTTATACAAGGTTTTAAGAATAGAAAGTGGAAACACGTGCTTTAATCAATAGAGGCATCCCAAATATTGAGCAAGCATCAGACGCAAATAATCACAATGTTTACGAAAAGACAACATCTCATCTATAATTATCTCAAGGTACCTGATTGACTTGGCCATTTTTATCCTATCTTGATTTAAGTTTAGTTCTTCTATGTGCCTGCTCCGATTGCCCAAATGTCATGAGCATAGTTTCTCATAGGTTTGGAGCCCAATAGCAACAAGAAAACCACATAACACGGGAATTAATTGTTGTAATCAGATTTAAAACAAGCAAGGAAGGATTTGCTGCTTTTACTTTCACTGCAGTATCATCTGCAAAAACTACAGCTAAGGTATCATTAGGAGGTAAACATTTTGGTAAGTCATTAATGTAAATTAGGAGTAATAAGGGCCGTAGTACAGACCTCTTTGGGACACCAATATTATCTAGAGAGCTAGGGCTTGAAACAAAACCATTTACATCCACATCAATTCTTCGGCAACGCAAGTAAGATATTAATGCTTCAGGTTTTTATCTCTAGTTTCTACATGATTATTGTTTTGGAGTACGGTTCCTGGATTCATCGTGTCAAATACCGTCTCTATGTCATAAAAAAGGATATAAAGTTGATTTTTATCATTTAGAGATCATTAATACTCAGTAAAAGTGTGGCAATGGCTTGTTCAGTTGATTGACCAGACCTGAAGCCAAATTTACTCCTAGAGAAAAAAAATTATTTTATCAAAATATACAGCAATTTATTTTTGAATTAATTCTTCTAATACCTTAGACAAAAGAGAAAGAAAATATATTGAATTTTTATATAGTCAAACCACAGTTCATATAATTATCCAGTATGATCATTCCCTATCTCACCCATTATAAAAACCCGGACCGGGGTGCGAGTGCTCCAGAGAACGTAGAAACATAAGCGGCGTCAGATCTTTTCACGGGTAGACAAGTCAGACGCGAAACAATCGGAAACAAGTGGAAACCCGCTATTAATAACTGCACGAAGAAGTGGGAGGACCTTTTTGTTCGCACCGAGAACGAAGACCAGAAATGATCTGCGATAAGCTTACTGGATAATTATATGAACTGTGAGTCAAACGCAGTACGTACGGCTTAACAAAGAGAAACTTTAATCCCATAAATATGTTTTTGTTTGTCTCAACTTGTGGAACAGACGACCGTAGAAACTTGGGGTTTTTCCTGTTCCATTCTAAATTAAAAGTCGTTACTAACTTTTAAGGATCGAAAGGAGTAGATGGATAGCCTGTTCCTCTTTGCATTTTATGCGATCCCATGGGTTACTTGGTGTTCCAAATCTCAGATGAAATTGATTCAAAGTTTTCAAATTTGTTTTTATTTCAAAAATGTACCTACAAGGGCGACCATATAAATATAGCAATAAGACAAGGCTCTCTAACGATACAAAAAGCCCAAATAAAATCAATAAGAGGCTGATACTTTCCAGCACAATGGAGAATAAGTTCTGCCATGTCAAATTCAGTTATACAAAAATTTATAACTGGAATAACTGAAGTACCCTAGTTGAACCCTGGGGCAAATTTTTCCTCCAACCTCTGGCACCCTCAACCCCAGTTTATTTCATAAAATAATTGCTTTGGCAGGTTTCTGTACTTATTAATTAGAAATTTGAAGCTATATATGAAATATACATGTCAAAACAAAGTATGTAGGCCTACATATTTTAGAAACTGAGAAAACATAGATTTCTTGAAAGTAAAGCCATGCAAGGAATTTCAGTCTTTATGATTGAAGAATCCTATGTAGGGTTCATGTTGAGCCCTTTTCATTTTCAAAGCCCTTTCCCAGCTTTGTATATATAAATATTTTGTAACACCTTCGAGTAATTGACTATGAGCTCATTAATACTATTTGAACACCTGAGGCTAATACTGAAATATAAAAGTCTTAAATTATCCACTTGCACTTGAATTACTATGTACATTTAGCAAATGTTGCTTTTACAAAAATGACACTAGTTGCAAAAACGGTCTTTTTTAGTATGATGTAAGCCTACATGATGTTCATCATTTTGCTATTTGAATGGATTATTACTGCAAATTGCCTAAATACCCGTCCAAGTGACAGTAGGAGGAAAGACATTGGTAAGACTGGCTTCTTTTTCATTCTTCATTTTTACCAAGGCGTATTAGTGTAACATACAATTGAAGACATTTCAACCATATCTTAAGCCAAAAAGTTTTGGGTAAAGTGATCGCTTCTCAGTAGTTTAGTCAATTAATCAATATGTTTATTATCCAAAGAGACACAAAAGGGCTCCTAATGGAGTAAAAAAAGTGAACAAAAAAGAAAGAATAAAAAGAAAAAGAACACACACATAGAAAACATATCTTTTTGATTTTTTTTTTATCTTAAATATAAAAATCCTTTTTATGTCATGATACTCTTTTTGAAGTACCTGAGACATCTAAGACTCTGAATTTCAACCTCCTTCAAATAAACCTTTATAACTCAACATTATTTCCATTTTATTTCAAATAATGTACTTTATTGTCAAATTTAAGCATCCAAAAAAATTTTTTATCTCACGAATATATACTTTTAGTACAGCAGAAGTCTATGACTTTTAATTTCAACCTTTTTCAAATAAACCTTTATAATTTAACATTATTCCAGTTTAATATTAATTTAGTGCACTTAGTGTAGTTAATTTACGAAACCTATTACTCGAAACCGACAAAATATAAAAATAACGTATTTAATCAAACATTCCTTGTTCTAAAATAGGTCATTTGCGAAATTCAAAATCCTTGCTCATGGGGCTACATGGGTTTTATTGCCATCGAAGTCATATTATTATGGATTTTCTGACCGTTTTGTTTGAATTTGGAATCCAATGCCACACGGGGGGGGGGGCCTGGAGTAATACCTGGAAAACAAATGAAATTAAATGGGCTCTCACCTTCCCTCGATTGTTTCTTTTTAGTGCACTTAATTTAGTGCACTTTCTCAATTTTAAACATCAGATCCTTTTGTATGTCATGAATATACTCATTTTTAAGTACCTGAGACATCTAAGACTTTGAATTTCAACTTCCTTCAAATAAACTCTTTATAATTTAACAATATTTCAATTCCATTACAATTAAAATGCACAGGCGCCTACAAACGTTAGGTTTATACACTATCTATTTTAGAGACGTAATAAAAAAAAAGTTAAAAAAAAAAATCAGTCTTGAAAAAAAAATGTCATTACACAAGGTGCTTTTCTAAAAGAAAAAGCCGTTACTAGTATAAGTATACCCTTTTCATTTCATACTCTACAAAAAATTCGATAATCCATCTTTTTTTAAAGTGTGCTACATAAAATGTCTTCTCAGGGCTTAGAAAAAAGTTGAAAAAAATATAAGTTCAAAAAACAGTATACACTTTGTATTTTGGAGACATGAAAAAAAAGTTAAAAGAAATTCTAAGTCCTGAAACAGCAGTTCCAAAACGACTTTTTTGAGACAAGTCTAGGAAGATTTTGTAATCTTGACAATTTTCAGCCCGGCAATTTTCGATGTGAATTCCGGTTTTCTTTCATTAGTAGATTGCCAAGGCTCACTTACGAGTATATCACTTTCATTTTCAGAAGAACCATCTATGAAGGCTTCTTAGTCATTTCAGACACAGAGTTCCTTAGGAAAAATTTTCAAGACAACAAAATATAAAATACGGAAGTATTTGGGGATTTTATTTTTGATACGAGGCACTGAGGACCATTTGCATCATTAGGAGGTCAATGGGGATTGTTTTGAGCTACCCAGCTCAACTTCTTATAAGTTTCATTTGGTTTTAAGCTAATCATTGCTGTGATCGCGTCACCACAACTTTCCAGTTCTTTGGGTTCAAAATAACGAATTTTGGAAGTTCCAAGTTCTCTTTAGTGCACTTTCAAAGAGTTTTGGCAATGTATACAGCGGTAGCCTGCGTTTACCCCCTGGCGAATACCCCCCAAAAAGTACCCCCCCCCCCCGGAAAATAACCCCTCGGAAAATATACCCCCGCGGAAAATACCCCCCGGAAAATACCCCCCCCCCGCGGAACAAACCCCCGGAAAATACCCCCCTCGGAAAATACCCCCCTGCCCGAAAAATTACCCCCCCCCCCTGGAAAATAATGCTTTCCAAATTTGAGAATTTTATTTGAGTTTTATTTTTCTAATTTCTGTAGGGGGAAGGAATTTTGGTACTTGTGTATTTTGTGCCACTCACTCAAGTTTACGCTGTGTAAAATTCGAGAACACACCGTTTTTTTTTTTGTTAGTTTCTCCGTTACTTTAGAAATAAATTTGCGCTATAGATTTGCACATTAAGGGGGGGGGGGAGGGTAGGGGTAAGTAAGGTGGGTCTGCATGCAAAATGTGTTTGGTACAATTATTCTGCAATTAGATAGATAGACAAATAAGTGTATTTTAAAGCCAAACATACGGCCATGAACACAGTACAATGACATAAATGAAAGGCATAAATAACAATAACTTTGATCAGCGATCAAACAGTTCGTGGTAACGAACTGTAAGTAAGGAGCGACCCAGCTCAATAGTAACCGAAACTCTAAAAAACAGAATTTTGATATCAGTAGATACATCAAAAGAATCGGATCTTTATGCTAATTTCAAATATATAAGTTTCATCAAGTTTAATCTTACCCATCAAAAGTTACGAGCCTGAAAAAATTTACCTTATTTTCGAAAAAAGGGGGACCCCCTAAAAGTGATCAAATTTTAATGAAAATCAAACCACAAGATTAAGCGCAACAGAAAACCCAACTGTAGATGTTTCAAGCTTC
The DNA here is from genome assembly GCA_027921565.1 of Artemia sinica. Lineage (NCBI taxonomy): Eukaryota > Metazoa > Arthropoda > Branchiopoda > Anostraca > Artemiidae > Artemia > Artemia sinica. Next base: position 59,006,615 of record CM051256.1, on the reverse strand, counting down.
TATCTGCAAAAATGTGGAAATTTGTATTTTTTGCCAGAAGAAAGATCACGGATGCATGTTTATTTGGTGTTTTTTTTTTTTTTTTTTTTTTTTTTTTTACTCCAATCAAATCATATAGAAAAAGTTTTTGTGGAAAACTTGTTAGGGGTCACTCAGTCACAAATTGGAACTTATATTTTTCCTTATTATGGGGTCAAAATCTATTGGTAGGCAGCCAACGATGGGGCAACAAAGACATTTCCATGGTTTTCCCTATTCTACTTTTTTCCCTTTGGTTTCCTTATAATTACTATATAGTTCCAAATTTCCAGGTGAAGCCATGGCCCCCTGCCCCCCTCCCTTGCCGGTGCCCATGGCCTCGTTGAGCCAAAAATGAGTATAAATAAATTCAAATAATTTTACAAGCGTAAAACTACCATAAATCACCATAAATATGTGAATTGAACCCAAAACGAACAGAAATAACAATAAATAACCTATTCAAACTCAAAATGGCAACAATTAGCACGAGTATGGCTGACACATCCCACACCTCCTCAAGACCAGAAAGTAATTCGATTAGGGAGGGGGTCACTATTTCTACGAGTACAATGTCATTGACCTCCAACGATGCAGAATACTGCGAGTACAAGATTACAGTCAATCAGAGGGCTAGAATACGAAGCTTACAAGACCACATCTTCTTTCTTGGGCCAGTCATAGATGTGTCTAAGTGTATCAAAGACAGACGGGAATGAAGTTGGACCTATTGTGTCTAAAAAATTCAAAGGCTTCATTTTCTTTATGCTTAACGATAAATTCAGGAATTATTATTATTTCGAAGCCTTTATAACGCATCTTGACTCTTGAATTCATCTCTTGGATAACCTAGATTTAAGATGTTTCTAAGTGCAACAGATTCAGAGGGGAATGATTATGGCTTCACTTGGGGGAGAGATGAAGCTTACAAGGAGATTAATAGAGATTGAATATATTACTGAACCAGATTCATGAGAATTTTAAATGTGACAGTGCACAGTTGCCAAACACAGGAACCGTTAGAGATTAATCGACATTTTAGGGATTATTTGGGCGAAACAGTTTGAGACATTTTAGAGCATGATTTGGGGTGAAACTCTGTGGTTGCTATAATAGACATGTAGGCTACACAATATGGGATGTGGACGACATAAAATATTGTTTTTGGCAATGGAGTATGCTAAAAAGTTGAAAGTAATAGAGCCATTGGTGTCAAGATGACATTGAGAATTAACCTAGCTTTACTTCCCGATTGTGTTCTGTATATTACACAAGTACCATTTAAGCAGTGTTGTCAATATACAAAGTTAATCATTTATTTTTTTTAACATGATAATTTGATTTCAACTTTTTTTTGCAAGTCTTAGAATGAAAAAGTACACAATATGGGATTAGCGAGACGATTATGAATTTGAACATCAAGGACCACAACCACCAATGACCCTAGCCACCAAGGACCTCAACCTTCAAGGTCCCTTTCTTCAGCCTCCAAGATCCCCCCAAAAAAACTTTTTGGGACCTATCCCCCCCCGTTTTTTATACTTTTTGAAGTTTATTGTTTTTAACATGATATTTTATTGCAATTTTTTTACATGTCTTAGAATGAACAAGTGTACAATATGGGATTAGTGAGATGATTATGGATTTGAACATCAAGAACCGCAGCCATCAATAATCCTAGCCATCAAGGAACTCAACCTCCAAGGGGCCCCCTCCCTCCAAATTTTTGGGGCCCATACCCCCATTTCTTTAATACTTTTTTTGAAGTTTTTTTTAACTTTTTTTAAATTAATTTTTTAAACATGTTTTTTTCAACTTTTTTTTACGTATCTTCAAATAACATGAAATATTCTTGCGGCTGTACAAAACATTCTCTATGCTTGCTCATAAACACGACGCGGCTTTCCCAGTGATACTCTATGTCCAGTTATAGAAACTCCCTACTTTATTGCATGTATTAAATCAGTAATTTTTCTACATTGACTGGATTGGCATCTGCATCATATTTTTGTTTAAAAAGTGAAAATGAATGATTTGAGGAAAGTGTGTACACATGATAAAGTCATTGTTGTCTTGAATGCTGACAAGGAGAAGTATTTGAACTATGAAACAAGTACAAGTGGTAGCACTATGGAAAATGTATGCGTGCGTTGTCATGACAGGGAGAGTTTAGGTTTCATTGGAGAAATTAAATAACAATCAATGCGAACAAACATACAATATATGTTAATGTAAATGAATAAATAAATCTTAAAACGAGTGAAACTTAAATTGAATATGCAAATCCAGTTTGAATCGAATAAAAATAACTACAAACAAGAGTTTGGGTATCGTCTCACTGCAGAAGCCTAAAACCTACTGCGTCATTGGTGCTTTACTGAAAACAATTCTTTGAAATATTTTCACTTTTGTAACTTTAAGAAATCAAAAATTAATTAAGATTTTAGGGAATAAATATCAGCATATGTATATTAAGTTGACAATGCACGTTTTTATTCAGTAAACTCATTTGAATTTTTTTTCAGTAAAGTACAAATTATATTATGGCTTTTAGAAAGCATAGGGGTTTCGAACCCTACTCACATTAATTTATGCTCGTTTCGAGTTTGACTCTAATATTTATTTTAATTTTTGTTCGTTTTGGGTTTCATTTATTTATTGATACTGATTTGGGGTAGTTGTATGCTTGGTAGATTATATGATAGTCCGGACGCCAGGTGTTGAAAATGTGAACCATACCACGACGGAATGGGGCTGCTACGGGAATTAGCCTACCCTCCACCCCTCAAATTGACCATGTGGATTCAAAAATACCAATGGCAGTTGCTTGCGGGTGGTGGAGCCTAGAAGCCATAGAATGTTTTCATAACAAACTAACACGATTAGTTACAAAAAATGGCAGAGTTAAAAAAATGGCAAAACTATATGATTCTTGAACAGTCTTGGAAAGTATAAACAAAATCAAATTGAATATTAGATATATAATGATATTAATTGTTGACAGATCCATCAGTTCAAGTTTTTTTTTCACTGTAATTTTATTTTCATTTTCAATGCTGTAAGAACTGGAAAATAATAAATTTGTAATATACGAGTAATTCGTTTCCAGTGAAGCACCAATGACGCAGAAAGCTTTTACAGATAAAGAAGGGAGCAGTATCCAAATTTTGCTTGTATTGAAACTATATTTGTCTTGACCAATCTTGAAAAGAACTAATAAATTAAACTGAATATTTGATGCATAATGATATTAATTGCTAAAAGCTCATCAGTTCAAAATTTTACTGTAATTTTAATATTTATTTTCAATATTAAGTACAAAAGAAAACATTTGTAATATAATTCGTTTTCAGTAAAGCGCCAGTGACGCAGCAGGTTTTACGCTTCTGCAGTGAGAAGATACCCAAACTCTTGTTTGTAGTTATTTTAATTCGATTCAAACTTGATTTGCATATTCAATTTAAGTTTCACTCGTTTTAAGATTTTTTTATTCATTTATATTAATATATATTGTATGTTTGTTCGCATTGATTGTTATTTAATTTCTGTTCGTTTCAAGTTTCATTTATACTTTAATAGCAAAATATTTGTTTTCGTTTTAAGCTTGATTTTCATATTCAATCCTAGCATTACTCGCTTTAAGATCTACTTATTCATTTATGTTATTACTTGTTGTATGTTTTTTGCTATGATTGTTTATTTAATATATGTTCGTTTGGGGTCTCATTTATTCTTTAATAGTAATTTCTGGTCGTTTTGAGTTTGAATTTTAACAGGTATTTTTATCTTCTGAGCTTAAGTTTAAAATGGCCTTTACTTTTCTTTGAAAAACTTATTTTTCTGAAAGTTTTTTTTTTAATTAATTTTTATTCGTTTTTGATTGCAAAAAGTTTCAAGTTTTTATGGCATGGGGGGGTGCTTACTGTCCGATTATTCTTGACTTTAAAAAACGGATCTAGAACTTTCAATTTAAATCGAATGAGGCTTTTTTCAAAGTCTATACAATTACCTCTTTGAAAAAAAAACCTTATATATGAACAATAGACAGCTTGCATAACTTGTGGACAGCGATTGACAACAATGAATGGATTGAAAAATAGCTCTAATAAGGGGGTTTAGACCATTTCACTTGCTGACACAACGGGATCATGACTGTTTGGAATTGACCTTAATAGGAGTTTGCGTGCCAAAGCAATTTTGCATCTATCACAGAGTATGTATTTTAACCTTATAATTGGATAATTATAAAAGATTTCCTATGTCTTCTTCCCATACAAAACCCCTTCCCATAAGTTATAAACCCCCCTTAATAAGTTATGCCCCAGGGCATTACTTACAACGCCTACCCCTGGGCCCTAGTGGGCTGTGTCGACACCGGAGTTTTTGTTATCAGAAGTTTGAACTATTTTAACAAAATGTCTATCTCAAAATTTTTATCTGATGCATTTAGGGCGTGGAGGAGGGAGAGGGACTAGTTGCCCTTCAATCTCTTTTGACTCTTAAAAAGTGAACAAGAACTTTCAATTTTCAATCAAATTAACCCTCTCTAAAGTTTATACGAGCGTCCCTTCCATAAGAAATAATATGAAGGATTCGGAGAATCCTTAAATTACAACCCTTGCCCTGAGGCCTCTGGGGGACTTGTAATCCTCAAAGACCTAATTTCCAGAACTTAAAACTACGCTTAATAAAATGGCTGTCTTAAAATTTTGATTGGATGTGTTTGGGGAAAAGGTGGGCGTGAGAGGGGGGTTAGTTGCCCTCAAATCACTTTCGACTATTACAAAGGGCACTAGCCCTCGGAATTTCCAATCGAATGAGCCTTTTTTGAAGTTTTTATGACGCCGCCTTCTGTAAAAACCTTATATGCCCCCAGGGCATAACTTAAAACCCTTGCCCTAAGGGTTGTGGGGGATGGTCCTCCTCAAAAACATATTTTCTATCTGGAAATCAACTAAGCTGAACAAAATGGCTATCTCAAAATTTTGATTGGATGTGTTTGGGGGAATGATGGGCGTGGGGGGGGAGGGGCTAGTTGCCCTCCAGTCACTTTCGACTATTAAAACGGGCACTAGCCCTTTGAATTTCCAATTGAATTTGCCTGTTTTGAAGTTTTTACGAAAACGCCTTCAATAAAAACCTTATATACCCCCAGGGCATAACTTAAAACTCTTGCCCTGAGGGTTGTGGGGGAGTGTCCTCCTTAAAAACATATTTTCTATCTGGAACTCAACTACCCTCCTCAAAAATATATTTTATATCTGGAAATCAGCTACGCTGAACAAAATGGCTATCTCAAAATTTTGATTGGATGTGTTTGGGGGAATAATGGGCGTGGGGGGGACTAGTTACCCTCCAATCACTCTTGGCTATTAAAAAGGGCACTAGATGTGTTTGGGGAAATGATGGCTGTGGGGGGGGGGAAGGGGGCTAGTTACACTCCAATCACTTTCGAATATTAAAAAGGGCATTAGTCCTTTAATTTCCAATCGATTGAGCCTGTTTTGAAGTTTCTACGACAACGCCTTCTATAAAAACCTTATATGCCCCCAGGGCATAACTTAAAACCCTTGCCCTGAGGGTTTTGGGGGAGTGTCCTCATCAAAAATATATTTTCTATCTGGAAATCAACTACGCTGAACAAAATGGCTATCTCAAAATTTTGATTGGATGTGTTTGGGGGGATGGTGGGTGGGGGGGGGGCTAGTTGCCCTCCAATCATTTTAGACTATTAAAAAGGGCATTCGATTTCTAATCGAATGATTCCCCTTTGAAGTTTCTACGACGACCGTTCTATATGAAGTACCTCTGGGGGAAAAAAAAATAAAAAATAATAAATAATAAAACATTGGAGCCGTATGGCCTTTACAATAGGCAACGCTACAGCGTTGCCTCTGACTCCTCCTAAACCTGTTTTATAAGTTGAAGTACTCATTCTTTTCCACTCCAAACATTACTTTACGACTATTTGCATACCCCAACACCAAAAAATATATTTCAAAACCCTTTATAGTATTATTTCAGAACAAGATCTTTTCTTAATATTCCTCCTAAACCTGCTTTACATGTTCAAGTACTCATCTTTTTTCACTCCCAACATTACTTTACGACTTTTTGCATACCCCAACACCAAAAAATACATTTCAAAAGGCTTTATTATATCATTTCAGAACAAGTTCTTTTCTTAATATTCCTCCTAAACCTGTTTTACATGTTAAAGTACTCATCCTTTTCACTCTCAACATTACTTTACGACTTTTTGTATACCCCAACACCAAGCAATACTTTACAAAAGGCTTTATTATATTATTTCAGAACAAGTTCTCTGCTTAATATTCCTCCTAAGCCCATTTTATAGGTTGAAGCACTCATCTTTTTTCAATCCCAACAATACCTTAAGGCTTTTTGCATACCCCAACACCAAGCAATACTTTTCAAAGGGCTTTACTATATCTATTCAGAACAAGTTCTTTTCTTAATATTCCTCCTAAACCCATTTTACAAGTTGAAGTACTCATCCTTTTCACCACAACTTTACTTTACGACTTTTTGAATTTCCCAACACCAAGCAATACTTTTCAAAAGGTTGTATTATATTATTTCAGAACAAGTTCTTTTCTTAATATTCCTCGTAAACCCGTTTTACAAGTTGAAGTACTCATCTTGTTATATTCCTCTTAAACATGTTTTATAAGTTAAAGTACTCATCCTTTTCACACACAACGTTACTTTACGACTATTTGAATACCACAACATCAAGCAATACTTTTCAAAAGGCTTTATAATATTATTTCAAAACAAGTTCTTTTCTTAATATTCCTCCTAAACCCGTTTTAAAAGTTGAAATACTCATCTTTTTCACTCCCAACATTACTTTCTGACTTTTTGCATACCACAACATCAAGCAATACTTTTCAAAAGGTTTTATTATACTATTTCAGAACAAGTTCTTTTGTTAATATTCCTCCTAAACCCTATTTACAAGTTAGAAAACTCATCTTTTTCACTCCCAGCATTACTTTACGACTTTTTGCATACCAAAACATCAAGCAATAGTTTTAAAAAGGCTTTACTATATTATTTTAGAACAAGATCTTTTCTTAATATTCCTCCTAAATCCGTTTTACAAGTTGAAATACTCATCTTTTTCACTCCCAACATTGCTTTACGACTTTTCGCATGCCACAACATCAAGCAATACTTTTCAAAAGGTTTTATTATACTATTTCAGAACAGTTCTTTTCTTAATAATCCTCCTAAACCTATTTTACAAGTTAAAGTACTCATCTTTTTGACTCCCAACATTACTTTACGACTTTTTGTATACCCAATACCAAGCAAATACTTTTCAAAAGGCTTTATTATATTATTTCAGAACAAGTTCTTTTCTTAATATTCCTCCTAAACCTGTTTTACAAGTTGAAGTACTATAATTTTTAAACTGCCAACATTACTTTACGACTTTTTGCATACCCCAACACAAAGCAATACTTTTCAAAAGGCTTTAATATATTATTTCAGAACAAGATCTTTTCTTAATATTCCACCTAAATCTGTTTTACAAGTTAAATTACTAATCTTTTTTCACTCCCAACATTACTTTACGAATTTTGGCATATCCCAACACCAAGCAATACTTTTCAAAGGTTTTATTATACTATTTCAGAACAGTTCTTTTCTTAATATTCCTCCTAAACCTGTTTTACAAGTTAAAGTACTCATCTTTTTCATTCCCAAAAACACTTTGCAAATTTTTGCATGCCTCAACAACAAAAAATACATTACAAAAGGCTTTATTATATCCTTTCAGAACAAGTTCTTTTCTTAATATTCCTCTTAAAACTGTTTTACAAGTTGAGGTACTCATCTATTTCACTCCCAACAATACTTTACGACTTTTTGCATTCCCTAACACCAAAAAACACATTTCAAAAGGCTTTATAATTTTATTCCAGAACAAGTTCTTTTCTGAATATTCCTCATAAACCTATTTTAAAAATTAAAGTACTCATCTTTTTCACTCCCAACAATACTTTACAACTTTTTGCATACCCCAACACCAAGCAATACTTTTCAAAAGGCTTTTATTTTATTATTTCAGAACAAGTTCTTTTCAGAACTAGGTTACGTGCACGCACGTAACCTAGTCTAAATTAACCTTAAAAATGAATAAAACCCAACTTTATTTAAAAAAATATGCAAAAATGTACCACATAGCCTACTCTAAATTTCCCTTAAAAGGTTGAATAATCTCCCTCTTGAAAAGCATTGCTTGGTGTTGGGGTGTGCAAGAAGTCGTAATGTAATGTTGGGAGTAAAAATATGAGTACTTCAACTTATAAAACGGGTTTAGGTGGAATATTAAGAGAGCTTGTTCTGAAATGATATAATAAAGCATTTTGAAAAGTATTTCTTATTATTGGGGTATACAAAAAGTCGTAAAGTGATGTTGGGAGTGAAAAAGATGAGTACTTCAACTTGTAAAACGTGTTTAGGAGGAATATTAAGATAAGAACTTGTTTTGAAATAATATAATAAAGCCTTTTGAAAAGTATTGCTTGGTATTGGGGTATTCAAAAAGTTGTAAAGTAAAGTTGTGTGTGAAATGGATGAGTACTTTAACTTGTAAACAGGTTTAAGAGGAATATTAAGAAAAGAACTTGTTTTGAAATAATATAATAAAGCCTTTTGAAAAGCATTGCTTGGTGTTGGGGTGTGCAAGAAGTCGTAATGTAATGTTGGGAGTAAAAAGATGAGTACTTCAACTTGTAAAACGGGTTTAGGCGGAATATTAAGAGAGCTTGTTCTGAAATGATATAATAAAGCATTTTGAAAAGTATTTTTTGTTGTTGGGGTATGCAAAGAGTCGTAAAGTAATGTTGGGAGTGAAAAAGATGAGTACTTCAACTTGTAAAACGGGTTTAGGAGGAATATTAAGATAAGAACTTGTTTTGAAATAATATAAAAAAGCCTTTTGAAAAGTATTGCTTGGTATTGGGGTATTCAAAAAGTCTTAAGTAAAGTTGTGTGTGAAATGGATGAGTACTTTAATTTGTAAACAGGTTTAAGAGGAATATTAAGAAAAGAACTTGTTTAAAGTAATATAATAAAGCCTTTTGAAAAGTATTGCTTAGTGTTGGCGTATTCAAAAAGTCGTAAAGTAAAGTTGTGTGTGAAAAGGATGAGTACTTTAACTTGTAAAACAGGTTTAAGAGGAATATTAAGAAAAGAACTTGTTATGAAATAATATAATAAAGCCTTTTGGAAAGTATTTGCTTGGTGTTGGGGTATGCAAAAAGTAGTAAAGTAATCTTGGGGGTGAAAAAAGATGAGTACTTCAACTTTTAAAACAGATTTAGGAGCAATATTAAGAAAAGAGCTTGTTCTGAAATAATATAATAAAGCCTGTTAAAAAGTATTGCTTGATGTTGTGGTATGTAAAAAGTCGTAAAGTAATGTTGGGAGTGAAAAAGATGAGTTTTTCAACTTGTAAAATGGGTTTAGGAGGAATATTAAGAAAAGACCTTGTTCTTAAATAGTATAATAAAGCCTTTTGAAAAGTATTGCTTGATGTTGTGGTATTCAAAAAGTCGTAAAGTAATGTAAGGAGCGAAAAAGATGAGTACTTCAACTTGTAAAACGGGTTTAGGAAGAGTATTACGAAAAGAACTTGTTCTGAAATAATATAATAAAGCCTTTTGAAAAGTATTGCTTGATGTTGTGGTATGCAAAAAGTCGTAAAGTAATGTTGGGAGTGAAAAAGATGAGTACTTCAACTTGTAAAACGGAATTAGGAGGAATACTAAGAAAAGAACTTGTTCTGAAATAATATAATAAAGCCTTTTGAAAAGTATTGCTTGATGTTGTGGAATGCAAAAAGTCGTAAAGTAATGTTGGGAGTGAAAAGGATGAGTACTTCAACTTGTAAAACGGGTTTAGGAGGAATATTAAGATAAGAACTTGTTTTGAAATAATATAATAAAGCCTTTTGAAAAGTATTGCTTGGTATTGGGGTATTCAAAAAGTCGTAAAGTAAAGTTGTGTGTGAAAAGGATGAGTATTTTAACTTGTAAAACAGGTTTAAGAGGAATATTAAGAAAAGAACTTGTTTTGAAATGATATAATAAAGCCTTTTGAAAAGTATTGCTTGGTGTTGGGGTATTCAAAAAGTCGTAAAGTAAAGTTGTGTGTGAAAACGATTAACTTGTAAAACAGGTTTAAGAGGAATATTAAGAAAAGAACTTGATCTGAAAGGGTATAACAAAGCCTTTTGGAGTGTATTTTTTTGTGTTGGGGTATGCAAAAAAGTCGTAATGTAATGTTTGGAGTGGAAAAGGATGAATACTTCAACTTGTAGAACAGGTGTAGGAGGAATATTAAGAAAAGAACTTGTTCTGAAATAATACAATAAAACCTGTTGAAAAGTATTGCTTGATGTTGTGGTATGTGAAAAGTCGTAAAGTAATGTTGGGAGTGAAAAAGATGAGTTTTTGAACTTGTAAAACGGGTTTAGGAGGAATATTAAGATAAGAACTTGTTCTGAAATAGTATAATAAAGCCTTTTGAAATGTATTGCTTGATGTTGTGGTATGCAAAAAGTCGTAAAGTAATGTTGGGAGTGAAAAGATGAGTACTTCAACTTGTAAAACGGGCTTAGGAGGAATATTAAGAAAAGAACTTGTTCTGAAATAATATAATAAAGCCTTTTGAAATGTATTGCTTGATGTTGTGGTATGCAAAAAGTCGTAAAGTAATGTTGGGAGTGAAAAGATGAGTACTTCAACTTGTAAAACGGGCTTAGGAGGAATATTAAGAAAAGAACTTGTTCTGAAATAATATAATAAAGCCTTTTGAAAAGTATTGCTTGATGTTGTGGTATGCAAAAAGTCGGAAAGTAATGTTGGGAGTGAAAAGGATGAGTACTTAAACTTGTAAGACGGGTTTAGGAGGAATATTAAGATAAGAACTTGTTTTGAAATAATATAATAAAGCCTTTTGAAAAGTATTGCTTGGTGTTGGGGTATTCAAAAAGTCGTAAAGTAAAGTTGTGTGTGAAAAGGATGAGTACTTTAACTTGTAGAACAGGTTTAGGAAAAATATTAAGAAAAAAACTTGTTCTGAAATAATATAATAAAGCCTTTTGAAATGTATTGCTTGATGTTGGGCTATTCAAAAAGTCGTAAAGTAAAGTTGGTTGTGAAAAGGATGAGAACTTTAACTTGTAAAACAGGTTTAAGAGGAATATTAAGAAAAGAACTTGTTCTGAAATGATATAATAAAGCCTTTTGAAATGTATTTTTTTGTGTTGGGGTATGCAAAAAAGTCGTAATGTAATGTTTGGAGTGGAAAAGGATGAGTACTTAAACTTGTAGAACAGGTTTAAGAGGAATATTAAGAAAAAACTTGTTCTGAAATAATATAATAAAGCCTTTTGAAAAGTATTTGCTTGGTTTTGGGGTATGCAAAAAGTCGTAAAATAATGTTGGGAGTGAAAAAAGATGAGTACTTCAACTTGTAAAACAGGCTCAGGAGGAATATTAAGAAAAGAACTTGTTCTGAAATAATATAATAAAGCCTGTTGAAAAGTATTGCTTGATGTTGTGGTATGTAAAAAGTCGTAAAGTAATGTTGGGAGTGAAAAAGATGAGTTTTCCAACTTGTAAAACGGGTTTAGGAAGAATATTAAGAAAAGAACTTGTTCTGAAATAGTATAATAACGCCTTTTGAAAAGTAATGCTTGATGTTGTGGTATGCAAAAAGTCGTAAAGTAATGTTGAGAGTGAAAAAGATGAGTACTTCAACTTGTAAAACGGGTTTAGGAGGAATATTAAGAAAAGAATTTGTTCTGAAATATTATAATAAAGCCTTTTGAAAAGTATTGCTTGATGTTGTGGTATGCAAAAAGTCGGAAAGTAATGTTGGGAGTGAAAAAGATGAGTACTTCAACTTTTAAAACGGGTTTAGGAGGAATATAAAAAAAAGAATTTGTTTTGAAATAATATTATAAAGCCTTTTGAAAAGTATTGCTTGATGTTGTGGTATTCAAAAAGTCGTAAAGTAACGTTGTGTGTGAAAAGGATGAGTACTTTAACTTGTAAAACATGTTTAAGAGGAATATTAAGCATAGAACTTGTTCTGAAATGATATAATAAAGCCTTTTGAAATGTATTTTTTTGGTGTTGGGGTATGCGAAAAAGTCGTAATGTAATGTTGGGAGTGGAAAAGGATGAGTACTTTAACTTGTAAAACAGATTTAGGAGGAATATTAAGAAAAGAACTTGTTCTGAAATAATATAGTAGAGCCTTTTGAAAAGTATTGCTTGGTGTCGGGGTATGCAAAAAGTCGTAAAGTAATGTTGGGAGTGAAAAAAGATGAGTACTTCAACTTGTAAAACAGATTTAGGAGGAATATTAAGAAAAGAACTTGTTCTGAAATAATATAGTAGAGCCTTTTGAAAAGTATTGCTTGATGTTGTGGTATTTAAAAAGTCGTAAAGTAATGTTGGGGGAGAAAAAGATGAGTACTTCAACTTGTAAAACGGGTTTAGGAGGAATCTTAAGAAAAGATCTTGTTCTGAAATAATATAATAAAACCTTTTGAAAAGTATTGCTTGGTGTTGGGATATTCAAAAAGTCAAAATCAAGTAAAGTTGCGGTGAAAAGGATGAGTGCTTCAACTTGTAAAATGGGTTTAGGAGGAATATTAAGAAAAGAACTTGTTCTGAATAGATATATTAAAGCCCTTTGAAAAGTATTGCTTGGTGTTGGGGTATGCAAAAAGCCGTAAGGTATTGTTGGGAGTTAAAATAGATGAGTGCTTCAACCCATAAAATGGGCTTAGGAGGAAAATTAAGAAGAGAACTTGTTCTGAAATAATATAATAAAGCCTTTTGAAAAGTATTGCTTGGTGTTGGGGTATACAAAAAGTCGTAAAGTAATGTTGAGAGTGAAAAGGATGAGTACTTTAACTTGTAAAACAGGTTTAGGAGGAATATTAAGAAAAGAACTTGTTCTGAAATGATATAATAAAGCCTTTTGAAATGTATTTTTTGGTGTTGGGATATGCAAAAAGTCGTAAAGTAATTTTGGGAGTGAAAAAAGATGAGTACTTGAGCATGTAAAGTAGGTTTAGGAGGAATATTAAGAAAAGATCTTGTTCTGAAATAATACTATAAAGCCTTTTGAAATATATTTTTTGTTGTTGGGGTATGCAAATAGTCGTAAAGTAATGTTTGGAGTGGAAAAGGATGAGTACTTCAACTTATAAAACAGGTTTAGGAGGAGTCAGAGGCAACATCCAATCAAAAGTTTCCAACACATCCAATCAAAATTTTGAGATAGCCATTTTGCTCAGCGTAGTTGATTTCTTTATAGAAAATATATTTTTGAGGAGGACACTCCCCCAAAACCCTCAGGGCAAGGGTTTTAAGTTATGCCCTGTGGGCATATAAGGTTTTTATAGAAGGCGTTGTCGTAGAAACTTCAAAACAGGCTCATTCGATTAGAAATTAAAAGGCTAGTTCCCTTTTTAATAGTCGAAAATGATTGGAAGGCAACTAGCCATCCCCCCCCCCCCGCCCATCATTCCCCCAAACACATCCAATCAAAATTTTGAGATAGCCATTTTGTTCAGCGTAGTTGATTTCCAGATAGAAAATATATTTTTTAGGAGGATACTCCCCCACAACCCTCAGGGCAAGGGTTTTAAGTTACAACTTGGGGGCATATAAGGTTTTTATAGAAATCGTTGTCGTAGAAACTTCAAAACATGCTCATTCGATTGGAAATTAAAGGGCTAGTGCCCTTTTTAATAGTCGAAAGTGAATGGAGTGTAACTAGCCCCCTTCCCCCCACGCCCATCATTTCCACAAACACATCCAATCAAAATTTTCAGATAGCCATTTTGTTCAGCGTAGTTGATTTCCAGATAGAAAACATGTTTTTGAGGAGGACAATCCCCCACAACCCTCAGGGCAAGGGTTTTAAGTTATGCCCTGGGTGCATATAAGGTTTTTATTGAAGGCGTTGTCATAGAAACTTCAAAACAGGCTCATTCGATTGGAAATTAAAGGGCTAGTGCCCTTTTTAATAGTCTAAAGTGATTGGAGGGCAACTAGCCCCCACACGCCTATCATTTCCCCGAACACATCCAATCAAAATTTTGAGATAGCCATTTTGTTCAGCGAAATTGATTTCCAGATATAAAATATGTTTTTTAGGAGGACACTCCCCCAGAACCTTCAGGGCAAGGATTTTAAGATATGCCTTTGGGGCATATAAGGTTTTTATAGAAGGCGTAGTCGTATAAACTTTAAAATAGGCTCATTCGATTGGAAATTCAAAGGGATAGTGCATTTTTAATAGTCGAAAGTGAATGGAGTGTAACTAGCCCACTTCCCCCCACGCCCATCATTTCCCCAAACACATCCGATCAAAATTTTCAGATAGCCATTTTGTTCAGCGTAGTTATTTTCAAGACAGAAAATAAATTTTTGAGGAGGACACTCCCCCACAATCCCCAGAACCTTCAGGGCAAGGATTTGAAGATATGCCTTTGGGGCATATAAGGTTTTTATAGAAGGCGTAGTCGTAGAAACTTTAAAATAGGCTCATTCGATTGGAAATTCAAAGGGATATTGCATTTTTAATAGTCGAAAGTGAATGGAGTGTAACTAGCCCCCTTCCCCCCCCCCCCCCCAGCCCATCATTTCCCCAAACACATCCGATCAAAATTTTCAGATAGCCATTTTGTTCAGCGTAGTTGATTTCCAGATAGAAAATATATTTTTGAGGAGGACACTCCCCCACAACCCTCAGGGCAAGGGTTTTAAGTTATGCCCTGGGGGAATATAATGTTTTTATAGAAGACGTTGTCGGAGAAACTTTAAAACAGGCTCATTCGATTGAAAATTAAAGGGCTAGTGCCCTTTTTAATAGTCTAAAGTTATTGGAGGGTAACTAGCCCCCCCACGCCTATCATTTCCCCAAACACATCCAGTCAAAATTTTGAGATAGCCATTTCGTTCAGTGTAGTTGATTTCCAGATGGAAAATATCTTTTTGAGGAGGACACTCCCCCAGAACCTTCAGGGCAAGGGTTTTAAGATATGCCTTTGGGGCATATAAGGTTTTTATAGAAGGCGTAGTCGTAGAAACTTCAAAAAAGGCTCATTCGATTGGAAATTCATAGGGATAGTGCCCTTTTTAATGGTCGAAAGTGATTAGAAGGCAACTAGCCCCCCCCCCTCCCCACGCCCATCATTCCCCCAAACACATCCAATCGAAATTTTGAGATAGCCATTTTGTTCAGCGTAGTTGATTTCCATATAGAAAATATATTTTTGAGGAGGACAATCCCCCACAACCCTCAGGGCAAGGGTTTTAAGTTATGCCCTGGGTGCATATAAGGTTTTTATTGAAGGCGTTGTCATAGAAACTTCAAAAAAGGCTCCTTCGATTGGAAATTCAAAGGGCTAGTGCCCTTTTAATAGTCGAAAGTGATTGGAGGGTAACTAGCCCCCCTACGCCCATCATTCCCCCAAACAAGTCCAATAAAAATTTTGAAATGACCATTTTTTTTCAGCGTAGTTGATTTCCAGATTGAAAATATATTTTTTAGGAGGACACTCCCCCACAACCCTCAGGGCAAGGGTTTTAAGTTATGCCCTGGGGGCATATAAGGTTTTATAGAAGGCGTTGTCGTAGAAACTTCAAAACAGGCTCATTCGATTGGAAATTAAAGAGCTAGTGCCCTTTTTAATAGTCGAAAGTGATTGGAGGGTAACTAGCCCCCCCCACGCCCATCATTTCCCCAAATACATCCAATCAAACTTTTGAGATAGCCATTTTGTTCAGTGTAGTTGATTTCCAGACAGAAAATATGTTTTTCAGGAGGACACTCCCCACAACCCTCAAGGCAAGAGTTTTAAGTTATGCCCTGGGGGCATATAAGGTTCTTATAGAAGGCGTTGTCGTAGAAACTTCAAAACAGGCAAATTCAATTGGAATTTCAAAGGGCTAGTGCCCTTTTTAATAGTCGAAAGTGATTGGAGGGCAACTAGCCCCCCCCCCCACGCCCATCATTCCCCCAAACACATCCAATCAAAATTTTGAGATAGCCATTTTGTTCAGCGTAGTTGATTTCCAGATAGAAAATATATTTTTGAGGAGGACCATCCCCCACAACCCTCAGGGCAAGGGTTTTAAGTTATGCCCTGGGGGCTTATAAGGTTTTTATAGAAGGCGGCGTCGTAGAAACTTCAAAAAAGGCTCATTCGATTGAAAATTCCGAGGGCTAGTGCCCTTTGTAATAGTCGAAAGTGATTTGAGGGCAACTAGCCCCCCCCTCACGCCCACCTTTTCCCCAAACACATCCAATCAAAATTTTAAGACAGTCATTTTATTAAACGTAGTTTTAAGTTCTGGAAATTAGGTCTTTGAGGATTACAACTTCCCCAAAGGCCTCAGGGCAAGGGTTGTAATATAAGGATTCTCCGAATCCTTCATATTATTTCTTATGGAAGGGATGCTCGTATAAACTTTAGATAGGGTTCATTTGATTGAAAATTGAAAGTTCTTGTTCACTTTTTAAGAGTCAAAAGAGATTGAAGGGTAACTAGTCCCTCTCACTCCTCCACGCCCTAAATGCATCAGATAAAAATTTGAGATAGACATTTTGTTAAAATAGTTCAAACTTCTGATAACAAAAACTCCGGTGTCGACACAGCCCACCAGGGCCCAGGGGTAGGCGTTGTAAGTATTGCCCTGGGGCATAACTTATTAAGGGGGGTTTATAACTTATGGGCAGGTGTTTTGTATGGGAAGAACACATAGGAAATCTATTATAATTATCCAATTATAAGGTTAAAATACATACTCTGTGATAGATGTAAAATTGCTTTGGCACACAAACTCCTATTAAGGTCAATTCCAAACAGTCATGATCCCTTTGTGTCAGCAAGTGAAATGGTCTAAACCTCCTTATCAGAGCTATTTTTTCAATCCATTCATTGTTGTCAATCGCTGTCCACAAGTTATGGAAGCTTTCTATTGTTCATATATAAAGTTTTTATCAAAGAGGTAATCGTATAGATTTTGAAAAAAGCCTCATTCGATTTAAATTGAAAGTTCTAGATCTGTTTTTAAAGTCAAGAATAATCGGACAGTAAGCACACCCCCCCCCCCCCCCCCATGCCATAAAAACTTGAAACTTTTTGCAATCAAAAACGAATAAAAAATTAATTTAAAAAAAACTTTCAGAAAAATAAGTTTTTCAAAGAAAAGTAAAGGCCATTTTAAACTTAAGCTCAGAAGATAAAGATACCTGTTAAAATTCAAACTCAAAACGACCAGAAATTACTATTAAAGAATAAATGAAACCCAAAACGAACATATATTAAATAAACAATCATAGCAAAAAACATACAACAAGTAGTAACATAAATGAATAAATAGATCTTAAAGCGAGTAATGCTTGAATTGAATATGAAAATCAAGCTTAAAACGAAAACAAATATTTTGCTATTAAAGTATAAATGAAACTTAAAACAAACAGAAATTAAATAACAATCAATGCGAACAAACATACAATATATATTAATGTAAATGAATAAATAAATCTTAAAACGAGTGAAACTTAAATTGAATATGCAAATCAAGTTTGAATCGAATGAAAATAACTACAAACAAGAGTTTGGGTATCGTCTCACTGCAGAAGCCTAAAACCTACTGCGTCATTGGCGCTTTACTGAAAACGAATTATATTACAAATGTTTTCTTTTGTACTTAATATTGAAAATAAATATTAAAATTACAGTAAAATTTTGAACTGATGAGCTTTTAGCAATTAATATCATTATGCATCAAATATTCAGTTTAATTTATTAGTTCTTTTCAAGATTGGTCAAGACAAATATAGTTTCACTACAAGCAAAATTTGGATACTGCCCCCTTCTTTAACTGTAAAAACCTAAAGCCTTCTATGTCATTGGTGCTTCACTGAAAACGAATTACTCGTATATTACAAATTTATTATTTTCCAGTTCTTACTTTGTGCACCTCAAACTTTGTGGAACATGCATTTTCTTGCATGAAACACCAAAATATAATAAAATGTCAAGTTTCGGAGTGTTCCACTACTCGCAAGCAAGTGCCATTGGTATTTTTGAATCCGCATGGTCAATTTAGGGGGTGGAGGGTAGGCTAATTCTCGTAGCAGCCCCATTCCGTCGTGGTATGGTTCAAATTTTCAACACCTGGCGTCCGAACTATCATATAATTTACCAAGCATACAACTACCCCAAATCAGTATCAATAAATAAATGAAACCCAAAACGAACAAAAATTAAAATAGATATTAGAGTCAAAGTCGAAACGAGCATAAATTAATGTGAGTAGGGTTCGAGACAACTATGCTTTCTAAAAGCCTGAATATAATTTGTACTTTACTGAAAAAAAATTCAAATGAGTTTACTGAATAAAAACGTGCATTGTCAACTTAATATACATATGCTGATATTTATTCCCTAAAATCTTAATTAATTTTTGATTTCTTAAAGTTACAAAAGTGAAAATATTTCAAAGAATTTTTTTAGTAAAGCGCCAATGACGCAGTAGGTTTTAGGCTTCTGCAGTGAGACGATACCCAAACTCTTGTTTGTAGTTATTTTTATTTGATTCAAATTTGATTTGCATATTCAATTTAAGTTTCACTCGTTTTAAGATTTATTTATTCATTTACATTAACATATATTGTATGTTTGTTCGCATTGATTATTATTTAATTTCTGTTCGTTTTAAGTTTCATTTATACTTTAATAGCAAAGTATTTGTTTTCGTTTTAAGCTTGATTTTCATATTCAATCCAAGCATTACTCGCTTTAAGATCTATTTATTTATTTATATTATTACTTTGTATGGTTTTTGCTATGATTGTTGATTTAATATATGTTCGTTTTGGGTTTCATTTATTCTTTAATAGTAATTTCTGGTCGTTTTGAGTTTGAATTTTAACAGGCATTTGTATCTCCTGAGCTTAAGTTTAAAATGGCCTTTACTTTTCTTTGAAAAACTCATTTTTCGGAAATTTTTTTTAAAATTAATATTAAGAAAAGAACTAGTTCTTAAATAATATAATAAAGCCTTTTGAAAAGTATTGCTTGATGTTGTGGTATACAAAAAGTCGTAAAGTAATGTTGGGAGTGAAAAAGATGAGTACTTCAACTTGTAAAACGGGTTTAGGAGGAATATTACGAAAAGAAATTGTTGTGAAATAATATAATAAAGCCTTTTTAAAAGTATTTTCTTGGTGTTGGGGTATGCAAGAAGTTGTAAAGTAATGTTGGGAGTGTAAAAAAGATGAGTACTTCAACTTGTAAAATGGGTTTAGGAGGAATATTAAGAAAAGAAGTTGTTCTGAAATAACAAAATAAAGCCTTTCAAAAGTATTTCTTGGTGTTGAGGTATGCAAAAAGTCGTAAAGTAATGTTGGGAGCGTAAATGATGAGTACTTCAACTTGTAAAACAAGTTTTTTGTTGATTTTGACAAGGAAATGACTTTATTAGAAAATCAATTATTATTAATAAAACCTGATATATTTTAAACGTGGGTGTTCTTTGTTCCGAAAACTAAAACCCAGCTTTATTAATAAATCAAATATTATTAATAAAATCAAATGAATTTCAAATTTGGATATTCTTATTTCTGAAAACTAAAACCTATTTCTGAAAACTAAAACCCTACTTTATTAAAAATCAAATATTATTAATATTATCAGATATGTTTTTAACACGGATGCTCCTATTTCCAAAAACTAAAACCGAAACTTTACTTTAAAAAATTATTATTAAAATCAGATGTATTTCAAACGTGGATGTTCTTATTTCTGAAAACTAAAACCCAACTTTATTAAAAAAATCAAATAATATTAATAGAAACAGATGTATTTTAAACGTGGATGTTTATGATTCTGAAAACTAAAACTCTCTCTGCTGTGTGTCAGGACGGGTGTTTCCTTTTCTGTGGAGATTTTTGATAAAAAATTCAGCTCATCTCTCTAAGACTTTGGTAAAAGTTCTGTTAAAGTTTCTCTTTTCTAATATATCCACTATGAGGCTGCTAATAAAATCTTTATCTTTAAAAATGCCTTTTCTTACATCTCTGACCTTTTTAATAGATATTCTGAACGTTTGACGTTCTAGCATACCCAAAAAATAAAGATCATTTAACAAAGTAATGTATAATATATTTTTAATGAAATAATGACATGTAGAATATTAATAAAAAAGTATGTAGCAGACATTATTATACATTATTAACATCATTGAACAACTTCGGACATTTTGAATCTGTTCCATAAAATAATTTATCATGTTATCTATTGATATTATAGTTATTCTCTTCTCTTAGTTCATAACCAGTAGAATAATCATTCATCCATTTTGAGTCATACACAATTTTTACTGGGGTGTCACCTACTGGCTCAATCTGCATTTCATCTTTTGTACTATTGGATTCGTTGACTATATGATCAATAGTAGTAATAACGTTCACTTGTGCTTCATTTTCCATCAATTTATCTTTATAATCATTGACGATATTGTATGCCAATGCCCTTATTATTTTGCTAGCGATTTCAGTGTGTATTCTCACATTGTGTTTACACAGGTAACAGTTCTGGCAGTTAGCCATGGTATGATTTATTACATTAGTGAAGCAGTTGGCTTTTCTTTTCCCTTTGCATTCATATGAATACTAATATCAGAACGAGGGGAATAAGATTTATCAGTAGGTAATGTGTTACTAGAACCATGAGCAAGAAGATGCCCCTCTTCATCAACAATTATTTTTATGTCGGCACTCTCTCTGAGCACTATCACCTCTGGTAATGATACTCTTGCATATCCACCATTTATACAATGGAAATTCTTGGGTACTCCAAAGAAATATAAACTCTCACTGTCATGACAACGCACGCATACATTTCCAATAGTGCTACCACTTGTACTTGCTTCATAGTTCAAATACTTCCCTTTGTCAGCATTCAAGACAACAATGACTTTATAATGTGTACACACTTTCCTCGGATCATTCATTTTCACTTTTTAAAGAAAAATATGATGCAGCTGTCAATCCTTCCAATGTAGAAAAATTACTGATTTAATACATGCAATAAAGTAGGTAGTGTCGATAACTGGGCATAGAGTATCACTGGGAAAGCCGCGTCGTGTTTGTGAGCATGTTATTTCATGTTATTTTAAGGTACGTAAAAAAGTTGAAAAAACCATGTTTAAAAAAATAATAAAAAAAGTTCAAAAAAACTTCAAAAAAAGTTTTTAAAAAATGGGGGGATGGGCCCCCCATTTTCATTCTAAGGCATGGAAAAAAAGTTGAAATAAAATAATCATGTTAAAAAAATAAATGATTAACTTTTTATATTGACAACACTGCTTAAATGGTACCTGTGTAATATACAGAACACAATCGGGAAGTAAAGCTAGGTTAATTCTCAATGTCATCTTGACACCAATGGCTCTATTACTTTCAACTTTTTAGCATACTCCATTGCCAAAAACAATATTTTATATCGTTCACATCCCATATTGTATACATGTCTATTATAGCGACCACAGAGTTTCACCCCAAATAATCCTCTAAAATGTCTCAAATTGTGTCGCCCAAATAATCCCTAAAATGTCGATTAAGTTGTTTCGACCAAATAATCCACTAAAATGTCGATTAATCTCTAACGGCTACTATGTTTGGCAACTTTGCACTGTCACATTTAAAATTTTCATGAATCTGGTTCAGTGATGCATTCAATCTCTTTTAATCTCCTTGTATGCTTCATTTCTCCCCCAAGTGAAGCCATAATCATTCCCCTTTGTATTTGTTGCACTTCAAAATATCTTAAACCTAGGTTATCCAAGAGATGAATTCAAGAGTCAAGATGCGATATAAAGGCTTCGAAATGATAATGATTCCCGAATTTATCGCTAAGCCTAAAAAAATGAAGACTTGAAATTTCTTAGAAACAATGGGTCCGACGTCATTCCCGTCTGTATTCAATACACTTAGAAATATCTATGACTGGCCTAGAAAGAGGATGTGGTCTTATAAGCTTCGTATTCTAGCCCTCTGATTGGCTCTAATCTTGTACTCGCAGTATTCTACCTCGTTGGAGGTCAATGACATTGTACTCGTAGAAATAGTGACCCCCTCCCTAGTCAAATTACTTTCTGGTCGTGAGGAGGTGTTGGGTTTGTCAGCCCTACTCATGCTAATTGTTGCCATTTTGAGTTTGAATTGGTTATTTATTGTTATTTTTGTTTTTTTTTTTGGTTCAGTTCATTTATTTATGGTGATTTATGGTAGTTTTACGCTTGGAAAATTATTTTAATTTTTTTCTACTCATTTTTGGCTTAACGAGACCATGGGCACCGGCAAGGAGGGGGAAAGGGGGCCATGGCCCCACCTGGAAATTTGGGACTATATAGTAATTACAAGGAAACCAAAGGGTGAAAAAAGCAGAATAGGGAAAAACCATGGAAAAAAGTCTTTGTTGCCCCATTGTTGGCTGCCTGCCAATAGATTTTGACCCATAATAAGGAAAAATATAAGTTCCAATTTGTGACTGAGTGACCCCTAACAAGTTTTCCAAAAAAAAATTTTCTATATGATTTGGTTGGAGTAAAAAAAAAAAAAAAAAAAAAAAAAAAAAAAAAAAAAAAAAAAAAAAAAAAAAAAAAAAAAAAAACACCAAATAAACATGCATCCGTGATCTTTCTTCTGGCAAAAAATACAAAATTCCACATTTTTAGATAGGAGCTTGAAACATCTACAGTTGGGTTTTCTGTTGCGCTTAATCTTGTGGTTTGATTTTTATCAAGATTCTATCACTTTTAGGGTAGTCCATCTTTTTTCGAAAATAGGGTAATTTTTTCAGGCTCGCAACTTTTGAATGGTAAGCCTAAGCTTGATGAAACTTATATATTTGAAATTAGCATAAAGATCCGATTCTTTTCAAGCATCTGCTGATATCAAAATTCCGTTTTTTAGAGTTTCGGTTGCTATTGAGCTGGGTCGCTCCTTACTTACAGTTCGTTACCACGAACTGTTTGATCGCTGATCAAAGTTATTGTTATTTATGCCTTTCATTTATGTCATTGTACTGTGTTCATGGCCGTATATTTGGCTTTAAAATACACTTATTTGTCTATCTATTTAATATGCAAAATAATTGTACAAAACACATTTTGCATGCAAACCCGCTATGTTTACCCCCCCCCCATAATGTACAAAGCTATAGCGCAAATTTATTTCTAAAGAAACGAAGAAACTAACAAAAAAACCGGTCTGTTCTCGAATTTTACACAGCGTAAACTTGAGTGAGTGGCGCATAATACACAAGTACCAAAATTCCTTCCCCGTATGGAAATTAAAAAAATAAGACCCAAATTTGGAAAGCCTTATTTTCCACGGAGGTGGGGTATTTTCCGGGGGGGTATTTTCCGGGAGGTTATTTTCAATGGGGTGTATTTTCTGTGGGGGGTATTTTCTGGGGGGGTATTCGCTGGGGGAGTACTCGCCTAGAACCGTATACAGCACGATCAGGGGTGAATCTCCAGCAATTTTATTGGGAGGACAAGAGGGGTCCATATCGGAATAGGCAAGCGCTATGGGACATATAATTTTTCCACGTTATTGAGGGGCAATTACCTCCCCCCCCCCGCTGACGACATCCTTGAGCATAATGGTACTATTTCGTACTTCTCAGAAGTCAATCATCAAAACTAAAGGATTTAGATATACCTTTCGAAAACTTTTCTTTTCATTTGTGATTGTACCTCGAGTAAACAATTCGACCGCTATGTTCACAAAATTTCAGTCTTAGCAAGATGCACGATTGAGCGGAAACTGATATCGAGCAATGGGCTTCGAGTGAGGCAGTCCTTTAGCCCACAATCAGAATAAAATGTGGCGTATCCAAATCAAGCTTAATATCGTAATCCAAAGTAACAAGAGTTACAAAACAATCAGGGTCATTATCAATATTAGTTCAAAGAATTGAATCAAAATGAATGCATTCTCACCACAAATGCTAAATGCGTGAATTTTACATTTTCCAAAAGAAATTTGTAATAGTTCATCCAATTTAAATTTTTACCGTTCAAATGTCAAAACCAGTGCTTATTTCATAAGTATAATATTTGCAAAAGAGTTTTACAGGGGTTATTCCGAATTAACTGGTCAGACTAGGTTGCCATTCCTAGTGATTTATATTTATTTCTAGTGGTTTTTTCTTGTCCAGTAAATTTTTCCTAGTATTTTATATCTAAAGCTACTATTTCTTCCTCAATTTTGTGATTTTTTATGGTATAGCGTAAAAATTCAAGCGAACAAATGATCCAGGAAGCAAATTATTGAGAGCATGAAAATCGAAAACTATTCTCTTTGTTCTCTCTCACAGAAGCCGTAGCTAATCGAAACTCGCTTAATACAATTTCACAGATTATGGGCTGATAAAATTTGTACGAGCCGATATCCATGAAGCGGTTCTACCTAACTAGGTATTTCAAACAGTTCGTGGTAACGAACTGTATGCAAGGAGCGACCCGTCTCAATTTAGATAGATAGATCAAGTTTAGATCAAGTTTCATCAGATAGATCAATTTTCATCAAGTTTAGTCCTACCCATTAGAAGTTACGCGCCTGAACAATTTGCCTGATTTTCGAAAAAAGGGGGAAACACCCCCTAAAAGTTATAGAACCTTAATGAAAATCACACCATCAGATTCAGCGTATTAGAGAACCCTACTGTAGAGGTTTCAAGCTCCAATCTGCAAAAATGTGGAATTTTGCATTTTTTGCCAGAAGAAAGATCACGGATGCATGTTTATTTGTTTTTTTTTTTGTTTTTGTTTCGGGTGTTATGTGGGAGGATCTTTTCATGGAAGAAAGTTTCATGGGGCAAGGGAAAAACGATCGGAAATTAAATAAAAAAAGTTTTTCAACTGAAAGTGAGGAGCAACATCAAAACTTAAAACGAACAGAAATTATTACGTAGCCTATATGATTGGGTTCGCCCCCTAGTCAATACCTCGCTCTTTAAGCCAAAGAGTTTTTTTTTAGTACTTTCATAAGAGCTATTTATTCTAATTAACGGTCTTTGTCATTAATTGGTCATTTTTAAAGAATTAGAATAAAATTCGAACTTTAGCGTAAAGAGCAAGATATTGACTAGGGCGTGAACCCCTAATATACGCATTTGAAATATATGAATATAGAAGTTCGTTACGTATGTCGGTTCGTAAGTTACGTATATTTATTACTAATAAAAACGTTCGTAAATAAAATTAAACAACTTTCGAGAAAGCCATTTAACCAAATAAATGTAAAATTAATATGCAAATTATTTTTTAATTGTTGATCTACGGTGAGCCAAAATCCAAACTTGCGAAAATTCAAAAACGTTCAAAAATAAAAAAAAACAGTTTTTTTTTAACTGAAAGTAAGAAGCTACATTAAAACTTAAAACGAACAGAAATTATTCCGAATATGAAAGGGACTGTCCCCTCCCCAACGTTTCGCTCTTTTGGCTAAAGTTTGACTCTTTCTCACAACTCTATTTTTTAAACAATAAAAAAATTTAGCGTAAAGAGCGATGCGTTGAGGAGGGGACAGGCTCTTTCATATACGGAATAATTTCTGTTCGTTTTAAGTTTTAATATCGCTCCTTACTTTCAGTTAAAAAAACTATTTTTTTTATAGTAAAAAGCCGCCATAACAAGGCAGCGAATTATTCACCTTATTAAAGAATATTTCAATCAAATAATGAGAGATTGATACTTATTTATTTTCTTTTACTTTTATTTTTGTTAGGCTAGTAAAATCCTTATGAAAGTTCAGTTACAGCTTTGACAAATAGTGGTCAGCATATGACAAATTTGGACTAAAGCCACTGTAAAGTTTTTTTTTTTTGCTTATTTAAGATAGCTCCCTTTCCCCAATCCTTCAAACATGTCAGCGTAATTTCTATATTCAGTTTCGCCGAAGATTTTCTTCGCCGATTTGATTTTTTATGACAAACCGTAATCCATCTTGTTACGACATAAATTATGACAAAACCATTCATGTACGCGAAATTTTAGCTTATATGGGGCTATTTAAGAAGTTAGACATGGCCTCGAGATATTGTCAACATAAGTGATATAGTGACAACATAGTGACAACATATTGTCAACATTCAGAATATTAGGTAATTGATAAAACTAGCAGAAATCGCAATATTTTGGAGGCCACCTTCCTGAAATTCTCCATTGCCTGTGCCTGGTTAACGATTAAAGCCATCATTTCTTTTTATTGTCAATAGGCCAGGTACAGAAAAAGGAAGTGATTATTATTGAAATTTTACTTTTTGATTATAAAAAAGCTATTTAGTGAAACATCTTGTGATTCAGAATTATTCACACCATTTTACTGACATGGTATTCTTATTTGGATCTTATTTAGATCGTTCATGCTCAAAAATTGTAAAAATAGGAACACTAATTAGTGGTGAAAGGAGGAGGGGTTATTTTCCGGGCCTATTTTCGTTAATAATCTTCTTTTTTTCTTTCGGCACTATTAAAAATAGCAAACCGTTTTCTTTCCTATATATTTGTGAATTGGCGCCCCTGACGTAATTCACGTAAATTTAGGTTAGGGGACAAAATTTATTCTTCAATCTCAAGGGCCGGGGTCTTATCCGCTTTTAAAATGATAATACCAAAGTAGCCATTTTTCAATGAAAACCCCTCCAATAAGGATATTTCCAATATCCTCCCTTGGTGCCCCAGTAATTATACGAGCTGAATTAGAGGCTTCCAAAAAAAGGCTTCCAAATTGTTTGAGAAAAACTTAGGAGTTTAATATGCAAGAAAAACTAAAAAAAAGTGAATGTTTCGGTTAAACCACGGATATTCAACACTCATAGATTGGGTACATTAGCCAAGCGGGCCAATTCAGGAAAACGGAGAAGGCGGAGCAAGGTTTCTTTTTTCTTTTTATTAAGATACTGAAAAGTATTTTTCAAATTCAGTGGGGATCTACGCTAAGAACAAAATTAGACACCAAAACAAAGGTTCTTTTTATTTTAGGGCTGTAATTGCACACAATCCCTACTTATGCCCCTTTGATAAACATTCTGACGAAAAATTAATCATATTGATAAAATCCAGAAAAGCAACTAAAACCGTTGATTTAGAAATCCAAAATATTGTTGTCTGGTGAAGCAGCCAAATTATAGTTTTAGTGTTTTTTTGGTTGATGTATGTTTTATTTTAGATTCCAAGGATTTTTTACCTGGCGACAACCCTGGTTGTCTTAGCAAATAGCTTAAAATTGATGGTGTTAATGCTTCTTTGTGTTCAATCAATTGTAATATCTTTTGATTTTAGGTTATCTAACTAGTTCACTGACTATTCGTCACAGTGAGCTTACTGAATTGTCAGACATGAAGGAAAAACCGTCAAGCTCAAAACTAAAAAGAAGTTCTGAGCAACTGGCAAAAACAAATATTGAAAACAAATACATGAATCCTGATCCTGTGTTTCTTGATAACCTTGAAACAAATATCACAGTGATAGTTGGTAATACTGCTTTTCTGAAATGCAGAGTTTCATCTTCAGATGATCTTTCAGTGAGTATCCTGTCTCTAACTTTTCTTGAAATGCATGAAATATTGCAGTTCTTTTCAAACATTAACGACGAAACTTTGCGCACAAACATTCAAGGAAGGATAAATGATACCATAAGGATTTTCATTTAATTTATCAATTTTAAATTCACCTTTCAGAAATTATTAAAATAATGTAATCTTCCTAAAATAGAAACAAGAAAAATGAGGGGAAAGATGCTGATGAAAATGATATCAAAATAAACACCTACAAATTTATGAATTTTATATTTCTTCAATGAACAATATTCGCAGTTTTCCTTTTTTTTCAAAGAACTGATCAACTTGAGCCAGGGGATACAGAGGCCAGGTACCGGGAGCCCAAGTTCTCTTATAAGCTGAATCTAATGATGTGATTTTCATTAAGATTCTATAACTTTTAAGAGGTGTTCTCTCCTTTTTTTTAAATAAGGCAAATGCTCTCAGAGTCGTAACTTTTGATTGGTAAGACTAAACTTGATGAAACTTATATATTTAAAATCAGCATAAGAATCCAATTCTTTTGATCTATCTATTGATGTATCAAATTCTGTTTTTTAGAATTTCGGTTACTAATTAGACGAGTCGCTCTTACTATACAGTTCGTTACCACGAACTGTTTGATCTTTAGAAAAACAGTTGAAAATCTTTTTTCCTGTCACCTAGCCTCATTGAAGCTAGACTATAACGAAAGGTCAATACCACTTAGCAATGCAGAATTTATCGCGATGGCTATGGACACCTATCAGCTAAATCAACTATCGACTATTCGTTAAATCGTATCGACTAAGTCAACCAATCGAGTATTCGTTTCAAAGAGAACACTGGATGAAAATCCTTTAGTGAGGGTTTGTCTAGGCTCGTCTCTTCAATAAATAGTACTCGTATATGAAAAATATGCTCAAAGGCTTACTCAAAGAATATCTAGTAAACCGAAAGAAAGACATAAAAATGGAAACGAATTAGATCTATTGTACAGGCAAACAATTTTCTTTTGGGAAAAGTTTTTGGTTCAGCTGATTCCAATGATATACTTTCTACTTCGATGTAACTAGACCCCAGCGCCGCGCCGGTGGTTCGAACGAACGCCGCCGACGAGAGGCCCGGTCGACCACCACCGAAGTGTTGCAACGCCGCCGGCAAAGGCGGCGGCGTTCGGTCGACTTTAAATTCATTTTGCGGCAATTCTTTATTGCGTCAACCGTAAAAGTCGGAGCTTTTGCTTCTCGTGTGGTTTAGTATTTCAATTTTCCTGATTAGAAATCAAGCAGGGCTTGCACTATCCCCAAATTTTCGGGTATTTCCCCGAAAAACTATGCATCACCCCGAAAAAAATTTGGTTCCCCGAATCCCTGAAAATCACGCAATCCCTAGCAATTTATCACCAGTGACTTTCCCTGCCAAATATTACTTTGCACACCATAATTCTTCACTACTCCCTGGTTCGTTAATTTTCGTCTCTTTTATTACTTTGCATAAAAACCAGACAGATGCAATATGCAATTGCATTGCAAATATTGCAATATACACAGTTCTTCATATGTTGACAAAAAAAGTATCGTCTTTATGAAACGAGTTTAAATCATTTCGAATCCAATTTCCCAATTGCAATTCCTTACATCAATCGTAGTCAAGAATTTTATTTTCAAGTTGAATAGAATTATAGAACGCATTCGCTACATTCACTACAGTTGAATTTTGAATTAGGTAGCAGAAAGATCGTTTCTACAGCTGAATTGTAAGTTTGCAGATTTGTTTTTCTTTTGCTGTTTTTAGATAAGATTTTCTTAATTTTTAATACTCAATTGTTGAGCGCATGATAGATTAAAGAAAATACAATCTTCATTTTGAAAATATTTTACACCCCCCCCCCGCCGAAAAAAAAACCTCCCATTGAGACAAAATTTAGCTATAGACTAAGCTATGTACAAGGTTGGGGAATTAAAGATTGTAACGGAAGTTACCCAAGACATATAATTCATAAGAAATTATACATTATTGCCTATAGGGGGGGGGGATAGGGGGCTATCATTTTTAAATGATAATAACTCATTTTCTTATTGAAAGCAGGGATGCCAAAAAGATATTTATTCTTTTAATTTAAAGCGGAGATGGAAGAAAATACTATCAAATTCCCTGGGAAACCATTGAAATATTTTGGTAGGCCCAGGGCCCCCTATTCGGACTTGTTCATTGTCTTGGGTATTTTGTGATTTCTCATAGGCTACTGGCCTAATTTGGCTTTTGTTTGCGCTCCATTTTAATTAGATTCTTTGGATCTTAGTGAATGCCACGGCGAATCTATGACTCAGTTTTCCAATAGTTTGAGGTATATCTGAATAATTTTGACATTTTTTGTTGTCTTTGTGCCCCTTTACTCATACCCTCAATTTTTTTTCAAGGAGTACTAAGCTGTTTAACATTATTTCGCGTGTTTGTTTGAACCATATAGGGGCCTAGATAATTATTAAGTAAATTATTTTTTTTTATGTAAAGCTGAGACGGTATCCTATCAAGGTGGCATCCAAAGGGGGGTGGGGGTAGGAAGGTAATACATTTAAATGACGAAAATTTTTTATTGAAAGCAGGGATGCTAAAAAGTTAATTTTTTTTTAATTTAAAGCAAAGACGTTATCCTATCAAGGTGTTATCCAGGGGGGGGGGTAGGGAACTATCATATTTAAATGATAATACCAAGATCTTGTTTTTGAAAGCAGGGATGCCAATAAGTTGATTTTTTTTTTTATTTAAAGCAGAGACGGTATCCTATCAAGATGGTATCCAGAGGGGGGGGGCATAGGGAGTTATTTTATTTAAGTGATAGTACCTTGATTTTTTTTTGTTGTTGAAAGCAGGGATGCCAAAAAGTTTTTTTTTATTTAAAGCAGAGACGGTATCCTATCAAGGTGGTATCCAGAGGGGGGGGGTAGGGAATTATTATATTTCAATGATAATATCTTGAATTTTTGTTTTGAAAGCAGGGATGCCAAAAAGGTAATTATTTTTTTAAATTTAAAGCAGAGACGGTATCCTATCAAGATGGTATCCAGAGGGGGGCATAGGGAGTTATTATATTTAAGTGATAGTACCTTGATTTTTTTATTGAAGCAGGGATGCTAGAAAGTCCTGAGAGGGGGGGGGGGGGTAGGGAACTGATAATATCTTGACTTTTTTTTGAAAGCAGATATGCCAAAAAGTTACTTATTTTTTTTTAATTTAAAGCAGAGACGGTATCCTATCAAGATGGTATCCAGAGGGGGGCATAGGGAGTTATTATATTTGAGTGATAGTACCTTGATTTTTTTTTGTCCAACCCCTATGATAATTTAAAAATTAACAAGATTTTCGTGAGTTATTTTTTTTTTTTTTATCTATTTTTTTTTAGTTGTTATTAAAAATCAGTTTTTTAATACAAGGAAGGCTTTTTAGGAATCTAAAAGAGCAAAAAAAACATCAATATCAAAGTCACCCATTTCAACTGTTTTAAAGGTGACAAAATATATATTGGCAAAGGGCATTATGAAAATATTAAGCTTCTAAGTTCAAACTTACATTCAAAGTTTTTACCCAGATAACTGACGAATTTTGTGATACGATATTTGAAGTTTTGTATGCAGTAATGCTCGATGAAAAAAACCACTAATTTTTATAATTATTTAATTATTTATTTTAAGAATACATAGATAATAGATACTTCAAATATTATGCAAGGGTTCTGAAACGCCACAACCATTTCGTTTCTACCAGATTTCTACTTCTCTTGATGAATAACAAAGAAGACCAGTTTCCAGCCAGCGACTTATGAAGTTTTGAACTCATGAATAGGCTCGAATCTGTTGTAAATTTAAGCTGTGATTTGAGAAAGACTGATGAAAACATTAATGCTTGCAGTCAACATTGATGGCGCCGACGGCGCTCCGCCGACATGTTACCGGCGGTGAGGCGTGACGCGCTGTTTTTGGCCCTGCCTCCACCGGTCTTCCCTCATCGGCGCGGCGCCGGGGTCTAGATATAACGCTATTTTGGAGAGATTGAGACTACTAGACGAGCAACCGTAGAGAATATTGAGCTATGGCTCTATTTTTTTAATATTGGCACCCTAGAATTTTCTAGCCTAAAAAACGATCTAGATACGTCATGAGTATGAGACAAATTTCGTTTAGAGCCTTAACTTTGGAAACAAGCTTTTAATGTAAAGAATTCTCACATAAGAATTCTGTTAAATGAAAAATAAACCCATTTTCTCTGGAGCCAAACAAATCTCATTCTCATTAACAATCGCGAATTTGGTAAAACCCTTAAAACATTCGAATAGTTTATTAGTCTGGCACATGAACTTCAAAATTTAAACTAGGATAAACACGACTTGAATAGAATGATACCAGAATCATGCTACAGAACTTCAACCTTACATCTCGAACTTCAACCTTACATCTCAGGAGGGTATCCAAAAATGCCTAGAGAAATACCCCAAAACGCAAATTTATAATTGTTGCAAATGATAATTTGTTTGAACAAGAAGAAATTTCTGTCCAGCCACCTAACCATCAAACGTGACAAGACCAAGAGGACGATCCAAAAAACATAAATTCACAACTGCTGAAAATGAATAGTCTGGACCATCAAACGCAACCAATCCAAGCAGCTAAAACAAAGGGCATTAAAAAAAAATGTCTGAAGTACTGATGAACAAAATGCAGAACAAAGAAATAAGCGATTAAAAGACTTTCAATAACTACAGTAACAATGCATAAAAAAAACTAAATGAAGCAAAAGAAAATCTTTAGTTAGATGACAAACAAAGTCTACCTTCGTACACCGTCGGAATGTTTGATCGCAGCAAGCTCTGGTACAAAACCCTGTACTAAGCAACAAAAATGCCGTAAACTAAGTAAGAGTTAATTTCAAGTCATTCCACTGTGTAGCCTACCATTTCCTCGAAGAAAGAGCAGCAAACAAAGATGATTCATCTGGAGATTGCTGCTTGTATAGTCAAATTTCATTGCCACCTCAGCAATTTCTAAATAAGCTGATTTGCTTTTTGTACGACGTCATTTGCTTTCTGAGGAGTTCCACAGCAGAATCCAAAACTTGAAATTTCAGAGGGTGTGTGAAATGGAACACGCTTGGTTGTTACTAAATTATGTAATAACGTAATTAAGGCAAATTTAATTACTGGGTAATATTGTGGAAAAGAAGTTCACATTTCTGGAGTTGGGCTCGACAAAAGTAAAGGTAAACCTTGGTGTACGGTACGACAACATCAATTTCCACTTAGACTGGCATTTGCTATGACAATACAGAAATCGCAAGTGAAAATTTTCGTATTTGTTGGCGTCGACCTACATGCACCTATTTTTAGTCAAAGTATGTTGTTCGTGGCATTTTCTCGTGTTAAAGACAACCTAGCCTAAAAATTTGTGCTACCAACTAAAAATTAACAACGAATATGTAATATTGTGTTGAAGGAAGCATTGAACTCTCCCAACCAAAGGTTTTTTTTTAATATTATGTGCCTTTTTATTAATCAAATAAGCAACAATTGCATATTTGTGGGTTTGTTTTCTTTGGAATCAGGTACATAGTTGTTTTGTTTCTGACAAAACGCATACTGGTATTTCTGGCCTCAAAATCAATCGAAATAGGTCATAATTTTAAGTAAGAACCCGTATTTTTCCCCAGTGCGGTTGTGTCAGAATTCTGGGGACGCAATAATTTAAAGAAAAAACTCACATTATCTGCGGTTAGAAGTACAGCGAAAATTATATATATATATATATATATATATATATATATATATATATATATATATATATATATATATATATATATTATATATATATATATATATATATATATATATATATATATATATATATATATATATATATATATATATATATATATATATATATATATATATATATATATATATATATATATTAGCCTTCTGTGTGCAAAGTT
The DNA here is from genome assembly GCA_027921565.1 of Artemia sinica. NCBI lineage: Eukaryota > Metazoa > Arthropoda > Branchiopoda > Anostraca > Artemiidae > Artemia > Artemia sinica. The sequence goes on along the minus strand of CM051256.1, from coordinate 58,972,942 downwards.
TCAGAGCCCGAGATTTGCACGGTACGTGGTATTTTCTCGAGTTAAAAAACAAAGTATCCTAAATGTTCTGCTAATACCTGAAAATGACCGACGAAAATTATTATGCTGTGTGGGAGGAAGCATTGGATACTCTCAACGAAACCTCTTTTTGTTAATGTATATATATATATATATATATATATATATATATAAATATATATATGTCTGTGTCTGTGTGTGTGTGTTAGTCTGTGTGTGTGTGTCTGTGTGTGTGTCTGTCTGTGTGTGGGTGTGTCTCTGTGTGTGTGTGTCTGTGTGTCTGTGTCTGTCTGTCTCTGTGTGTGTGTCTTTGTGTGTGTGTCTGTGTGTCTCTCTGTGTGTGTGCTTGTGCGTGTGTCTCTGTGTGCGTGTCTGTGTGTGTGTGTGTGTCTGTGTGTGTGTGTCTCTGTGTGTGTGTCTGTGTGTGTGTGTGTCTGTGCGTGTGCGTGTGTGTCTGTGTGTGTGTGTGTCTGTGTGTGTGTGTGTGTGTGTGTGTGGTAAATTGGTTTTAGGGTATTCTGTGGTTGTATCCTTTATTTCTCCCTTTATAGGGGAGATACTTGTGGTCCTAAGATAAATAAACTTTGATAGCGTGTCTTAGGCTATGATCTGACTAACGACGCGTAGCAGCTGGGAATATTCGAGGAACAAAATTTAGATTGTAGAGAGGATGGCTATAACACAATACTTTTATTCAACTAACATACACTAGTAGAGGGCTGGATAATATATATTCCGCTAGGACTGGTGGTCCCAGGGAGACAACAAGTATAAGAAATCTACAAAAAGATATAGTACAGTAAGATACTTAGACACTTACAATAATCCGGCAATATTCCAAGGTATTTCTAATAAGATATCAAACAGACAGAGGTTCGCCCTGCAAGTCAAAGAGTGTGTCCTCAGTCTAAAAAATCTGAGTATATATATATAAAAAAACAACTGCATCCATCCGGCTCATTGACGTGCCTAGCCAGAAAATTGGTTATTGAGCAAGTTCCTTCCAAGCTTACACATTCCAGGATGTGTACCTTTATCTTAATAAAAAGTGGTATTTCAAAACTTTGTATTTGCGTCTTAATGTTTTTTTTTCTAAATTCTAAATTTTACTTAATTAGAAAGCGTTACCACGATACTTCCTATTTTGAGAAGAGTCACCCCAACTCTAAATATTTTACTTTAATCCAACAATCTTTTTAATTTTGCACATAGTCTTATGCTGCCATCTTTGGGTCATTCTGTGCATATACCCTCAATGGGTTTCTTTAGGGTCATGTTTATGGCCAGATATATGCCATGTCCTTTCTTCCAAGGATATCAGTTTTTGGAATTTATCCTTGTTTCTCTTTTCTCTCTTTTTCTTTTTGTCTTTAAGACTGTAATATTCTCTTTTCACCCTCGTTCTTATATGCATCTTCTGTTTTAGTTTGACCCACAGTGGCTTAAGCATTATATTAGTGTTTTTGCTTAAATTAGATTTATAGTTATATTAGAAACTATTTGATTAATTGAGTATAAATTTAATTCCCATTAATAATTTAATTTATCTGGGTGATGTGGTTGATTTAACATTTATCTTCCGGGGTTAGAAATGCCTTGGATAAGTTATACATCACAATTTTGGGTTTTTAAGCTTTCACATATTTTTCCAACACAAAGAATTTTCGCATATTCTTTCAATAATATGAAGCCATTTAGGCTACATAGCACTTTCTTTGATATTTTCTAGGCCTAATTTAAGATTTGATTTTATCTCACTTCAAGATGAACTGGTAGAAACGTTCTTTAATACTGCATACAGTTTCCAAAATATTATTTGACTAGTTATGGTTTGGTTTCTTTTGGTGTGAGCTGTTGGTATCAGGATACAATTGAACTGGCTTTGAAATTTACTACTTCCAAAAATGCGTCAAAGAAATGATTGAAAAAATGGATCCGAAAGAATGTTACGAAATATTTGATTTCCAAAAAAACTAAGGCTGTATCTAAAATAAATATTCACATTAGAATACAAATAAAGCATAAAGTGTTACATATATAGTAAACAAAACATTCAATTTTGTATATATAGCTGCATTTTTTTTGTAAGTGAGAGGTTAATTTTTTTTAATTACTTTTCTCTCTTTTTATTTTAAACATAACATGCCGCTTAAACAGACACATTATGTTTCTTGCCAGCAATTTGTTCCACCGTCCTTTTCAAACTTAATATCGCATTATTAATCACTTAACGGATTAACATTAAACCATTAGATAACACTTAAGGTCACTTCTAACAATAAAAACACAGCATATACACGAGCATTGTGTAATAAACATACAAAAGCATTGTAAAGTCATAAAACTTAGATAGAACATTTATCAAAAAATACATTTGGTTAAATTTTTAAAAGTTAATTTAGGACTCGGTACAGTAATATAACTATACACAAAGCTTTTTTTAATAAAACACTCAAAATACCAGTTCACTATATTTATATGGATAGTTTAGGTTATAAATATATATATATATATATATATATATATATATATATATATATATATATATATATATATATATATATATATATATATATATATATATGAACAGAAGTTATGGTGATATATTACTTCGTTGTTTAAAAAAAAACAATAATTATGTACCCTTACAATTTATTTAGTCACTGCAATATTTATTTTTTGTACAGCTTTTTAATAAGTCCATCAATACTTTTATCTGCTAAGTCTTAAACTGCAATTTAAACATTTATAAAAAAATTCTACTCTTACAAATAGATTTATACACTATAACTGAGAACGGGGATTAGCCGCTATTTAAGGGCTTGGCAACAGTTCTTACAATTCAATTTTATACATTTACAATTTTATACGATAACAATTCCATATTTATTAAAGGTTTTAAAAATACCTATATCACTATATACATTTTTTCACTAACATTTGTTACCACTATATACATTTTCCATGTACGACCGTATAAATTTATTTTTCGTTTTTTTAATCTTTGTTTTACACCTTTCTTTAGTTCTATTTCGAAAAACCAACTTGTGTAGGTAACTATTTTTAGCTTACTCTATGTCGGTTTGTTTATACAAACTTTTGAGCTTTCTAATTCTTTTCGAATTTCGGGTACTTCAGACAGTTGAATAACGTCTTCACCTGTAATCTCTTTTTTCAGCTTTAATGTTCTTTTCGGATAAGGCCCCGTTTACAGCTTAGATTTGATAAGCTCAAAATTTAGCTATTTACCTTTTTACCTGTTATGACAATATCAATTGACTTGTGCCTGCACTCTGAAGGTTTGTATACCACAAATTTCTTCCGGTAGCACCATAGAACATATCCAGGTTCTCTTGTCTGACTGTTAATGCTGAGAGAACTGTTATGAGCCTGCAAACAGCAATTAATTAGTAATAGCCACACTTTTTTATTTACGGCCATAGTTTTTCTCTTGGGCTATTCTCTTATCAAGTGGCCCTTCTGCAAAAATATACCTTGCCTTCATGGCATACCGTAATTTATTTTAAGACATACAAGTGATCATGACTATTTTCACTTTAACTTCCCAACTTTTAGTGGTCTTGCCTTAAGTTTCAACTTCAACTTAGGTCCTTTAGGCTATTAGTGTGCCTGTTTTAATTGTTTATGATATGCTAGTCATTTTTTTGAAAATGAAACCCATATGAAAGAACATAATTTTCCCTCTCTGTACCTGGAGCATATTCCCAGTATTTTTATTTAATCTCGGCTAGAGTTACATCACAGTCACGGTGACTCCCTAGTAAAAGATGCTACTTATTTTGTACTTATTTAGTACAAATATCTCGTACTAATCTCATTCGGTCAGCTCAATATGCACGTATATCAGAGTCTGGCCGACTCCATTCAATTTCTTTTCCTTCAATTCCGTCTGGATATATTTTCAACTTGAGACCTTTTTTTTCTTTTTTTTTGATTATTTACTTCAGTGAAGATAAGGGATTTTTTCAAGTATTTTTCAGCTTTTTCAGCACAATAGGTCTTTTCTAAGCCTATATTTATATGTTTCCTGTTTTATTCAATAACTTTGACAAGTTTTTACGCCGATTGCCATTCTACAGTCAATTTCATTATCTCCTTATTTTTAAGGGGGGGGGGGGTGTCTATTGCCGCAACTTGTATTTTTTGTGTTCTCCGTCCAAAAGTTCTTATTTGGTGTTCTAAAAGCAATGTTTTTCAGCTGATTTTTCGACTACTTTTAGTTAAGTTTTGCGCCGCATTTTCTAGCCCTCATTTGCTCACAAAAATACAATTATTACGATATACTGATTCCAATTTTATTCTAGCTTTAATTACTATTTTATTTGCCAAAGAAAGAGAGAAAAAAATCTCTTGGCAAGGCTAAATAACTTTGATTGCGGTGTTCACTTTCATAGGCTTGAATCTGGGAAAATTATGTGAATGAATTTCTGTTCATTACTGCGTGTTGTTTCGTTGTGTAATGTTATATTTTATTTTCAAAGAAAAAGTGGATAAGCTTAGTTTGTGTTAGGCTGTCAACGGATTGGGATTTGAGCGTTTGGTTGGCACAGGTGACAACCAGTTTTTTAAACTAGGGATCTCTTGCACCAGTTCGTTTTCTCAAACCCAATACATCGCTAGAGTTAAAATTATAACCTTGAACTACTGTGGTTTGCTTGTGACGATTGGGTTTATTTTTGGCTTATTTTTAATGGACTTTGTCGTTGGCTTTTATCTGCTGGTAAGTTTTTAGGTTATAATTTATTTTTATATTGCTTTTCGTTTCTTTTACCTAGAATCTTTTTTGTTTTCTAAGCTCATTCTGAGTTTTGCTTTAATCTTTATAGCACTTAATTATTATCTTAAATTTTTTTGCCTTTTTACCTTTTGTAACTAATAGAAAAAATATTATACTAGACTATAACTAATTATAATAAGATTACATCCAGCTTGTACACATAGCTGGCACTTAATGTAAACCCTGGCTGTATTTTCCTATTATTGTTTTTAATTCACGTCAAAAAGAAAAAAAATTCCAGACCCCCCCCCCCCCCCCCCAAAAAAAAATTTCAATATATAAATATATCAAAAGAATTTCCTTTTAATGCTGATTCTAAATATATAATATTATGAAAAAACTTTATTAACATACAAATTGAGTAAAATGTAAGTTTTTTAAAGACATTTGTGTAGAATCTTACTTATTTTCTTTTCCCAAGTTTATTATTACTTTATTTAAATACTAACCGACTGGGCGCATCCCTAGTTCTCCCTTTTTCAGTTTCCTGATCTGAATTTTGGATTCCAATTTTTTTTCCTCTTTGTAATATTGACAAGTCTTCAAGTGGTCTCTATAGTATGGCTTACAAGGATCCGAATTTGAGTGTGGTTTTGTTGCTTCATCAAATGTCTTTAGCCTCTGTTACTCTTGACGTTTGGCTTTTTTCATCAGTGATTTAGCCACTTATGCTGCTGAAGAAGCAACTTGCTGTTTTATTTCTGGCTTCTTAACTTTTCTCCATAGTTTTCCTTTTAGCGTGAATTTTCTTAACGAGGGCCCAGGTTTGGTTATTTCTGTTTCTGTGGAAGAATTATCGGTTTCACATTCTGTTAGCTCGCGTTCGGTAGATGGCGTTTGTTCCAAAAACCCTTTTTTGTGTTAAGACTGTAGGCGAGTCTAGCATATGAAACTTAGACAATTCTTGGGTTTCTTCCAATTTTTCTTCTTCTTTGGACTTAACTTCTGGTTTATTATCTATTGAACCATTAGAATGTCTTTGGAATTCTTCTCTGTCGCTTTCATCGCTAGTATCCGATGAACATTGAACTTTTCCTTTTTTCTCTTGTTTGTTGTGGAAAGTTTGTAGCGAAGACTGGGCTAAATATTCCTTCCACTTCTCCCAACTGTTGTGGTCGTTAAAAAGGTCATAGAATTCATATGGCTTTCTGATATATACTGGTGCAATTGTTTCATCTATTTTTTCATCTGAAGAAATGGGCTCTGATTTCCATGGTTTTGAGAAAAAAACTTTTTTTCATTCTATTACGGTGCACTATTTCTTCCTTTTCGTTATGCTGATGCCTTAGAACATAGGTTAAGTTATTCGGTAGAATTTTTACAATTCTGGTCCATTCCATTTTGGTTTTAACTTTTTCGTTTTTTTCTAGGTTGTTTTGTGCACATAGACCAAGCCTCCTAAACAGTAATTAGTCTTATATTAGCTTTTTCTGTCATATTTTTATTTTTGTGCTGTCTTCGCATCTTTCAAATTGTCTTTAACTTTTTTCATACGCATGACTATTTCCTATTTATATTGATCAAGATTGTAATATATCCTATCATTTTGTATTTCATCCACACAAATTCTTGGATCTCTTAGATGTTGTAAAAAAATGGCGTTTCTTTTAAGAAAAACGTGAAAAAACCGTATTCACTGCAAAAACTACAAATGGTAGGTGATCATCCCAGTTCTCATTTTCCTGCACTGCGTGTATCCCCAGCATATAAGCTAATTCTCTATGTCTTCGTTCAATTTTTCAATTAGCTGACGCCATATATGAGGATGTAAACCAGCGTTTTATACCTAAATATTCCGTAATTTCGTCTAACGATTTTGCTCTAAAGCATGGCCCATTGTCACTAA